>CM053577.1:93384649-93540450 GCA_028646485.1 Cryptoprocta ferox | reverse complement strand
GCATGAAGGCTGTGAGGGGAGAGGTGGAAATATATTATTGTTAAGTTTCTTACACTACATGTGAAATGCCAAAATATTGCTTGAAGGTAGACTGTGACATGTTAAAGATGTATATACTATCAACCCTAAAATAACAAGACAAAAGATAGCTAATAAGCTAAAAATAAAAAGGGGGGTAAATTATATTAATATAAAATGTTCAATTACTACAAAAAAGTTAGAAGAGGAGGATAAAGGGAACAAAAAAATAAATGGAAAAATAGAAAACAAATAGCAAGATGATAGATTTAAACCTTATATCAGTAATTGCATTGTAATTTCTTGTTATGAGGAAATCTTAAATAATATAGTTATTTTCTGTTGTATATTCTGTGAGGAAAAAATAAGGAAGGATTGAATTAAGCCAGCCTCTCTAAGTGAGGAAGAAAATTAGGGGAGATTTTGAGCAATGGTGTGCTGGGTTGATGTTAAATAAGGAACTCCAAAGAAAACGGCAGAAATTAAAAGCAAGGCAGCAGTAGTACAAGAAAACGGGAAAGGGGTGAGGATTAACTTTTTCTAAAAAAGATAATTTGGGACGGGGTAACTTTTCTTTTTCAAAAAGTTTTAATGTTTATTTATTCTTGAGAGAGAGAGAGAGAGAGAGAGAGAGAGAGAGCACACGAGTGGGAGAGGGGCAGAGAGAGAGGGAGATATGGAATCTGAAGCAGGCTCCAGGCTTTGAGCTGTCCGCACAGAGCCCAACACGGGGCGCAAGCTCAAGAACCGTGAAATCATAACCTGAGCAGAAGTCGGATGCTCAACCAACTGAGCCACCCAGGCACCCCAGAGATGGGGTAAGTTTAATTACAAAAAAGAAAGAAAGTCAGGATCAGTATATTAAAATTTCTAGATAATATTATAAGGGTAAGCTGGGATAGTGCTTATCATTGATATGTAGGTCTTGGGAAAATTTTTTTCTAACTTGTCCTTTGCTTTACTCTGGTTTTATAGCCTTGTTAGGCTAAGTCATTTCATTTAATTATCAAATTTATCGAATATCATTAAAATAAAGAATATTAAAAAGTAAAAAAAAAATAAAGTTACTATAAAAAAGTTAAACATGTGTGGAGAAAATAATACTCCCTTGTAAGAAGAGAAGCAAGAGCAAATTATCCATATGAAATTATACACTGCATTATTCTCTTAGTTTTAATGGAGAACAGAATTAAAAGAAATACCTACTTTAACAATTAAAAGTGTTGATTTATCATTTAAACTATGGGATTTACACATTTTAAGTCAAGGAAGCAACAATTTGTGCCAACAAATGTCTATCTCATGTCTTTTCAAATTAGAGATGTATGACCCTAATACAGCAGGTTCAGTGATTATAAAGTATTATTTGACCAAAAAAAAAGAAAGAAAAGAAAAGAAAGCAAAAGAAGGAAAAAAACAGTAAGTACAGGCATTAAAAGAAAAAGATGGCCAAAGCTTGCAAAATTATGAGGTAGGGAATGACAAACTGTAAGACAAGACATTGTGGGCTTATTTCACAAGGCTTCCCTTTAATAAATGCTGTATCAAACTAGATGAGTCTATTTTCAATCATACATTTTTTTGTTTGTTGTTCTAAATTTAACTACACCACAGCACATTTCCTGATGGATGATCCTTCAGCATGTCAAATTTAACATTTTCAAAATGAAACTCATAATCTTCTCACCTCTACCCTGCTCCTCCTACTGTGATTACTTTCTCCATCTTTGTTAATTGTCCACCATCTTCCACAGAACAGATGTGTCCTAACCCATTTCTCTAAACATTTTTTTTGTGTATCAAATTATTTCCTTTTTTTATCTCAAAGTTTCATTCTGACAGAAATATTGAGTTTCAGCATATAATTAAAAACTTAACAATACTAATAGTTGCTTCAAAGAGCATCCTCTCTTTGTCATTGTGCAACTATTTACATTAATTTGCATGTAATTAAGTTTCATATCCATTCACTGGGGTATGAATATTATTTAGTCAAATGGACAATTAATTAATACAATCTTTACATATTCACTTATTAAAATGCACCACACAATTCTTATTTTCTTGGGAGTTCTCACTGAATCCATGGGATGTGAATTTTGAACAGCTGCAGGCATTTATGCCATTGCTCTTGTCTAGAGGTGCCAGGTGGACATTCTTCTTTTTCCCCCCTACATTGAGTTAAAATAAAAAATCAGTTCATCTGACATGCTATTTCTATAAGTATGCCATCTTACCTTACCCAGTGTGAGCTCTAAAACTGGGAAATGTTTATCGATCACTGATTACAAGGTCAAATTTTATCTCCTCAGTAAAGATTAGATTCTCCAATGAAATTTTAAAAATATCCAGTGTTAGAAGTCTTTGTTTTTGGATAACAGAGATAATTTGGGGAGAATTTTATTAAGCTTCACTCTATTGAAAACCACATAATTTTTAGTGGACATCTATTGTGCATTTATGTTGTAAGATCTGTGCCAAGTACTTTTATGTTCATTAAAACAATCCTATGAGATAGAGAAAAGCATCTCAATCTTATATATGTCAAAACCAAAGCACAAAGAGGTTAAAAACTTGCCAAAGGTCAAAAGACATTGAAGCTGGGATTTGAATTAAGTTTTTTAATTCTAAAATGTGTGACCTTACCTCCATAACAGGTATTTTTATTTGAAGAGAATAATTTCAATACAAATAGACTGATGATTTAAAAAGTAGGCTATTTTCTTTCAAAAACAGTATTTTTATATCACACCAGACTCTTCGAAGTGATTTGGATAATTCTTATGATCGAAGAAAATTGAGATATATTTTATATAGCCAACTGGGAGACAAAGATACATTTTTGAATATTAATAAATCTGTTTTTTCAAAAAGAGTTATTATAGAATATTATCAAACTTCATTTGAATGGCATAATCCAGGACAAGATTAAAATTAGTAATACTTGAAAAAGATGCAAATAGTCCCTTTTTTCACTTATTTGCTTAGTTATTGCAGCTATATTCAGTGGTGGCAAGTGAAATATGGTTTTAAATTATTTAGTAAAGTTAAGTATGTAGTAATAAGTGGTAGACCTACATATATTCATTAAATAAAAATTGCTTTCAAGTACAAATCAGTATGCTTTGTAGCAGAGAGTGAACTTTTTATAATTATAATGTGTCTATGCCCCAACAGAAAGATTTTCCTTCTGTCCCTAGCTTAGGTGAAAACATAGTTAATGTTGTCCATCCTGTTATCCAGAAAGTCATTCTGTTGTTTTCAGTCTCCGTCTAAAACACTCTTACACACTAACTCTTCCAGGGATTTATGCGAACAGAATGATATAAAGTGCCAAAGTGTAAGTAGGTACTATGATTTACCTATATTGAATTCTTTTTCTTAATATCCTCTTCCATTTTCAACTAGACAATAAACATATAAAAATGTGTTAAACCTAACCCAATGGAACATCTAACATGAAAAAAGACTGACAGTACCAAGAGAGTAAAACCTGATACTGCAACAAGCGTTTTGGAAAACTCTTATGTAGTAATGGTGGTCAGATGTGTATTCTACTATTGCAGTTTCACTCTTAGATATGTAACTGACAGAAACCCATATGTATGTCTGTCAAAACACACCTACAAGAATGTTAATAGAAGCCTGGTTTATAATTGCCCTGCATTAGAAACAACCAGAATATCCATCAATAATAGAGAAAGTAAATGATAACCTAGTTATGCATTGGAATACTATACACTAATTAAAATTAAATAACTATAGCTACACATGTGATATGAATGAACTTGCAAATATGGTGAGTGAAAGAAGTAAGACAAAATATAACACATGCCTCTTGATTCTATTTTAGTCAAGTTAAAAACAGGTAAAATTATTCTCTGGTGTTACAAATCTTTTTGTTTGCAGGGGCATATTGGTAGACAGGAAATGTGAGTAGAGCTTCTGGGATTTGAGTTTGAGTAGTAGTTATAAGGGCATGCATACTTTGTCTTGTGACATATTTATGGTGTGTTCATTTGCATGTGTTTCTACATGTGTGATACTTCAATAAAACATATATTAAAAGCAACAACAAACCCCATTAACAACAAGAAATAATGATACAAATTGACCTTTTACAAATAAATGCATTGGAAATGTCCACTCTTCCTTTGTGGCATGTATCTTTATGCTCTTTTGATGTACCTTAGCTTTAGAGCTATTTAACTGATCAAACTTTTCCTTTATGTTTAATATTTTTGAGAGAACCTTTTAAAGACATGATTATCTATCCCAAGGTCACAATGATGGGAGATTTATCAGTCTTCAACAAAATATGCTGAGATTTTGATTAGAAGTGCATTGAAACTATAAAGTTTAGAGTAAGTTGACATCCTTATAATAGTTATTCTTCTATGAATATGATTTTATTCCTCCATTCATTTGTTTTTCAGTCATTCTCATGATATTTTATAATTTTCTCTGCAGAAGTTGTATGCATCTCTCACTAAATCTTGTCTAAATATTCAATATTTTTATGCTACTATAAATGTTATCTTTTTAGATTGCATTTTCTAGTTATTAGTGGTTTATAGAAAATTTATTTCTCTCTATATTAAATGTTTTGTATGTTTATTTACTATATTTTATGTATTACTTCATGTACAAATATAATAAATTCATTTCCAGTTTTATTGCTTCCCTTTATTAGAAGTGTGTTTCTTATAAGCAGCATATGGTTGAGTTTTCTTTTTATCCTCTTTAATATTTTTTGTCTTGTAATTGGAGTTTCAGATCCCTTTATATTTAGTGTAATTACTGGTATATTTGTATTTAAAAGTGTCATCGTATTCTTTGTTTTCTCTTTGTCCCATGTGTTTAATTTGTTTTGTTGACTTTTACCTTTAAAAATTATTTTTCTTCCATTTAGCTTGTTAGTTGTATATTTACTTGTTATTCTTTTTATTCTTTTATTTATTTATTTTTATTTTTTATGTTTATTTTTGAGAGAGAGAAGTGAGAGAGTGTGAACAGGGAAAGGCAGAGAGAGAGAGGGAGACACGGAATCCAAAGCAAGCTCCAGGCTCTGAGCTGTCAGCACAGAACACAACATGGGGCTCGAACCCACAGACTGTGAGATCATGAGCTGAGCTGAAGTCGGTCACTTAACTGACTGAGCCACCTAGGCACCACTCACTTGTTATTCTTTTAGAGATTTCACTAAAGATGACAACTCTGTCACTAATAATAATAAATTAGTATGTTTAACAATTATTAAACACTGCAACAAATTTGGAACACTAACCTAACCTCACTTACCCCTGCTTCTTTACTCCTTTGTTATTAAAATCTCACAAAACATGATGATGATGATGTGATGTTTATTATTATTTTATATAGTCAATCATAATTGAGGTTTATTCACATATTTGTCATTTCCACTATTCTTAATTACTTTCTATGTTTTTATATCTCCACCTGAGATGATTTTCTTTCTAACTCCCCTTAGATTTTCATTTGATTTGGGAATTTAGTTCACAAATTCTTTCAGCTTTTGTTGTCTGAAAACAATTTTATTTCAATTTCATTTACGAAGTATATGTTCACTTAATATACAATTTTAGTTTTTTTACTTTCAACATGCTGGTGACATTTTATTGTCTTTAGCTTCTTAATTTTTTCTTTTGAGAATGTTAGCTGTTGATGTCATTATAATGAATTGATAATGATGCATTTTTCCCTTGAATTAAGATTTTTCCCTTTGTTACTCTTTTCAGCAGTTTTGCTATAACTGTGTTTACTTTAATATTTCCTGTGGTTGAGTTTTGTAGCACTTCCAATATCTGTGGATAGATGTCTTTAATTTTTGTTTCCTTGCTGGTAAAATATAATGTACCTAAAATGGCTTTTTGAAGATAAGTGCAGGACTACATTTATTTCCATTACAGCTCATATTAAGTTTCCCCCATTACTCCACCCTAACAGGAACTTTTGAGTCATGTGGAATCCAAAATATTAATTGTCTATACCAGCTTTGTGCCATCTTCAAGTTTAACAAATATGCCCTCTTATTTCATCTTTTAAGTAACTGTTTGAAAGTTTGAACAATAAGATAATGTGATATTGATTAATTACTAATTTCTATCTTGAATGAGATCTCTAGTGATGTGTCCCAAAACTCTACCTTTGACTTTTAATTAGTTTTTTAAAAAACACTGGATAATATCCTTTCTTGGCTAATTATCTTTGTATATACTTCACCCTATTTCTCTTTTCAACATTGAAAACCCAATTACATGTGTTTTAGAATTTTCACCATGAATTACTCATATTCTTTCCTATATTTCCATTTTTCTCTAATTTTTAGTTTTGGATATTTTTCCATTAAATTTAGTTTGGATGGTCCTATTAGAGAGCTCTGTCTATTTAATCTTCTGTTAAATCCATTATCATGTTTCCAGTTAACATATTTTTAAGTTCTACAGGTCTCTTTGAACATTTTTCCAATCCTTTATTAATATTCTATACAATATCATGTAATTTCCTGATTTCTTTTAAGATTTATGAAAAATTTATTATTTTTATTTACTTTTATATAGACTTTGGTGAAGTGGTATTGACTTATTGTATGGCTGATGTTTTTTTTATTGAATGAGTAACATTTTATATGAAAACTTGTAGAAATTATTTGATATTATGGTTAATATTTTCTTCTTCCATAGGGAATTTGCTTTTTTGCTTTAGCAGGCTATTAATGTTGGAACAAAAAAACTTCTATCTGGTCAGTAAATGAAGACATTTGAAGTTAGGCCTCATTCTTTAGGAGAGCTTGTCTCTTTCACGTTCATCCCTACTAGAGTTTGCCCTTTAGGGTTGTGGCTGAAGAGCAAAGTTGTTTACCTAGTTGACAGACTTTGAGCTCCAATGTTGCTCTCTGTTCAGAGGACTACTCAAGTTCCTGCTCAACTTCTCATATTATTGGCTGCTGTTTTCTCTTCTGTACTTAGCTAGTGCGTGCAAATTGCCAAAAGCTTTGAGAAGAAAAGAAGTCCTAAATGCCAGGTGAGCATATGTCCTCTTTTCTTTTCTCCAGGATATTGTCCCTTCAACTCCTTAATGCAAAGGTAGTGTTCAAGGTCTTAAAGACATGCTGGTTGTTTTGGATGGGAGGTTTGGTCTACAGCAAGGTTATCTGTCATTTCAGATATGTGAACTATTTTGTAATAGTAAAATCAGTGTTTCCTTCAGTATTATATTTAGTACTTCAGAGGAGAACTGACTCTTCTTGGATATTTGCCATTCAAGAATATGTGGCTAAAATTACATAGTTCTCTAGGCATAACGTAGGCCCTTCCCTTCTTACTCTAGTTCCATCCTTGATTGATCTTATTTACTCATTTGACTTTTATTGCTATCTCTACCCTGATTAATTCCAAATATTTATTTATAACTGAAATAGATCTCCTGAAATATAGACCCACACTTCCAAATGCAAAATGGATATTGACACTGAGATAACTCACAAGTGTTTCAAACTCACATATAGAAAAGGGAATTTCTTATCTTTTATCCCTACTTCCAGATGTATCTACCTTATTTTCCTTTATCCCATAGCTCGATGAACAGCGTGGTCTTCTCCCCACTTACCAAGCAATATACCTGGTTGTCATCCTGTTTTTCTCACTCCATCATCCTCATACCTAATTCCTCATGAAGGCCTTATATTTCAACCTCATTATTGTTTCTTGAACTTATTCATTTTCCCCTCATTCTTTCATTGCCACCTTGTTTCCTTAGAATTCTAAAACAGTCTCAAAATTTGTCCCCCTGCTTCCAATTTAAGGGCATGAATAATTTCCATATTCTCTCTAAGTCATCTTTGAGAAAGAAGGGATCTTGCCAGCCCCTTGCTTAAAATCCTTCCATGATTTTCCATAATCTGCAAGACAATGCCCATATGCTTTAATGTGATTTATGAGTTGCGTATGAGGTAAAGATGGAAAAACTAGAAGATAAAATATTTTAGTTAGAAATTCTAATATGAAATACCATAGAGACCCAAGAACTAAAGTCATAACTTTGGGAATTGGTCTCCTAGAAATGAGAATTAATCTGTGATAGTAAATAATTACAAAAGTAGAAAGAACATTGGAGAAAAACACAAGAGGGTTGAAGATATATATGATGTAAAAGAAGGAAAGCAGTTTTGCAAAGAAGACCCAAAAGATAAGTTCACTTAGGCTTTGAGGTAGACATAAGTCACACATCATGGGAAGGATAGGTTGCTTGTGTGTTAAGTGGTGCAAAGGGGCCAAAGACAAGATCTGACTCCTTGTCTCTGAAGACAGGGTAGAGATCCAGATGCATTTCTGAGAGTCTTCCCTGGGGATAGGAGCTTCTAGTGATTTACCTGTGAAGAGTAAAAAGACATGGATAACAATTAAGTTGATATATCCCCCCAAAAGAAATTCCACTGAAGTGAAGTTATAGCTATCAAATATAGTTATTAATAAAACTGCAGGTGCCAAGACCATGTTGTCTTCCATCTTCTAACCTTCCTCTAGGGTAGTCATAAAGGCTTAGCAATATCTATTAATAGCAGCACTGTTTTGGTCTCTGGCAGCTTCCGTACAAAGCCTTGGTGTCACTTTGTGGTTGAGCCTCTCCCTGAAAAAAAATCATGTCCTTCACAGACAGCTGAAAAGTCAAACCTAGTTTCCTACTTTCCTCACTGTTCCTCTCTGAAGAATTTCTTTTGGACTTGATTCCTGTAAATTATTATGTCCTTTTTCTTTCTGTTTTATAACATTCTCCTATACACAGTTCTTTTCTGCACATTTGTGTTTGTGAAGATACTGTGTTTCTAAATCTCTTCCCAGGCAAATTATTAATTGTGGCTTCGTAATTATTCCCCACACTGCCTCACTGGTGTCAGCACCACAGTGACATCATCATTATCCATGATAATCCTCTTGCCTGTGTTAACATAATGACCAGGTGCCGGTGAGAACATATTTGTCAACTTAAAGACTTTTATATTTTCTTGAGGAAACAAAAGCTGAAATACATTTTAAACATATTGTTATGTATACATATATAGTAACTTTTTTTGAAAATTTACTCCCAATTAATATTAGATAAACTTTTGGGTGGCACATTTCATACTGCAGATGTACTTCTTGGCAGTGTCCCGTCTGTCAGACTTGTAGAAAAAGAAGTGGCACATTTGTCTACTGGTCTTCTGAGTACAGACAGAGAGATTTATAGACAACCTGGCCAAGGTGCAGTGGTGGAGAATGGGAGACTGAGCTAGGTATATTGGCATATAGGCCCAGGAAGAAAGAAGGCAAAGCTAGCAGTAGGAAGGATGATCAATACCAGAGTGGTGAAGTGCAGCGAAGGTGAGAAAAAGGAAAATACCTCAGGATTTCATGGACTTTCTCTTACCATTATAGGATTATACCAATGATCAACTTCCCTGCTTCTTAAGTTTACACTCTGTAATGATTCTAGATGACCCTATTGTGTGACCTGCTTTCATGATAGATTCCTTACAAAAGTTAAATATAGACTGTCTTCAGTGTGTATTCAATTCCTTTCTTTGTTATTGTTTTCATTTAGAAAAATGATTTTATTTTACCTGACTCATTTATTTGTATGTAGTTTAAAAGATGTTGGCCTTTTATCCTTTCTTAAAAATTCTTTTTGGACTAGAAAATCCCAGTTGAAATAAATATACTTATCTCTACATTATAAAGAATTTTGCAGCTATCTTAACTTAAAAACCCGGAAGTAACAAGGCAAGCCACTTCAAGGGCTTTCACTGACCCTTTGTGGCAAAGGGTGGAACTACAGTATTTTTTAAGTTTTTCTGAAAGTTTACCATCTTCTGTGTATGTAATACAGTCAACGAATTGTCATCTTACATACCCATATATATTAAATAAATAAACTACCAAGAAACTAACAATATTTCATTAATATACTTTCTAAATTATAATATCACAATATCCTATAAATAATACTTGGTTTTACAAATACAAAAATCGTATCTAAAACCATGTGATTGTAGTCTTTAACATTGCTGTTAATGTATTAGAACTATAATATTTGTGAACAATTGTGTTTTCTTTTGCTACTTACTGATATTCACTTTAAAAATGTATAAAATGAGCAACTTAGATTGTCCCCTGGCATTTTCATTCTGTGTTTAAGATTTTTTTTTTTACATTTATTTATTTTGAGAGAGAGAGAGCAATCAGGGGAAGGGCAAAGAGAGAACAGGAGAGAGATAATCCCAAGGAGGCTCTGCACTGTCTGTACAGAGATCATGAGGGTAGATCCCAAGAACCGGGAGATCATGACCTAAGCTGAAATCCAGAGCCGGACGCTTAACAGACCAAGCCACCCAGGCATCCCTGTGTTTAAGATTTTTGAGGGACATCATTATGGTTCAAAATTTTATTTTTCATTTTATGGCCTCTTGTATCATGGAAATATTTTAAATTTTGGTAAATTATACATAACTTAAAATTTACCATTTCAATCATTTTTAGGTCTACAGTCCAGTGGCATTAGTATATTCACACTGTTGCACAATAATCACCATCATCTCCAGAATTTTTCCATCTTGCAAAATAGAAACTCTGTTCCCCTTAAAAATAGCACTCTATTCTTCCCTCTTCCCAGCAACTGGAATCACCATCTACTTTCTGTCTCAATGAATTTGACTACTTTAAGTACTTCCTATTAAGTGGAATCAAACAATTAATGGCCTTTTCTGTCTGCTTATTTCAATTAGCATAATGTCTATACCTTGTTTTAATGTTACAAAAATTAAAATTGAGAATGCTTAAAAGGAGGTTGCTATATATAGTACAGGTCTTTTCAAGGTCCTCAGTAACATACTAATTATATATTATGCATAGTCACCTCTTAATATCATAATACCAACTCTTAGTTGATATTTCAAGGCCCAAGTGTATGTCCAATTAGAGATACAATTTCATTTATATGGTTTATATATTCTTAATTAGGTCATACCACCAACAGATTAACAGTATATCAACTAAGTTTAATATTTTTCAAGTGTAAGTATTGATGTGCAAGAGTAAATAACTTTGTCCATGTACAGGCCTGATAGATATTGAAAACCAGTTTATTAGAAGTACAGATTAAAATGGCAAAGTCGTTATTTAAACTAGTATTTTATTTTCTCATTTTAAAGTCAGTTTAATCTTGGCCCATATAATAACATGCAGATAGCTAAGGTCATTTCTAAAGACTATCTACATATTATTTTAAAAATTTGTCTAGCATCACAAGCTGCAGATGCTTCCATACAGCTTGAGTCACTTTCCATCTGTCCGTCCTGCAGAGAATAATTGGGAGCTATATATCATCAGATTCTTACAGAGGTGGAGTCTCACTGAATCTTCATTCTTGCCTTCTGTTATTCCTTTTATTTTATTCCTCTGTGCTCAACAGTTCCTCACTTGCTCCTCGTTAGTAGGGACAAACTTATAAGTGCAGACTAGCTATAGTGCTGTATCATGATCATTCAGGTAACTGAATTCAAAAATAGTACCAAGTTCATATCTTGGGACTTCGTAAAGTGAATCAGAAGGTCATGTATCAAGAATTTAGAGCCAAGAGAATAATTGATAAGCAGGTAAGTTATCTGTAAGCTCTTAGGCTTTATTCAAAAGGAATGAAGATAATAAATCCTCTGTTCTGCTATTGGGTTTCCCCCTTTTAAGGGAGCTCATTGGTAAATGTCCCATACCGATGGCAGCCATGTTCTATAAATTTATGAACAAATCAATTCTATGAATATTTATTTTTTGTAAACTATGTTCTAGGCAATTTTTGTGTTAGAAGAAAAGCTATAAAAACCAAAAAGAATAAGAGAAAGTAAAAGGCCAGATCCAAAGATTAAAGAGCTTTTGTACCAGTAGAGGGAAATAAGAAGAAAATATATACAAATACTCACCATAATGCATAATAATTCTAGAATGTGATTTACAACAGGAAAGGGACATGTGTGATAGGGTTTCAAAAAAGAAACAAAGAATATTGAGCTAGGTTAATTATGAGAGACTTTGTGAAACAGAAATTTGTGTGTGTGGTTGGTTTTGAATAAAGTTTAATGATTTGAAAAAGGAATTCAAATGCAATATGGGCATTTTTCAGACAGAGGAATTATATACAATTCATTGTTACATTGTAACAATGGGGTAGGTATAAAGTGAGATACCAAACTTATCCTGGAGTTATGAGTATTTCAGGTGCAGCAATGCAAAATATAGAGGGGGGATGTTCAACTTGAAATCAATGGTAAAATGGCCATCTGAGGATTTTGTACTTAATCTAGAAGAAGAGAAGAGCTCCTATTGAAATGAAAGACTTAATATAACTGGAGTGAAGTGGTGATGGATAAAATGGATAGAAGTTACAATAGGCAGGTTCAGGGTGAACTATTAGAAAGTTACTGCAATACTCTAGCTAATGGTTTCTACAGTAAAACACCAGGTATTTGCAATAGGGATAGAAAGAAAATGATAGAGGTAGGCCATATTTGGGGAGTTTCAAACATAAGTTACTGGAGATATAAAGGAAGAATATTATACTTCAGAGAAATATAAAGTCCAGAATGAGAATATAGGAAAAGATGGTAAGTTTAACTTTGCATACATTTGATGCACTATCAGGAGAAGGTGATGTTTACCCTGTGCTTTTAATACTTTCGGTGGGTGAATGAATGAATAAATATTTGTTCAACACAAATTTAGAATACATGCACCTAAAGATGTATGAGTAGTTCTGGATAGCTCCTTTAGAAATATGGACTGATAATCTGCAACACTTTCACAGTAAAGAGACCAAGGTGATCAGAGAGAAAGTCCTGCACATACATGTGAATGCTCTGGTGATGTTCAGCCCAGAGAAACACAGTCTTGGGAAATTGGCATAGCCACAGTCTTTAGTATTTGAATGTACATAATGTGAGCACCATACTTAACATGTTTTAAAATGACAAAGTAATATTATCTAACATAAAGCCCAAATTCATATTTATCCAGTTGTCTTAGTAGTATGTTTGATAGATTTCTTTTTTCCTCCCCAAGATTCAAATGTAAAGATTTAATCTAATATCTACACAAGAGGACGCATTTCCAGTAATTTTGCACATCTATAATCCAAAAAAAGTGACTCGGTGCTGTTATGAAAGCTAACAAGATTTTAGGCTGTCTAAGTAATGACCAAACCAATCATCCTGTTCTTTGCTGCCTTGGACGGCACCTGGAAATGTGATCAGTTACAGATGGCTCATTTAGAGCCATTGCTGATAATCTGGAGGATGTTCCGAATAAGGGATCAGAGGGATGTGAGATGCAAACCCCTAGAGTTGCATGTGAGGTTCTAGAGATTTTAGATTGTGTAAGCAAGGGCTTGGGGAATGGTTATTGCCAAAGTCTTTAAATATTTGAATGAGTATTCTTTTGGGTTGAACTGCATCCTCACAAAAAGATACAATGAAGTCCTAACCCTGGCACCTCATAATGTCAACTTATTTGGAAGTAGGATAATTGCAGATATAATTAGTTAAGATAAAGTCATACAGGGGTAGGTTGGGTCACTAATCCAATGTGACTGGTGTCCTTATAAGATGGCTATATGAAGATATAGATCCAGGGTAACACCATGTGATGATGAAGGCAGAGATTGGTGTTATGTAGTTACAAACCAAGGGACACGAAAGATTGCTAGAAAACCACAGAAGCTGAGAAGAGGAAAGGAAAGATTTCCTTACAGGTTTAGAGAGAAGAGCCACCACCCAGGGTTGGTTGGTTGGGACTAGCATCCTGCTATGCTGGGGAGACAGAGCATCCGACCACAGAGAATTATTCTTTAGTCTTAAAACCTAATGGAATTTGCCCTGTTGAATTACAAACTTGCTTTTAGCCCAGTGACCCTTTTCTTATTTCCAATTTCTCCCTTTTAGGATGGGACTATCTACCCTATACCTGTCCCGTCATTACATTTTGGAAGTACATAAGTTGTATTCTAGGTTTCACTGGTCCATAGATGGAGAACTTTGCCTCAGCAAGGAACATACCTTGAATCTCATCCATATGTGATTTAGATGAAATCTGGAGGAGATTTTGGATTTAGATGCTGGAATGGGTTAAGAATTTGCAGCATGTTGGGATGGAATGCATGTATTTTGCACGTGGGAAAGACATGAAGTTTTAGGGGCCAGAGGGCAGATGAGTGTAATCATGTCTTCTTCAAAAACATGTTGAAGTACCTTGGAATTTGATTTCATTTGGAAATAGGGTAATGGCAGATGTAATTGGTTAAGGTGAATCATACTCGAGTAGAATGGAGCCCTACTGAAACATGACTGGTCTCCTCCTAAGAAGACAGCCATGTGAAGAGAGAGACACAGGAGAACACAATGTGATAATGAAGGCAGAGATTGGAGTTACACAGTTGCAAACAAAGGAGTGTCAAAGTTTATCAGCACACCACCTGAAGCTAGACAACAGTCAAGGAAGGATTATTCCACAGGTTTCAGAGGGAGCTTGGCCCTACTGATACCTTGATTTTGGACCTTTAGTATCCAGAACTGTGGAACAGCAAGTTTATGTTGCATTAAGACATCTAATTTGTAGTACTTTGTTACAGCAGCCCTAGCAAACAATATAGGTACACTGTAGAAAAAAATAAATTTTATTCCTTGAGATCTAGGAAAGAATTACAGAACCATGAAAATGAAACAGAATCAGATATCAACTCAACACGAACAAGAACTTTTTAATGCTAAAACCACCACATAAAGAACTCAAAGGCTCCAGCAAGTCATGAATTCCCCACTATTAAAAATGTTCAAGAGGAATGGGTGCAGAGGTGATTTTACACCAGGTGTCAAGTTAGACTGAATGATCTCCAACTCCAAAATTCCACGGACCTCTGTTAAAGCCATGTCAAACAGTGAGGTGACAGTTTTCCTTGTCAACTTCTGTTTCAAAGATATATTAAGATGGTTGCTTCCATATCTTGACTATTATTAATGCAGCAATAAACATAGGGGTATGTATATCTTTTTGAGTTAGTGGTTTCATTTTATTTGGGTAAATAATCCAGTGGAATTACTGGATTATACGGTGTTTTTAAGTTTTTTGAGAAACCTACATACTATTTTTAATTGTGGCTGTACCAATTTACATTTTCACTAACTGTGCATAACAATCCCTTTATCTCTGCACCCTCACCAATACGTTTCTTGCTTTTTTTCTTTTGGCTTTTATGTTTTTAATTCCAAGTAGTTCCCATATCATGTTATATTAGTTCCAAGTGTACAATATAGTTATTTAACACTTCCATGCATCACCCAGTTCTCATCACAAGTGCACTCCTCAACTCTTATCACCTATTTCACCCATTCCCCCACCACCCTCCCTTCTGGTAACCATCACTTTGCTCTCTATAATTAAGAGTGTGTTTCTTGACTTCTCTCTCTCTCTCTCTCTTTTTTCCTTTGCTTATTTGTCTTGTTTCTTAAATTACACAGATGAGTGAAATCACATGGTATTTGTCTTTCTTTGACCTTTTTTCACTTAGTATTATACTCTCTAGCTCCATCCATGTCTTGCAAATGGCAAGATTTCATTATTCTTTATGTCTGAATAATATTCCATTACACACACACATACACACACACATACATACACCTCAACTTCTTTCTCCATATATCAATCAGTGGGCACTTGGGCTGCTTTCATAATTTGGCTCTTGTAAATAATGCTGCTATAAACATAAGGGTGCATGTATCCCTTTGAATTAGTGTTTTTGTGTTCTTTGGGTAAATACCCAGTAGTGTGATTGATGAATCATAGGGTAGTCCTATTTTTAACTTTTTGAGCAACCTCCATACTGTTTTCCTCAGTGGCTCCACTAGTTTGCATTCCCACCAACAATACCTGAGTGATCCTTTTTCTCCACATCCTCACCAATACCTGTTGTTTCTTGTGTTGTTGATTTTAGTCATTCTGACAAGGGTGAGGTGATATTGTAGTTTTGATTTGCATTTCCCTGATGGCAAATGATGATAATCATCTTTTCATGTGTCTCTTGGCCATCTGTATGTCTTTTCATAAATGTCTGTTCATGTCTTTTTCCCATTTATTACTTGGATTGTTCGCTTTTGTGGTGTTGGCTTTGATAAATTAATTAAAATATTTTTAAAGTTTATTTATTTATTTCATAGAGAGA
The DNA here is from genome assembly GCA_028646485.1 of Cryptoprocta ferox. Classification (NCBI taxonomy): domain Eukaryota; kingdom Metazoa; phylum Chordata; class Mammalia; order Carnivora; family Eupleridae; genus Cryptoprocta; species Cryptoprocta ferox. The sequence goes on along the minus strand of CM053577.1, from coordinate 93,524,172 downwards.
GTTAGAGCTAACAGGGGAGAGGGAGAGAGAGAATCCCAAGAAAGCTCCATGCTGTCAACATGGAGCCTGGTGGGAGCTCGAACTCCTCAAAACCACGAGCCATGAGATCATGATCTGAACCCAAACCAAGAGTCAAACACTTAACTGATTGAGCCACCCAGACGCCCTGAGTTTTATAAGTTCTTTATAAATTTTGTATACTAACTCTTTATTATACATTCATTTGCATATATCTATACCCATTCTGTAGGTTGCTTCTAAATTTTGTTGATTGTTTCCTTCACTGTGCAGAAGGTTTTGATTTTGATGTAGTCCCCAATAGCTTTTTGTTTGTTTGTTTGTTTTTGCTTTTGCTTCCCTTGCCTCAGAAGATATATCTAGAAAAAAAGTTGCTATAGTTGATGTCAAAGAAGTTATTGCCTGTGTTCTCTTCTAGGATTTTTATGGTTTCAGGTCTCACATTTAGGTCTTTAATCCATTTTGATTTATTTTTGTATATGGTGTAGAAAGTGATCCAGTTTCTTTCTTTTTACTATTGCTGTCCAGTTTTCCAAGCACCATTTGTTGAAGAGACTGTCTTTTTCCCACTGGATATTCTTTTCTGCTTTGTTAAAGACTAATTGATCATATAGTTGTGGGTTCATTTCTAGGTTTTCTATTCTGTTATATTGATCTATGTGTCTATGTTAGTGCCAGCGTCATACTGTTGTGATTAGTACAGCTTTGTAATTTGAAGTCCAGAATTGTGAGGCCTTCACCTTTGCTTTTCTTTTTAAAGATTGCTTTGCCTACTCAGGTTCTTTTGTGGTTCCACACAAATTTTAGAATTGTCTATTCTAGTTCTGTAAAAAATGTTGGTATTTTGATAGGGTTGCATTTAATGTGTATATTGCTTTGGGTAGTATAGACATTTTAGCAATATTTGTTTTTCCAGTCCATGGAATGTCTTTCCATTTCTTTACGCTGTCTTCAATTTCTTTCATCAGTGTTTTATTCTTTTCAGAAAATAGGTCTTTTGTCTCTTTGGTTAGGTTTATTCTTAGGTATCTTATTATTTTTGGTGCAATTTTAAATGAGATTGTTTTCTTAATTTCTCTTTCTTCTGATTCATTATTGTTGTATATAATGCAACTGATTTCTGTACATTTATTTTGTATTCTGTGACTTTACTGAATTCATTTATCAGTTCTAGCAATTTTTGGGTAGTGTCTTTTGGGTTTCTATTTTGGTTCCATGTCACCTGCAAATAGTGAAAGTTTGACTTTTTCCTTGCTGATTTGGATGTCATTATTTCTTTTTGTTGTCTCATTGCTGAGGCTAGCACTTCAAGTACCATGTTCAATAAGATTGTTGAGAATGGACATCTTTGTCTTGTTCCTGACTGTAGGGGAAATGCTCTCAGTTTTTCCCCATTGAGGATGATGTTAGCCGTGTGTTTTTCATATATGGCCTTTGTTATGTTGAAGTATGTTCCCTCTAAACCTACTTTGTTGAGGGGTTTTATTATAATGGATCTTATACTTGTCAAATTTTTTTTCTACATCTACTGAAATCATCATACGGTTCTTATTCTTTCTCTTATTGATGTGGTGTATCATGTTGATTGACTTATGAATATTGAAACACCCTTGCAGCCCAGGATAAATTCCACTTGGGGCATCAGTCAGTTAAACATACAACTCTGGGTTTTGACTCAGGTCATGATCTCACGATTCATGAGATCAAGCTCTGCATTGGGCTGGCTCTGTGCCGACAGCAAGAAGCCTGCTTGGGATTCTCCGTTTCCTTCTCTCTGCCCCTTCCATGCTTGTGCATGCACTCTCTAAAAATAAATAAATGAACTTTTAAAAAAAAAATCCCACTTGATGGTGGTACATGACTTTTTTAATGTATTGTTGGATTCAGTTTGCTAGTATTTTGTTAATGATTTTTGCATCTGTGTTTATCAAGGATATTAGCCTATAGTTCTCTTTTTTAGTGGTGTCTTGATCTGATTTTGGTATCAGGATAATGCTGGCCTCATAGAACAAATTTGTAAGTTTTCCTTCATTTTTTTGGAAATAGTTTGAGAAGAATAGGTATTAACTCATATTTAAATGTGTGATAGAATTTGCCTGTGAAACCATCTGGTCCCAGATTAGTGTTTGCTGGGAGTTTTTTGATTACTGAGTCAATATTTTGCTGGTAATTGGTCTGTTCAATTTTATATTTCTTCATGTTTCATTTTGATAGTTTATATGTTTCTGGGAATTTATCTATTTCTTCTTGTACAGTTTGTTGGCATACAGTTTTTCATAATATTCTCTTATATTTGTTTATATTTCTCTGGTGTTGGTTGCTATTTCTCTTCCTTCATTTGTGATTTTGTTTATTTGGGTCCTTTCCATTTTTTTCTTAATAGGTCTGGCTAGAGGTTATCAATTTGATTGACTTTTTTTTCAAAGAACCAGCTCCTGATTTCATTGATCTGTTCTATTGTGTTTTCTTTTAAGCTTCTATATCCTTTATTTCTGCTCTCATCTTTATTATTTCTTTCCTTTTGAAGGTTTTAGGTTTTGTTTGTTGTTCTTTTTTTAGCTCCTTTAAATGTAAGATTAGGTTCCTTTTTTGAGATTTTTCTTACTTCTTGACGAAGGCCTGCTATACTATAAACTTCCCTCTTAGAACCACTTTCACTACATCCAAAAGGTTTTGGATCATTGTGTTTTCATTTTCATTCATTTCTCTATACATTTCTATTTCTTCTTTTATTTCCTGGTCGGCTCATTCATTGTTTAGTAACCTGTTATTTAACCTCCATCTATTTGTGGTCTCTTCAGATCTTCTTTTCTGTGGTCAGAAAAGATACATGGTATGACTTTGAGCTTTTTGAATTTGTGGAGGCTTGTTTTGTGGGCGACTATGTGATCTATGCTGGAGAGTATTCCATGTGCACTTAAAAAGAATGTGTATTCTGCTGTTTTAGCATGGAATGTTCTGAATATATCTATTATATCCATCTGTTCCAGCATGTCATTCAAAGCCATATTTCCTTATTGATGTTCTGTTTAGAAGACCTGTCCATTGATCTAAGTATGGTAGTATGGTGTTAAACTCCCCCTACTATTATAGTATTATTATAAATTAGTTCCTTTATGTTTTTTATTGTTTAATATATTTGGGTGCTACTATGTTGGGTGCATAGATACTTACAATTGTTATATCTTCTTCTTGGATTGTCCCCTTTATTATTATATACTTTGTCTCTTATTACAGTCTTAGTTTCAATGTCTATTTTGTTGGATATAAGTATTGCTATTCTGGCTTTATTTTTACAACCATTTGCATAGTAGATGTTTCTTCATCCCCTCACTTTCGATCTGCAGGTGTCTTTAGGTCTAAAATGAGTCTCTTGTAGGCATATTTTATTACTTGTTTTGTGGTTGTTTCTGAAGGTTTTCTCTGATTCTTTTTTGTCTTTCTTTCTTGGTTTGCTGATTTTCTTCAGTGATATATTTGGATTTCTCTCTCTTTATTCTAAGTATATTTATTAGTGGGTTTTGATAAATGGTTACCTTTAGGTTTGTATCTTCTGCATAGAACAGTCTATATTAAGTTGATGGTCATTTAAGTTAAATACATTATTTCCTCTTGTTATCCCCATGTTTTAGATATATAATTTTATGTTTTACATACTTTCATTTTGTGAGTTTTTTATTTTTTTTTAAGAAATATTTATTTTAACTGTTTTTTGTGTTTCCTTCCTTTGTACTTTCACTCTTGGTCTCTCCTTTCCATTCAAAGAGTCCCCTTTAATATCTCTTGCAGGGTTGGTTAATTGGTCATGAACTACTTTAGATTATTCCACTCCTCTCTGGTTTGGAAAACTCTGTTGAAAAGTCCTCTGCTAGCCTTCTGGGTTGTTTTTTTTTTTGAAAGTTACTGACTTCTTTTTGTCCTGCTGCTTTCAAATTTTTTACTCTATATTTTGCCAATTTAATTACCATATGTCTTGGTGTGTATCTGCTCTTGTTGATTTTGATGAGAGTTCTCTGTACCTCCCAGATATGAATATCTATTCCTTCTCTAGATTAGGAAAGTTTTGGCTATTATTTCTTCAACTACATTATTTGCCCCTCTCTTCTTTTTCAGAGGCTCCTATAATCTGAATGTTTATACATTTGATGGAATCACTGAGTTCTCTAAGTCTATTCTTGTTTTGCATAATTTTTTCTCTCTTTTGTTCAGCATGATTACTTTCCATTACTCTGTCTTCTGGGTCATTAATTTGTTGTTGTTCTTCTTCCAGCCTACTGTTTATTCCATGGAGCATGTTTCTCCTTTTGTTTATTGAGCCCATTATCTCTGCTTTGTTATTTCTTATCTCTGTGTTGAAAATCTCATTCATGTCTTCTACTCTTTTCTCGAGTTCAGTGAACATCCTGTGATCATTACTGTAAGTTCTCTATTATATATGTTACTTGTATCTATTTTGCTAAGATCTCCAGCTGTGGCCTTGTCCTATTCTTTCATTTGGGATATATCTCTGTATTCTCATTTTTTCTACATCTCTGTGCTTTTTTCTCTCTGTTAGAAAAGTCAGCTGCTTCTCCAATTCTTGAAGGTAATGTCCTTATGAAAACGATATCATGTAGTGCTCTGCTGTGTAGTGTCCCCTGTCCTGTTCCCTAGGGCCTGGTACCTCCAGGAGTGTCTCCATTGTGTGCTGCTTGTGCTCTTCCAGTTTGTCCTGGCTACCTTGTCCTTCAGGCCTGTCATCTGCAGAGGTTCTCTTTGCCCATTGAGGGCAGGGTTTGGTCCCTCGTCTGAATGTGGCATGTGTTTAACCAGGTGTGCTCTGTTCTGTTTGTGAAATGAAACCTATCACTGTGGCATCTGGAGCTGAGGCTCTGCAAAACTCCTGCTTTGGGAGATGTAGTGTGAGCAAGTGTTTGGGCTAGTCTTTTGGGGGAGGGGAACTGCTATACTGGGACTGACGCAAGCATGATTGGGAGGGGCAGTTCCACTGGAGTGAAGTGGGTCTTGTTAGAAGCAAGTTAGGTAGTGAGTGTGGACAATGCTCTGGTTCCCTGTACTTTTGCTGAGGGATGGGTAAGGGAAAGGCACTAGCCAGTTCCCTTGTTACCAGAGGGTTTTTTCCATAAACACTGCCTCTCTGGGACATGCTCTGAGGTGAGTGAATGACCTCCTCAATATATATTCCAGATACTCTTCAGATTGCTGTTTCCATCCTGTATGTCCACAGGCTATTTGTCCTTGCTTTTCTCCAAGATCAGCCCCAATATCCTCTTGGCGGTATCCTAACCAAGTATCCTGACCTTTAAAACTTCAGACTTTAAGCCCTGCTGTTTGCAAGACCTCACAAAATCCAGCCTCTCTTAGTTTCCAACCCAGTTGCTATGGGGGTTTGTTTTCCACATGCAATCCCCTGTGTGGTAGTCTGTTTTTAGCCCTTCTTCATGACTGTGGCTCTCTCCCCAACCCAACTAATATCTATTTCTCTCTCAAACTGCATCTTTGCATTTCCTACCTTCTTTGATGTGGCCTCTTCTCTACCTTTAGTTATGGAGTTTGTTCTTCCAGTCTTTAGGTTGATTTCTGAGATATGTAGGATGATTTGATAGTTATCTAGCTGTATTTGTGAGATTAGCCTAGGATTCTCCTACTCTGCTGTCATCTTCCAACCTCTACCTCTTGTATTTTTTATTTTAGCCATTCTAACAGGTATAATATAATACCTCATTGTGGTTTTTCTTTGTATTTCCCTGACAATTAGTGTTGTTGAGCATCTTTTCATGTGTCTTTTGACCATTTGCATGTCTTCTTTGGAAAAATATCATTCAGGTCTTCTGCCCGTTTTTTAATCAGATTATTTATTGTTTTGGCATTGAGTTGTAGAAGTTCTTTATATATTTTGGATATTAACACTTTATAAGATGTAACAGGCCTCCAGTATGGAATGAGTAAGTCATGGGAATAAAAGGAGAAGCATAAGGAATATTCGATGATATTGTAGTAGTAATGTAACAAGATAGATGGTATAGCCAAATTTATGATGATACATCATAATATATAATCTTGCCAAATCACTAAGTTGTATACTTGAAACTAATGTAACATTGCATATCAACTATACTGAAATAGATTTTTTAAAAAAGATATATTAAGATGGCATAGCATGGTGGATAAGATTTAAATCTAAGCTGTAACGCTTGCAAACTATTTGTGCTTAGGTAGTTTCCTTAAGCTCTCTAGATGCAGTTTCCCATCTGTTAAGCAAGGAAAGTAATAGTAATCATGTATAGTGTTATTATGAGAATTAAACTAGTTTATAATTTACATTGCTTAGAATAGGTAATGACATATAGTAAATAGTATAGAAATACTGGCTGGAAATATACTTTTGTCATATTGGCTAGTCATAATGCATCAATACTGTCTTTCCATCTTTGCCTCACCTCCAAAATATGGAGAACTGGGAGTAAATCTAGAACTGACTGTCTTTTTTTAAGTCTTATTTCCTCCCCTAGATCCAAAATTGCACATTTGGACCATTTCTTATTTGCGACTCTCCACCATGTGTACTTTGGCTTGTTTCTTGAGGTAGCCCTGAAAAGGAAAAGAGACAGACAGACACACACAGGGAACAAAAGCATGCAAACACACAGACAAATCAAACAAACAAGCAAACCAAAAGGGGAAAGAAAGAAAAGAAAAAGAAAGGAAAGAAAAGAAAAGAAAAAAAGAGGGGGACAGAAACAACAAAAGACAGTGGACAGTCTAAAAGCATATAACCAGCCGAGGGGAGAGATAAGAATGAGATAAGTAATCTGGATGGCAAGAAAAAAAAGGCAGCTCTCCTGCGCAGATGGGCATGGTTTGGTGTAGGTAGGTCTCGGGGGCTGCTCTCTGAGGCCCCACCTTAGTGGTTGTGGGGAGAAGAATGGTTGTGCCCCAAGCCCTTCTCAAACCAAGCATTGCAAGCCACTCTTTTGAGTTTAATCTTCCTGTGCCATGGGCTGGCCAAGTTGAATTTTCCAAGCCTCCCTTCATCTCCAAATCCTAGTCCATGCACTTTAATGCTACCGCCCGAGATGAGATGTACTCCCACAGCCTCTGGCTTCCTAACCTGATCAAGTAGGGAAAGGGAGCTGTTTCTCCTGGAGCCGCCTGGAATGGGCACCGCTACCACTGAGCCCAAGGAAGAATGCACCAGCTAGATGGGACAGATTTCTCTCCCCATGCCCTGTGGTTATATATGGGACAACAATATCCCTCTCCGACCTGGGCTGAGTTTTTTATCTCTTCTCTAGAGACAGTTCTATGAGCGTTTTCAGTCTCTCTTTCTCTTCCCCTTTTCTCTCTGGGGCTCTGCGCGCCCTCCCTGCGTTGGGCTGGGGCTCCCTCGCCTCCGCACCTCTGGGGCCAGCCCATTTTTATTCCCCAGTTCTCACTCACTCAGGCACCTTTGAGGTTGTCTTATTTCTGGAGACTGTGTAGTTTCCTCCCACTCTTCAGATCAGAGTATTATGCCTTCAGTCCTTCTCAGTTTGATAGATGTGGGGGGGGGGCGAAAATTACAAAGCTCCCTACTTCTCCGCCATCTTTCCCCTTATCCCCTCTATTTGGACCATTTCTTGACCAAGTATTAATGGTGTGATACTTATATCAATTTCCTTATAAAAAGTTATGATAATGTGTTAGTCAAATGCTACCGTGCCTTTGTGTATGTGTGTGTGTGTGTGTGTGTGTGTGTGTGTGTGTGTGTGTTTGTGGGAAAAAATCATTTAGTAATATCCCTTTCAAATAATAAAGGCTACAGTTTACCCTAATAAAGTTCATCTGAGTTTTTGGATAGTAGTATATTGGAATTAGAGAAAGATGTGAAGTTTTCAAAATTTAATCCTCAGGAATTCAGGTATTTTATTAAATTAGCATCTGTTGGTGAGTGAAAGGTAATTTCAGCTTCAGGAGCTACTGAAAACATTTTTCAGCATATGAAACTATTAATAAATGGTATATAATTGTCCAAAGGAAATTTTTATTTGGTGACTTAAATTTAACAAAATATGCTTTTATTTATTCACTACGTAAGGTTACTAATCACTGCATCATTTGGGTGCATAGGTGACAGCTCTGACAGTTTAATGATACCCAAGGAAAATTCACTTACTTTTAGTGAAGCAAACCATCAATAGATGTGAGTAGCAGTGTTTACACCTATATAATTCTTGAGCCAGTGATTATGTAACCCTTGGATACCTCACACAGAGGAGGACAGAGAATTGAGGAACTGGATGTTCTTTTCATAAAGAGCAACTGAATAAAGTAGAACAGCTTTTAAAAATGAAGATACACTGAAAGGCAATGAGGAAGGCTTGACTCTGAGAGTATTGAAAAAGGTGTTTGATTGGAGGTGATGTTTAGAAGCCATCAAGAGTAATAGCGAGGGAAGAGGATTGAGTCTCTAGAGTTTATATGTACTTTGTTTTAACTCCTTCATTTTTACAAATAAAGAAAAAGGAATGGTGAAAAGACCAGTTCCTCACTTGGTGTTGAATCCCAGTTGCAGCTGTAATTCTGTGCTTTAAGATCCATTTGTCCCTAGCCAAGCTCCACAAATTCCCTGTTTCTCAATTACTTCATGTAAAAAATGATGGTAACAGTGTCTTCCCTTGGGATTGTCAAGATTAAACAACCTAAGTATATATATGAACCATATAGCTCAGTGTTTGCCAATAATAGGGGCTGGATAATTGTTGGCTTTTGTCTTTTAAACCTCCTCATCTATTAAAAGTTCTAAATGCAGAGTTTGGGAGCAGATAGGATAAACGTCATGGCTGAGGCAAACACTATAGGTCATTGAAAATAGCTATCTCCTAATTCATCTCACTTCAGTAAATATTTCTTGAGTCTCTACTACATGCTGAGCACTAAGGAAATAGAAAGAAGAATCAAAGATTGTTCTTTAACTTCTGGGAATCATGGTTCAATGTCAAGTGAAAATGAATGCAGTCTTACAATCCATTGAGTAATAAATGAACTGATTTTAAGCATGGATTCAGAATTCACACAAGTTGACTGATTCAGTGAAAATAGTACAGCCTTAAATCACCTTCCCTTTTCTATGTTTATTTGTGGACTTTACAGGAGTATTAATTAGCTTGGCAGTATTTCCTCATCAGTACCTATTTTCCTTGTATTGTTACTGTCTTAGTCTTTTTGGGCTGCTATAACAGAATGCCATAAACTAGGTGGCCTATAAACCACATACGTTTATTTCTCACAGTTCTGAAATCTGAGATGTCCAAGATCAAAGCTGTAGCAGATTCAATGTCTGGTGTGGGCCAATTTCTTGGTTCACAGACAACAGCTTTTTCACTGTGTCCTCATATGGTGGTAGAGGCAAGGAATCTCTCTGGGGCTCCTTTGATAAGGGCACTAATCCCATTATGAGGGCTCTGCCACCATGATCTATTCATCTCCTGAAGGCCCATTTCCTAATACCATCACACTGGGTGTTAAGATTTCAACATATGAATTTTGTGGGGACACAAATATTTAGTCCTTAATGGTAACTATTCTTTTTTTTCCCCCAAATTAGTTTGTGTGGCAGTGTGGAAAAACCACCACATGAGGACGGTAACCAACTACTTCATAGTCAACCTTTCTCTGGCTGATGTGCTCGTGACCATTACCTGCCTTCCAGCCACATTGGTTGTGGATATCACCGAGACCTGGTTCTTTGGACAGTCCCTTTGCAAAGTTATTCCTTATTTACAGGTAATTGTTTTTCACACATCTATTAATTCAAACACAGAAGCTATTGAAAAAGTATTTTCAGTTAAGTATTGAAAGTATTTTCAGTATGGTCCTCTGGTAAATTAACTAGTGAACTAAGAGAAATATACTTGCTTAAGGAATTAGCAAACGTAAGAAAAATAATACTTGATGCTTTCTGGGTAAATAAGTTCTGGGTGAAAAAATAAAGCAACAGAATTCTAAAATCATCATTAGATGATGAGCAAACCTTTTATTTCTTTGATCTCTAATTTTCCCATTGTAAAATAAGGAAATTGAACAAAGTAATGATTGAGCCCCTTCTAGCTCAAATAGGCAAGGTCTGTTTATTTTTATTTTTAGAAGTGGTTTTGTTTCACAATGAGAAATTAAAGTTATGTGATCAAAGTAGTACAATGAACGGATTTCAGTGTTGGTTTTGAATCAGACTACCAGGTTTGGAATCTCTGTTCTGCTATTTACTGAACGTATGCTATTGATCCAAATACATAAGCTCTTTGTGATTCACTTACTATAAAAGGATAATAATTTTTTATTATAGCTAACTCCTGTGCTTGTGATGACATTTTACTTAGATAATTTACATAAATTACAAGGCATAGTGATTACCCTCTGGAAGAAGACGATCTTATAAAAATATAGTATGTTCTCAATAAACATCAGTTATCATCATCATCATTTAGATATTTTATTGTTCTTTGTGAAAGTACTTTTTCTACAATAAATCTACCCAGAATAAATTAGGAATAAACACTTTCAGAGAATAATTTTGTGATGGGTATTTTGACAGTGATGGGTGTTCTGATAATTGATAAGCTGACTTCACTAATATTAAAACTTCTGCTCTGAAGACAAGCCACAGACCTGTAGAAAATATTTTCAAAAAGATGCATATAATAAAGGATTGATATCCAAAATATACCCAGAACTCTTAAAACTCAAAAATAAGGTAACAAATAACCCAATTAAAAAATGGGCCAAAGACCTTAACAGACACCTCACTAAATATGATATATAGGTGGCAGAGAAGCCACCTATAAGGTGCTCCTTATCATATATCATCAGCAAAATGTATATTAAAACAACAGTGAAATACCACTATACATCTCTTAGTATGGCCAAATTCTGGAACACTGACAGCACCAAATGCTGGTGAGGATGTTGAACAACAGGAATTCTCATTTATGGTTGATGGTACAGCCACTTTGACACACACTCTGTGAGTTTCTTGTAAAACGAAACATCTCTTCGTATCATCCAGCAGTTGCATTCCTTGGTATTTACCCAAAGGAGTTGAAAACTTATGTCTATCCAAAAACTTGTATACAAATGTTTATAGCAGCTTTCTTCATGATCACTAAAACTTGGGTGCAACCAAGATGTCCTTCAGTAGGTAAATGGATAAATAAACTGTGGTACATCCAGACAATAGAATATTATTCAGTACTACAATGAAATGAACTATTAAGCCATGCAAAGACATGGAAGAAAGAAGAAACTTAAATGCTTATTATTAAGTAAAAGAAGCCAATCTGAGAAGGCTATATATTGTACGATTTTAGTAATACGACATTCTGGAAAAGGCAAAAAAGGCAAAACTTAGACAAATGGTTGCCAGAGGTGGGAAGGGATGAGCACAGAAGATAATATAATGGTGGATATATGTCATTATACATATTTCCAAACACATAGGATGTACAACACCAAGATTGAACCATAATATAAATTATAGACTTTTGGTGATTATAATGTTTCAGTGTAGGTTCATCAATTGTAACAGATGTACCACTCTGGTGGGGGTATGCTGATATTGAGAGAGACAGGGAGTATATGGGAAATCTCTGTACCTTCTCCTCAGTTTTGCTGTGATCTTAAAAGTATCCCCAAAATAAAGTTTTAATAAAAACAAAAGTTGGGGGATATCACAAATAGCCTATTGCTAGAAAACATATGGATAAGGCTTTTGGATCTGAAGTGTTAGGAAGAGATCTTTAGCTCAATAATTCTCAATTAATACAGTAAACTTTTATAAGAAGTTATAATTTCTTAGATTAGACACCATTGATAGAATAGTAAGTGTAAAATGTCATGGGCATTATAAACTTTATTGCAAACATTAGCTATAAGGTTAGTTTGTGTCAGTCAGATGAAAACCATGAATAGGTCACAAAGATAAAATGCCATATTTTTTTTTTTGAGATTAATAGTACATTGAGCAGCAGAGAAAAATAACCTCATTGGGGAAGAAAACAGTAAGAAAAGCGTCTTATGGTTTTGCATGAAGACACTGGGGAAATTATAAATAGCAGAGAATTATAATATGCCACCATCTCTTGGTTTTAACAACCACCCAGGGGAAAATTTGAGGGGTCCTCTTAAGTTTCAAGATGGCTTCAGTTGTCCAGAATCTTCTATTGGCTGAGTGCGAATATTTCATGCTTTCTCTGCAAACAAGAAGTTTCCCCAATGAACAGTGGAGTGATGAGAGAGGGATACATTATCCTATAGTTGGTACAGTCCTGCTGTAATACACAGTGATAACATCTAATAGACCAGGTATTTCAGATTCTCCTATGAACATGCAAGGACAGACTGGATGCAGTGTATACCCAGTGAGTGATCCAGGGAATGGGTCTCTCATAAAGTTATTGACAGTACTATTTCCTACAGCACAACTTATTAGCAAATCCTACAGTGATGGAACATTTTCATTTCCTGAGAGATTCTGTCTGCTTCTCTATTAACAGTGCTCAGTCTAGTCAAGACCTCAGCTAATTCTATCCTCCATAGGCCAAGGGAAAACTTCTGGGTAACCAAAAGACTGAATCAGATGAAAAAAAAAATAGATCCATTCATTACCTCATCAGCATTGCTTCTTTATGAAAAGTTATAAATGTACAAAAATACTGATGCACTGGTAAACTACTGTCTCCAAATTTTCTCAATATTTGTTGCCCATTTTCCATAGAACTTCCCCAAATGATATGAACAGTATCAATGGGCAATAAGTCATTCATTTGATTTTGAGTAGTTGTTTTTCTTTAGTTGTGATATTCTGAAACTGATGGCTTTTGTACCTTATATTAAACTTACATCCTACTTAATGTTTAAAAACATATTATAAAAACATCGTCAGATTTTAAGGTTATTTAGTTATATTTAAGATTCTTTGGACATTTACTAATTTTCTATGACTTACGTGTTCTTTTTCTTCTAAATCCAATCCAAACCAATCCAATCCAATCCAATCCAATCCAACCTTTAGGCTAATGACCAATATACAGTAACACTTTGGAAATGCTGAAAAATCTTAAAAAGCTCATAAATGTAATAAAGCTTAGCTGAATAATTCAAGTGACCCTTTTGTATCTTTAATAATTCTATAAATCCAAGACCATTAACATTTACTGGGTTATTTAGTAAATAATTAGCATTAATTTCTTAGAAAATTATAACATATTTCATTTTTCCTCTCACACTTATAGGAGCAGTTGGCTACTTTTTCAGAGTGACTTTTTTTTTAACTGCAGAAGAAGGTCTGCACAGGAAGTGTCAAGAAAAGAACAAAGCCAACTGAGATGAAAGTGGTGGGTGGTGGGTGGTGGGATAGTTTCCCTCACTCTCTTGGTCCCCACTTTCCAGTCTATTATTTCCTGCACCCACATCTGCAATGTGGCAAAATTTCCATTTCTTTTTTTTAAAACGTTTTTAAAAATTTTAAAGTAATCTCTATACCCAGTATGGGGCTCGAATCACAACCCTGAGGTCAAGAGTCGCATGCTCTACTGACTGAGCCAGGAGGCACCCCAAAATTTCCATTTCTACTTGCCATAGATCTCTGATGTCTTTTTGTCATATCTATATGCTATCATGATAAGACAGACTCATCATCTACCAAAGCAAGTCTCCAGAATTCCCCTGACCACAGGGTGCCAAAAGTACGGGTGAAAGATCAAGCACTTAACAGCAGAAGTTCACATCGTCTTATCTCACTTCCTTTACAGCATTTATAATCTTCACTGGATTCATTCTCAAATGATTTGCTATCAGGTTGATTTAAGCTAAAGTCAAAATCTAAATGAAAAGGCACACAGAAGTGCACTTCTAGAAATGAAAGCAACCGTGCACCTCTCATATATAATCACATACAATGAGATGCAATTTTATATGCCCCCCCAAGAAAATGTTGTTAATGGGATGCTAGTGTGTATTATCCACCAGCAAATACAGTAGTCAAAGAGTGCATATTAAATCATTGACTGCCAAGGGTCCATTCAGTGGGTTCTATTGTTAGATGAACCTTGTCAGCATATTCTTTAGCGTTGCTTCACATAACCGAGAAGGTACTGCTCCTTGGCTCACTGTTGGGACTAGATGGCAGTATTTCAAGTGAGTTGTTTTTTAATTGGTTATTACTATTTAATAGTAGAGGAAAATACTAGAAATGACTTTTTGAATTTGAGCCATGCTACTTCTATCCCATTCACCCATGTCTGTTAGAATTCATGAGTGATAAATCACTAGTCCTTGTTGAGCATTTTAAATTTCTGATAGCTAGTAGACTGGGTAAATACAGCCCTGGACCAGAAACTATGAAGTGTCAGCTGTGCAGCTCTAGATTTCCAGACTTCTATTCCCAGGTTAGCAGTAGTATTGAGGGGCCCTGGGTTCTTGGAATATTTGTAGGGAGGAAAAAGAGGCTGGGAGGTGAAGGGGTTGGCTTGAGGACACTTGAATTACCTCTAAGATAGCACCAAGTAATTCTCAGTAGTCATCAACCAATCTAAGCCTTCTCTGATAGAGTTCAGCCTTTAAGGCTACACTTGACATTAACATCCAAGAATTTAGTTTAGGCCTTTACTTGTCATTTCTGTGATATTTCCTCTGTTTCTGTTAAAAGCAGTCCATTCCAGGGGCACATGGGTGGTTCAGTCGGTTAAGTGTCTGACTTCCTCTCAGGTCATGATTTTGCAGTTTGTGAGTTCTAGCCCTGCATTGAGCTCTGTACTGACAGCTCAGAGCCTGGAACCTGCTTCAGATTCTATGTCTCCCTCTCTCTCTGCCCCTCCCCTGCTCACACACTCTCTCTCCAAAATAAATAAACATTAAAAAAGTTAAAAAAATGTTTTTTTTTAAAAAGCAGTCCATTCTAATTAAAAGCTAGAATGCCAAGTTTGAGAATGGAAAAGAAAACTAATAGTATAATCACCATTCTCACTGCTATAATCATAATAAGTAATAACAGCTACTTACACAGCATTTATCTGGGAGGCCAGGGCTAGGCATTTCACATCTGAACTGACTCTCCCCATAATTTCATGGCTGGGTACTATTATCATCCACTTTTACAGATGAGAATACTGAGGAATAGAGAGGTTAAGGAACTTACCCAAGATCATACATTTATCAAGTGAGATGGGAATCATGCCCAGGAAACCTGGTTGCAGAATTGATTTCAAGTACGCTGCCTTTCCAATAAAGAAACAAAAGAATCAGAGTACAGTAATTGTATCTTGTCAGTTTCACTCATTTAACAGTAAAAAACATACACATTTGGCATAAAACTGTAGAATGGATGGCCCAACATTGCACAATGAGCTGGTGGGAGAGTAAAAATAGATAGGTCGTCCTGACTCTTAATCCAGAGACCTTTCTCCTGTGCTGCACAGGCTCTTTGATCCCTTTCCATCCTATGCACCTATAGTCAATGCATCAACAAACAAGGTCCTGAGGGAGGAAACAGGGATTTCTGCACTTCCACATATGGTGGGATCAATACAACCAGGACAAGAAAAGTAGAGAGATCACTGGACCACATCTATTGCCTTAGATTGAGTCTTATCACTGTTCCTTAATTAAAAAAATTATTAAATACATCAAATACTGTGCCAGGTACTAGGGACACAGTTGTGAAAATAAAGAAACAAATAAATTAGTTGCAGTCCCTCCTGCCACAGAACTTTGTTTCGATAGAGAAGAAAGACAATAAATAAATTAATTTTATTATATAAATAAAATAAATAATTGTATTATATCACATGGTACTGAGAAGACAACAAATAGAACTCTGTAACAAAAAATAACGGAAAAAGGAATGAGGTTTCTTTTTAATAATGGGATTTTGAGACTGATACCAGAATCAATGATTCATCCAGTATAGGAGCATATACTACATGTAATTACATAAACTGATCATGCGGGTATAGACATGCTTAACACGTATGTTTACTATTTCCTTAAAGTTCCAAGTTAAAGTATCACTCGTGGCGGTGTAATTATATGGAAATCTGTAGTAGGTGAACCTATTTGAGCTTGAGAGGCAAGTTGCTAACACCGGATAAGCAAACTATGGTGAGGAGACCCACACAGGATTCTCTTCTAACACAAATCTTGCCTCTAGTTACATGCTAGAAATTAACCAATGCACAAATAGCCTTTGTTATTTGAAAATATGGACTGCAGTATCCATAATTTAAAAAAATCCTAGTTAAATGCAATTGCGATTAAATTTCTATATATTTTAAAAGTTAACATGTCATTATCTCTATAAGTGAGAGTTTTCTAGTTCAAACTAAACATATATGTTCTATTTTTTTTCTTTTTGAAGATATTTTTCCCC
Organism: Cryptoprocta ferox; assembly: GCA_028646485.1. Lineage (NCBI taxonomy): Eukaryota > Metazoa > Chordata > Mammalia > Carnivora > Eupleridae > Cryptoprocta > Cryptoprocta ferox. The sequence goes on along the minus strand of CM053577.1, from coordinate 93,507,752 downwards.
TGCCAATGCAAGATAAAATGATGACAGGATTCAAAGAATGCCTTATCACAAATTAAAACATTTGGCATAAAATGATTGCAATGTTTTCATAGCACCTTTTTCATGTTTCACAGGAAATATGTTTTTCCCTAATATCTTTTTAATATTATTATTATTATATGTTTTAGGGAAAAAACTTGCATGAAATATTTTTTCACCACTTTGAGTCTAATTATCCATGTGACCCTTTCTAATATGGTAAAGATATTAAGAGTGGATCCATTTAACACTGAGTGCTTCTCTTGTCCTGTGTTCTTTCTCTCTCTAGACTGTGTCAGTGTCTGTGTCTGTTCTCACACTGAGCTGCATTGCCTTGGATCGATGGTATGCGATCTGTCACCCTTTGATGTTTAAGAGCACAGCCAAGAGGGCCAGGAACAGCATTGTCATCATCTGGATCGTCTCCTGCATCATAATGATTCCTCAGGCCATAGTCATGGAATGCAGTACCATGCTCCCTGGCTTAGCCAATAAAACCACTCTCTTTACAGTGTGTGATGAGCGCTGGGGCGGTAAGTACATTATAGGCCACAAGCTGACATTTATATTACAGCTGCAAACTAAAATTTTGATTTGCATACCTATTGTAAAACTGGCCTTGTATGTTTTATTGGCATCTGTTAATACAGTTTTGCAAAAGCATGAAAACCAAGTTGAAACCCAAAACAGTTTCACAGAATAGCTCCACCTTCCTCTGTGCTTTGGAAATGACTATGCACGGTTATCTAGTTTTCATATTTTTCAGGTAGAGAATGAATGGAAGAGCTTTTCCTAAAATTCGGATTTCATTATGCCAGCTTTTCTTAAATTCTCTATAACAATGACTGATTTATATAATCCAACTATATATTCCAGAATGACTAACATTTTACAAGATAGTACAATGTTATATTGCCTCAAGTGCCAAGTTCTCTAATGGGCTTCAGGAACAATTGGGAATTTTCATTTTAAAACCATGTCCTACCTGGAAACCTGACTGGAGTTGAGTATGTAGACTTATGTTCTTCTTTAAATCAAACTATCTAAATTTTCTGTGTTAATTCATAAAATATTAAACTGATAAACTATCACTGACATAATTATTTACTGATTTAAGAATTATATTAATTATGGGGGCACCTGGGTGGCTCAATCAGTTAAGCATTCAATTTTTGATTTCAGCTCAGATCATGGTCATGGTTTGAGGGATTGAGTCCCAATCCCTGCTTGGGATTCTCTCGCTCCCTCTCTCTCTGCCCCTCCCCTGTTTGTGTGTGCATGTGCACACGTGCACAGTCCCTTTCTCTCTCAAAATAAACATTAAAAAATAATTATATAAATTATGAATCCTTTTAGGTTTCAAATATGATATGTATGGCAGTTAAATTTATAATTTTTAAAAAATTTTTATTTATTTTTGAGAGAGAGAGAGAGCAAGAGAGAGCAAGAAAGTGAGCATGAGCAGGGGAGGAACAGAGAGCAAGGGAGACAAAGAATCTGAAGCAGTCTCTGGCTCTGAGCTGTCAGCACAGAGCCCAACGTGGGGCTTGAACTCACAAACTGCGAGATCTTGACCTTAGTGGAGGTTGAATGCCTAACTGACTGAGACACCCAGGTGCCCCAATCTGATATGTATGGCGGAAGTTTGAAGGCCTTCTACTCCTTTGGTTAAAAACTCTCAGTGACAACCTTTAAGGTTTTTCTGTAACAGTGGAAACATTTCTATCAATAGCTGATCATCGCACAAACCTGGACACAGCAAGGGAGTCAAACAATACTTCATTTTAGTATAGCATGTGCTAGTTAGAAAATTATTACATTAAAGTTGAGGAAAACAATCTGCCCTATTTTGGGTAAGTATATAACAATGGCTCATACTTAGGAAATTTAAACATTAAGAAAGAATTTGTTTATAGACAGATGTGCTTTTATGCTTATTAGAAAATGTATCGACAAAAGCAGTGTGCCCCATGGATTGCTTATGGATCTGGTATTTTCAAGTATTTGAATCTTTGAATTTATATTAATTCCTACCTTTGTACTTTGATTGGAACACTGAAAAGAAAAAAGTCAGGAACTAAAAAATTAGGCATATGCTTTCATTCTAACAAGATAAAGAAAGGCACTGGGATTACTTTTCATATATTATCCAAAGACCTATATTAACTAAAATTGCACAGTCTTTGGTGTCTATTATCACAAACATTAACTAGCTCTTTTTGAAATTGAGATCTTCCCTTACTTTCCACCATTGCAATTCATTTGCTGTATATTTTCTGAATCATCTTCATTTTCCCCCAAATTTCCCTATTAACAATGCAGACAAAAACAAAATGAATGGAAAATTCCAAAAGGGTAAGTCTATTTCTTAAGAGTCTTAAGTCCCATTTATTTAATGTTCAAACAACATCTTGAGTACTTAGGATATGCCAGGAATTACGCCAGCCTGGAGAGAAATAGACTGCCTATGGGAACATATTGCAGGGAGTGAGACTGAAAGGCAAATAAACAAATGTTTATAATGTGATTAGTATTTTAATATACTTGTATACAAAGTGCTAGGAAAACAAATGAGAGAGCAGACTCAATCCTGGCCATTTGAACAAATGTTTACAAAGGAGCTGCTAACATTTCAGCAAAGAATTAAAGAGGAGACATTTTCCAGACAAGGAAAATGAGAAAGGGTGTCCAGAAAGGGAGAAAACCCACACAATGAGAAATATCCCTGAAAGAAGAAAAGAGGGTCTGAACCTGCAGTTTCTGCAGCATAGGGATATGCAGTCTAAAGAACTGTCTTTGGAAAGATGGTGGTTTGGTGACCAATTTTGACATGTCTCATATAATTTTTATATAGTGAGTTATATTTGGAAATCAGCCTAAAGATCTCTTGATCAGAATGCTTTAGTTAATTAATGATGAAACTGAACCATAAATTATTTGCTGATTATGAAGCAAAGAAGTGTATTTAAGTTTAAGCTTCCAACTCAAAAATTGGATTATTTAAGCTTATGAAAATGGTAGTTAGACTAAAATACCCACCTAGAATTTAACATGTGTCAGTAGTATTTTCTCTAAAATATTTTAGTAATTAGTTTATAAATTTGTAGACTGCTTTTATAAGAGTTTATTTCTTTTTTTAATATTGCCCTGAATAATCAAGCAGCATTCACTTTCATTAGCAAAAAGATTGCAGAGCTAGGGAATCCTGGCAGTTATTCTGATTAAATAAATAGCCACATCATTTTATAATTACTTTGAGTAAAAAAATATAAATATCTAAAATGCATTTCAAACTTTAGCATTTATTATCTAGCTGTAGCAGGGACATTTTCCTAAAAAACAGCAACTACTACTGAATATTTAAAATTCTAAAAGCCTTCAGAAATAATTTAGGGAAACTATTTGAAAAATGATTTTATATTAGCCCACAATTACTTAACATGATTATAAAGGCTTAAATTAAGCCATACAATATTGAGTTTATCATCCACAAAATCAAACAGTAAAATTTATGAAATTAACTTTTTGAATATGAAATGGAATTGTTAATTACTTAATGTTTTCAAGAAGAATATGAAAGAATTAAAGTTCTTATCATTTTGATCATTAGTCATTTATTTTATTATCATGATTTTTATATAGCATGAGCTTTGTTTATATATGCTCTTTTGAAGTCCATGTTCAACTTAAAATGTTAAAATTCAGACACGTGTGATAGTCACAAGCTAAAAAGACCATAGGAAATTCTATTTTACAGTGTTGGCTTTCTAAAGTTCAAACATCTTTAACGTCTGAAAACATTTAGTACAATTTTAAAAAATTTGTTGTGAAATATCTTCTATTTGAGATTAATTCATGAACTGTTTCTTTTTTTAATCCTAAATTAAATAAATAACAGTTATAAAAGCAGACAGTGATCTCATAATTGTCCTACAACCAATATATTATAGCATAGAAGGAGCCAGTAAACAATGTGGTCACTTGATCCACATCTATCAAATCACTTTTAGGAAAGTCTTGCAAATGCTATGTCACTTGTGGTGCAGAATAACAGAACTCTGTCTCAGTCTTACTGAAAATATTACCGGAAATACTTAATATTTTGTGGATAAGTTATTTCTGCAACTCATTACTTTTATTATTGCCAATGGCTTGTAAAAAAAGAAACTTAAACCATAATTTCTGGAGGACACACTCAGTATTCAAAACAAATATATTAATATTTATTTAAATAATCTTTAAAATATGTCTTTGCATATGTTACATTCATTCACACTTCTAATATTTTAAAATTATTCCAAAATTATATCCATCATTTCTTGATTGCTTGATTTGTAAATGTACAGTTTCACAGAACATATCCTATTGTAAGGAAAGAAACTTCTTTTTTGCACTCAAAGATAATTGTCTCACCATTCATTCAACATTTAATCAGTATATATTGTCAAACATTTTCTAGACCTTGTGGATTCATAATCTCTCTTTTCCTGGATCTTACTGCCAAATTATTCTTTGGTAGTCTGAAAGAAAATAATAATGGAGCCCTTCTTTACGGTCAAACTAATTATAGCATCAGGCCTATTATGAGATATTGAAAATATATGTATATATATTGAATTTCAATATATATATGCTCAATATATATATATATATAACATTTTATTAAAGAGAAGATAATAAAATAAATTAAAGATTCAAGTAAGCTTTAATGGATCCATAAACTTTGAAAAGACAGTCTATAATGGAATATTTGGGAACGTTAATTTGTTGGCCCATTGAGTCCCTGATAGGTGTAACATGAAGGACAAAGTGTTTGTAGGTTATGGATAATTAGATTAACATGTTGGCTTAATAATATACCTTAACTCACTGAGATTAAGTCTTGCCTTGTTAACATAGGACATTTTTCTTTAATCTCTGATTTTGAGGACTAAATAAATGTTCACATTTTCTCCTTAATTATTGGTTTGATATATATGCAAGAATTTATTCAGATGTGCCTATTTATTATTTGAGGAGAAACACCAGTTTTGAATGGTTATCAGTCTTTAGGATGCTCTTTTATAATATGAGTCCTTAAGCATAACAAATTTCATGTAACTGTATTCTAGGTTATATATTAAATGTCTTGAATATATAGAGGACATTGTTCATCAAGTGGAAAGAGAGTTTATAGAAAGTTTCAATACATTCAACTTAAAATTCCAATGGCATCTCTATGTTTTCAATTAGCTTAGATAACTGTAAGTATGGAATGAAGAATGTTAAGACTATCATGTTTCCCTAATTATCTATAATAATCTCTTTATTAAAACAATCAATCCCAGCCTGCAAGTGTAATTTTTCTTGATCAACTTTTCTCTGTGTGGGTGTTCATTATCATAATATGCATTTACCAGACAATTACACGTTTTACCAACTATTTATGAATATACTGACCACAGAATGAGCTTTCTCTCCTATCTGTTTAAAACCCAAACTGTTATCACGGTGATGGTATCCATAGCTGCAATTAAAAAGAAAAATATTACCTCTCAAATCTACTCTGCTTTGCTCACTCAGTTTAGTCTGAGGTAGACCTCAGGGCTTCACACGTATGTCAGCTTCAAAGGTGTATTTTTATGTGAGAAGCTCATGTGACACCTTCAAAACAAATAAAAGTTCAAAGCCACCCAGGTGCCTGAGAAGATTCCAGGTCATCCTCCAGTCCACTGAAATTGGCTTACCAAATACTGCTCTGGCTGTAGCACTTCAAAGGGAAAGGCTGTTATTCCTCCAGTCACTGCTCGGATTCTATCACTTTTTATGTAACTGGCCTGTTTTATGGGATAAACTTAAAAGGAAGTTAGAAACAGATGAGCTAGGTGTGAGTGAGTTGGGCCACAGAAGAGCTAAAAATGAAACCCACATCAGTCTCTTGATTGCTCTTTACCAGAAGCACGGGCACCCTGCTGTCCCCTCTAAAGATTACAGTCAAGAAAAACATCTACATGAGAAAGAAGATGGGGTTTTAGAAGGAAAAATAAGGAGAATATTAAACTCAACCAACTCTAGAAGACAAAGCTATGGACTCAAGATTGTGGAAAATATTCAACTCATAGATATATTTAAAATATATTCAGTTACAATTAAATGAATAATTGTTCAATACATGTTATCAATTATTGTATTCATCTTCATAGTTACTATTGGGTAATCCTGACTGTAAATTGTCCTTATGACGTTTGATCACATAACTGAGTCTTCATGCTTCTACATGCCCTTTCTGAAGCAATGAAAAAAAAAATGCATGGAGGTGATGGCATTATCCCTCAATAATAGTATGGAACTAACCTCATTGCCAATATCAAAGTCAAAGCTGCTTAAATAAAGGTAACTGGATCACTGTGATATATTCAAATACAAGTATGGGAAAAGTATCCTTGAAAGCATTTGAAAAGTCAGTAGGTGCTCCTGGCTGGCTGAGTCAGTGCGGCATGTGACTCTTGATGTCAGGGTTGTGAATTCGAGCCCCATGTTGGGTGTAGAGATTACTTAAAAATCAAGTCTTTAAAAAAAATAAAAACAATTAAAAGTCAGTAATAAATATATTTAGGAAAGCTAAAAATTTATATTAAACCACAATGTTATTTATTAATTGAATAACTGACTAATAAATGCCTAATCTGATATGCTTCACCTGTATACATAGACTTAATGGCAAGAAATCGCTATAATCCTAGAGGTGCTTATGACTAAATAAATGAGATGAATATTTAAAAAGATACTTGTTTAAAAATTAAGTAAAAAACACAAAAATATCATTTTTATTAAAAGTACATTGCATATATACATACTAACAACGCACTGAGAGAGAAATTTTATATTGTTCTGATAATCAACAAAAAGAATCATTAAATGTTTGCTGTGTTTTTTTTTTTCCAAAATTTTCCCACATTTGTATATGGGGGTACAACTGGGAATAGCTTCCCATTTCTCAAGAAACTTATATTCTAATGAGTTGCAATCAACTGAGTTTACAGTCTTTTCCCAAAAGCATTAGCAATTAGATTTAGATTGTCTTGTTTCTTATTGCAAATTCAGTTATAGCACATTCCAAGTTAATTTTTATTAATTAGCCTAGATATAATCAGCCAAAAATGTTCTTTTTGATAAATGAACACTTGACTTTGGATAGCCTATGTTAACACAAATTAAGAAATGGCTAATTGTTATTCCTCTCTGAGTACATTAAATGAAATTAAGACTTCACATTTAGTGTGTGTGTGTGTGTAACATACCAGTGAAGTCATATAGAAGTTAAATGTGTACTTTGAAGGCAAAACATTGGCATACATACCTTTAAAAAAATCTGTGAATTATGAAACCAGATTTTATTATTTTGGCTTTCATTTCAGGTGAAATTTACCCCAAGATGTATCACATCTGTTTCTTCCTGGTGACTTACATGGCCCCACTGTGCCTTATGGTGTTGGCCTATCTGCAAATATTTCGTAAACTTTGGTGTCGACAGGTATGTGACTTCAAATAATTTCTTTATGTTTTCTTTAGGATGTGCTTAAAAATAAAAGTTAAGAGTTCATTGAACCAATATAATATGCCTACCGAAAAATTGTATTCTTCTAAAAGAATGAGGCCCTAACCGTGGAAATATGCCTAGGCAATTTTTTAGTGTGATTTACGGAATGTGTTTTATGAACTGACTTAATGACTTTAAATTTTAAAACTCTGTGATGAATTGATTTGATTTTTGTTTAAGACTCATGTAAATTTTACTTTGTCAAGTAAATAACAAAAATTCTTTAAAGTTTCCTGAGATTGTATGTAAATAATATTGTCATTTTTGTGAGATTTATGTAATGTACTTTTATTATATGGGTTAAATCTCCAACTTCAAAGATCTTATTTTTTTTTTAGTACAGTAGGAATCAGAATTTAGAATTTTAGAAACTGTTTATAATGCTGATTTGGGAGTATTATAATTTGTTAGGTAATTTTGCTCTGTCAGTGAATGTATTCATTCTCTATTGCTCATTCATCAAGTATTTATCATATTTATTTTGCACACATAGCTGATAAAAAGCTGAAAGCCCCTGTCCACATCACTGATGAATTCATCAACTAGAGGAGGGAAAGAGTCAGATGCAGAGTGAAAATCATCTTCATAAACATAAACCAGAGCATCTGAGGAAGTCCTGGTGGAGGGGTATCTAATTCAGAGCAGGAAACATTTAAGGTGAACCTTGATTATTCAAAGTAAATCAACAACAAATACATGTAATGGTTTATAAAAGTTTAGACCAAGGATATAGCTCATACTCTTATACATTTTACCTTAAAATGCCACACCTCTTGGAGATGTATCTCTCTCTCTTTCTCTAAACTTACTGCCAGTACTTAGAGCTTATCAGGCTTGTGGAATCTATGCTTTGAGTCTGTTTGCTCTTATGTATTTTATCCACTGGAAAGAATTTACTGGGCCACCTTAGTGCATTAAAAGAATTCCACAAAGCTTTTCTTTGGTCTTTGAGGGTGAGTCTTAATTTGGGTCTCCTTCAAATTTTGTTAGTCAAAGCAATTTTTCAAGATAGCTTTTACTGGTTGAATATGAGTAATGGTTGCATTTTTCAACCCTGTTTATCTTAAAATTCCAACTTTTTTTCTTTTCCTCTATTTGTGCAAAGAAACAATTTCTTTTATAATATTACAAATGTAGCTAGTACCAATACTTATCATCATTCTGATCTCTAATCTCAGCTAAGTAACAAATGTGTACCCGTATAGAACATGAGTGGTGCTTTCTAGCTCCCAGTAATAGTTTCCTCAACACTCTCCACTGCCCATGATATCACACATTTTAGGGTGTTTGTTACTATCACGCCCACTTCTTGGTAACAATTATTATACTAGTCATTTTTTGCCAAGTTATTCTGCTGTAAAAAAACAACCTTAAAGTATGTGGTTTTGCAGCAACAGTTTGTCTCACAGACATTTCATGTCAATAGTGAGGATAGGCTGTAGCTGTGTTCTTGTCGTCTCATTTTGGAACTCAGTCTAAAGGAACAGCACTTCCTGAGACATGTCATTCTGGGACTAAGGGAAAGGGCAAGGAATCTGGAAGAAATATGTACTGTGTCTTAAATCTTTGCTTTGAGCTGGCATCAGTTAAGTCTCCTCATATTTCATTAGCCAAAACAAGTCTTGTGATTAAAGCTTGACCATGGAGAAGGCAAGTATCCTACTCTCACAGAAAGACACTGCAAGTGAAGAGGAGTCTTCTTAAAAGCTGAGGAGTGAATAATTGGAAATGATGTACTACAGAGAAGTCAAAAACACAGGCTCAGGGTTGAGACTGTATGAGTTTAAATCCTGACCCTGCAACTCAATAGATGCGTGAATTTTGTCAATTTCTTAAATTTCTCTGCCTCTCTTTCATTATCTTTAGAGTGGGGTTACATAGCATCTACCTCACAGAGTTGTTACTCTTATTTGATGAATTAATTCAAGTGCCTAGAGCACAGAAAGTGCTCATCAATTAAAATACTTTAACAGTATATACTATTATTCATTCTTTCAAGTAAATCTACTTATATATCTCAAATAACAAGTATGTGTTGAATCTGTGTATATGACAACTTTCTTAAATAGATCTCTTTCACACAGCTTTAAATAACATTAGAATGACTTTTTTATTTATCTATCTGCTCTACTCTGCAGATGAAGATAGTACACTCTAGCCTTTATCTTGTATCTCTCCAATTTGTATATACATAGAACATATCAGTTGCTCAATAAATACTTTATAAGAAAAAAGTGAGTAGAAAAATAAGAGAAAGGTCTGGGAATATCTAGATAGAAAAAAACATTGGGGAATCCATTGCCAAGTTACTCAGAGAACAATTCATAGAAAAACTGGAATTTGAACATTTTCTTGAAAGAGAAAAAGCTTTTGAGTATGTAGGAGTAAAGATATTTTAGATTTCAATTGAGATTTTTGACTAGGAATATTCAGTGTTAAGAGCATTCCCTACTTCCATATTTGTTCTAGTAACTGTGCATTACATATAATAGATGCTTATATTGGCTTATTCATTTATTTCCAGATTGACATAACTTTAGGGGGTACCTAAATCTGTATTGTTCATCACTGAATCCCCAACACTTAATGTGGTATCTTGGACTAGAAAGTAATCTGAAAAATGTTGAATAGGTAACTACCAAACTCCAACCAGTTTATTTCACCATTATTTAAGCTTATAGCTCTTCATTTCTCAAACTCTAAAGTAAGTTCAAAATTGTGTTGCAGGTTTAGAAATAACCCACGTTTTTTTGATGAATTGTTTTGGTTAGTACAAACCACATGATCTAGGAGATTTGCAGTAAAATGCTTGGGCTGTGAAACTAAAAACATTTACAAACAGACTGGAATGGAAAATGACAAGTTCAGCTGAGCTCACTTTAGCAGCCACAAAAAAGTAAATTAACCCCAAATGGGTGATTATGTAGGATTCTGCTTGAGCAACTCTGAATTTCCAACTGTTAATGTCTATAAACTGAGTTTCAAGGCATTATGTGTACCATACACTACATCAAGTGGGCCATCCAATGGAGAGCCTATCCTATTTGCTTAACATTACAGATGCATGGAATCTGTTACATACTTTGGAATTTGTAAGTGTAATATTATTAGTTAGTAAAGCATGTGACCTTGTTTGACTTTCTCAAGAACTTTAAGCTTCGCTAAATGAGTTAACTGATGCTTTGCTATAATCAATGACTTAAATTCTTTTTTGATAATGTGAGTCAGGAAATTCATTCAGTCTGGAAATTCTACAGACTCTTCTCTAAGACTCTTCTTTCTAAGACCTGCTTAATCTTAGCTTATATGACTCTATCAATGTTCTTTCCAGTTCTAGACCGCGATAATTCAACCCTTAAATTCTAATCATCATGTGAACTCATGTTAACTCATTCCAAAAATATTTTTAAGCACCCACTATATTACTGGTACTGTTGTAGGAGCTGGGGATGAATCATAATTGATATTTGAGTCTGAAATCAAATTACCAAGGACTATAACTTTGAAAACCTTTTCCTGTCCCAATTTTTATTACAATCTTTTCTACTGCTGTTTTTTCTTCAAATTCTTCTAAGATAACTTAAAATAATTAATATTAGCTGATGACAACTCAGTCTAGTGTGAGAAAATAGATAGCAAGTTGTAATTGAGAGGCAGAATCAAAAGATGATAACTCAAGTCCACACAGAGAAATAAAGAGCACTAATACAAGTAACCACATACATAAATATAAAAAAGAGTATAAATATTTTTGTTTATAACACTTTTCTTCTCCTACTTAAGAGATAGTAGCATAAAGCAATAATTATAAAATGGTATAGATTCAGCTTATCATTTAAAGATGTAATTCACAAGAAGGAGAAGAGAATGAAGCTAGATTGGAGCAAAATTTTTATACATTATTGAATTGCCATTAATCCAAATATTCTTTATGTTGCTAATTGCAACTCTCAGGGCAACAACTAAGAAAATAACTCAAAAAACTATTGTGAAATATGAAAAGTAAGCAAGAGCATTAAAATTGTATGCTAGTAAATATCTGTTTAACATGAAATAAAGCAGCAATGGAAGAATAGACTTGATATATACAGCAACAAATAGCAAACTGACATATACAAATTATTCCTTTTCAGTAATTAATATAAATGAATAAAACATTCCAGAGATTGACAGAATAGAAAAAACAAACAAACATAAAATGATCCAACTCTATGCTATCTACAAAAGACACACCTCATATTCAAAGACACAAAGTGTTAAATGTAAAATAGTGGGAAAAATGTACTATGAAAACAGTATAAGAAAGGAAAAAAAGCTGAAGTAGCTGTAGTAATATTAAAGGAAACTTTAACAAAAACTGTGACTATAGGGATGCCTGGCTGCCTCAGTCAGTAAAGCATGTGATTCTTGATCTCAAGGTTGTGAGTTTGAGCCTCACACTGGGTGTAGAGATTACTTAAAAATAAAATTCCTCAAACCAAAACAAACAAACAAAAAAAAAAAACAACCCTATGCCTAAGGGCAGCTGGGTGGCTCAGACTCTTGATTTTGGCTCAGGTTATAATTCCAGGATCATGGGAGTGAGCCCTACATTGAACTCCACTCATGGAGAGACATACTAAGATTCATTTTTTCTCTCTCTTTCTCTCTCTCTCTCTCTCTCTCTCTCTCTCTCTCTCTTTCTCTCTCTCTCTCTCTGTGTGTCTGTCTCTCCACCTCTGCCCTTCTCACCTGCTCCTGCTCTCTGTCTCTAAAGCTAAAAAAAACCTGACTATAGATAAAGAGGGATATTTCAAAATGATGTCAATCCATCAGGAAGTTATGAAAATTATAAACTTGGGGCACCTGGGTGGCTCAGTTGTTTATGCATTCAACTCTTGATTTTGGCTCAGGTCATGATCTCATGGTTCATGAATCCACACCCTGCATCAGGCTCTGCTTGGGATTCTCCCTGCCCATCCTGTCTTTATCCCTCCTCCACTTGCACACATACTTTCTCTCTCTCTCTCTCTCTCAAAAATAAACTTTTAAAAAATTTCTAAGATTATAAACTTATATGAACTTAGCAAGTGAAATGCACAATACATGAAGCAAAAGCAGAATTGGGAGGAGAAATACACAATTCAACAGTAATAGTTGAAAACTTTAGTACTCCTCTTTCAGTAATGGATAGAAAACCTAGGCAGAATATTAACAAGGAAATAGAAGACTGGAACAAAACTATCAACCAACTAGACCTGACAGGTATCTATAGAACATTCCTTCAAAAACAGTAGAATGTACGTACATCCAAAGTGCACATGGACTCTTCTCCAGGCTAGATCCTATGATAGGCCATAAAGCAAGTCTCAAAACACTTAAAATGATGGAAATCACAAAAAGTACATTCTTCTACTATAATTGAATTATACTGGATATTAACCAAAGACAGAGATTAGGAAATTCATTCACAAGTATACGGAATTTAAACCTTGCACTTTTAAATAACCAAAATGTAGGGGCGCCTGGGTGGCCTAAGGTGGTTAGGCTTCTGACTTCAGCTCAGGTCATGATCTCATGGTTCATGAGTTCGAGACCTGCATCGGGCTCTGTGCTGACAGCTCAGAGCCTCAAGCCTGCTTTGGATTCTGTGTCTCCCTCTCTCTCTGCCCCTCCCCCACTCATGCTCTTTCTCTCTCTGTTTCTCAAAAATGAATAAATGTTAAAAAAAATAAGTGTTCTGACCGTTTAATAAATAAATAACCAAATTGTAAAAGAAGAAATTACAAAATAACCTAAAAATACTTTGAAATAAATAAAAATGAAAACAATACATCACAACTTACGAAATTTAGCAAAAGAACTGTTTGGAAAGAAATTGATAGCTATATCACCTATGTACAAAAGAAGAAAGGTCTCATGTCAACAAACCAAAATTTCACTTTTAGAAGTTAGAAGTAGAAGAAAATATTAAATACCAAAGTAACTAGTAGGAAAGAAATAACAAAACTTAGAGTGTAAGGAAATAGAAGATGGAAAATGATAGATAAAAGTCAATGAAACTGAAAATTGGTTCTTTGAAAGATTATGACAAGAAACAACAGAAAAGATTCAGATCACTAAAATCAGAAGTAAAAGAGAAACATCACCACCAATGTTACAGAAATAGAAAGGGTAAGGGAATACTATGCATAATTGTATGCCAAAAAATAGATAGCATAGGTAAAATGGACACATTCATAGAAAGACACAAACTACTGAAACTGCCTAAAGGAGAATTAGAAAATCTGAATAGAGCTGTTATAAATAAAGTGATTAAATTAGCAATAAAGACATTTCCCACAGAAAAATTCCATTGGCTTCACTGTTGAATTCTACCAAATATTTAAAGAATAATTAACACCAGACCTTCACAAACTCTTCCAAAAAGGAGAAGAGAGAACACTCCCTACCTTATTCCATTAGGCCAGAATTACCCTGCTATTAAAACTAGACAAAGATACCACAAGAAAACTACAGACTAATATACTTATGAATATAGAGTAGTGTTGGGAGCCATTTTATGAACTCACTAAGTTGAGAAAACTCCTTGTGAGGTAAGGCAGGTTTGCAAGGCCTCTTGCCATCAGATGGTGACCGATATCCACCCCCCACTCAATTATTTTTGCTTGAGCACTGACCCCCAAGGCACCTTGTTGACTGGTATCGAGAGTGACTTGTCCCCTTATTCTAAAATATGCTGATTGCATCTTGTGAAGGAACTTATTATAGGACTTTCTTTTTTGGTGATTATAGGAGCAAATATTGCCTTTCCTGAGAAACCTGTTTTACTTCCCCTCAAGAAAACAGGCTATTTACCCCTGCTCACAAAGAACTACCTTTTGTTTTTGCTATGCTAAAAGTATTGCCTTGTATTCGAATGCTAAAGATACCTTCCTTCCCCCATATGATAAGCATCTAAATCACCTACATCAATCCCTACTGATAAAGGTTATGCATGAGTCTTCTACCAATCTATGTTCTGGGAAATTTTTATATACCAAAGAAATTTGTCATCAGAAATCATTGTCTAAGGCAAATGCCTCTTCTGTGCTGGCCCCACACATTTTTTTCCATAAATAAAGATGTCTCTCAGGTCAGAGCAGAGATGCCTGCCTGGTGATCAGAAAGAAACTCGTGACTCTCTCATTCCCTCCCCCTTTCACGGACACCATCCATCCTTCCGGGAGCCCTGGATGTGCTGGAGCTGGACTCTTGCAGAATAGTATACTCAACAAAATACTAGCAAACCAAACCCAATATGTAAAATAGGTAATACATGATGACAAGCATTATTTAGCACAGCAGTGCTATGTGGGGTTAACTTTTGAAAATTGATTGGTGCAATACTACATTAACAGATAGAAGATAAAACACACATGATAATCTCAATGAATGCAGCAAAATCAACTAGGACTAAAATAGACTTCTTCAATTTGATAAAAGATATATATAAATCCCACAGCTAACATCATATCTAACAGTGAAAGACTGAATATTCCCCTGCTAAGATCAGGGACAAGACAAGGATATCTGATCTTAGCATTTCTACTTAATCTATTCAATATTGAATAGAGCTATATTCTAACTAGGTCAATTAATCAGGAAATAATATTAAGAATAATAAAAGGCATCAAGATTGAAAAGTAAGAAGTAAACTATCTCTATTTGTAGATTACATGATCTTGTATATAGAAAATCCTAAAGAATCCGCATGTAAAAAAGTAATAAACAAGTTTAGCAAGTTTTGAAAATAATAGATCAATAAATAAAAATTAGTTTCACTTCTATAAACTAGCAAAGAAAACCTGAAACTGGAATTAACAAAATAATTCCACTTAAAATAGTACCAAAAAGAGTAAAAACAGTGATAAATTTAATGGAATAAGTGAATAACACATACAAATATGCAAGATCATTTAAAAATTAAAGAAAGACTACGTAAACTACATAAATGACATGACATTCCATATTCATTGGAATGGAATACTTAATATTGTTAAGGTAAAAAATTCTTCAAACCAGCCCATGATTTCATCACAAATCCTATCAAACATCCAGCTGTCTTGTGTGTTTTTGTTTGTCTATTGTTTGTTTTTGCACAAATTGGCAAACTGTACTAAAATCAATGTGGAATGAAAGGGACCAGGAATGGCCAAAATAATCTTCAAAAAGACAATGCTGGAAAACTCACTTCTCAATGTCAAATCTTATTATAAAACTAAAATCATCAGGATAGTGTAGTATCTGCATACAGATAGTCATATAGATCAGTGGAATAGAATTCAAAGTCTGGAAAAAAAACTCATATTTATGGTTAATTGATTTTTGACAAGAGTGTCATCAGCATTCAATGGGGAAATTCATAGTCTTGTCAGCAAATCATCCTGGGACAACTTTATATACTCAAAATAATGAAATTGGACCTCACCTTACACCATATATAAAATTTAACTCAGAATAGATTGTAGACTTAAATATAAGAGTTAAAACTGATCTTCCTCAATTTACCATGGAATTACAACCCAATAAAGCTATCATAGGTTGAAAATAACCTAAGTCAAAAATTCATTTAATACACTTGACTGAATAAAACGTCATAGCTTAGCCTACCCTAATTTAAATGTGTGTAGAACACATATATTAGCCTACATTTGGCCAAAATTATCTAACACAAATCCTATTTTATAATAAAATGTTGGGGGGCACCTGGGTGGCTCAGTCAGTTAAGCACCCGCCTCTTGATCTCAGCTCAGGTCATGATCTTGTGGTTCTTGGGATGAAGCTTCATGGACTCTGAACTGAAAGCATGGAGCCTGCTTGGTATTTCTCTCTCTCTCTCTCTCTCTCTCTCTCTCTCTCTTTTACTCTCCCTCTCCCTCTTCTTCTCTCCCCCTCCTTCTCTCTTTGCCCTTACCCTGCCCACATGCACATACTCTCTCTCTCAAAATAAACAAATTAATTAAAAAATAAAGTGTTCAATATCGTGTCATTTATTAAATACAGTACTGAAAGTGAAAAACAGAATGGTTTTAAATGTATCAACTGTTTGCCTTCATGACTGCATGGCTAACTGGGGGCCACTGCCTAGAGTCATGGGAGAGTACTTTAACACATATTAATATCCCAGGAAAAGATCAAAATTCAAAATTCAAAGTACAATTTCTACTGAATGTGTATTAATTTTTGTACTATTATAAAGTTAAAAAAAAAGCATAGGTCAAACCATTGTAAGTAAGAGGCCATCTGTGCTATAAAACCCTTAGAAGACAACACATTCGTTATACTACTGTGGTCACGCATCATTATGACCTTGGTTTAGACTAATGGTTTAAATTATGCCAAACCACAAGCAAAAACATAAATAAAAAGTAGATAAACTGGATGCTATTGGAATAAAAGCATTTTCACTTCAAAGTATACTATGGGGAAAGTGAAGAGGTGACCCACAGAATGAGAGAAAGTGTTTGCAAATCATATATGTGATAAAAGACATATCAAAAATATATAAAAACTCGAATGATTCAACAATAGAAAGAAATAACACATTAAAAGTGGGAAACGATTTGAATAACGTTTTCTTCAAAGAAGATAAAGAAATGGCCAATAAACACATGAAAAGATGCTCAACAACATTAGTTATTAGGAAAATGCAAATCAAAGTCACAGTGAGATACCTCTTCACACTCAATAGGATGGCTAAAATAATTTTTTTTAAAGATAACAATTATTGGTGAGAATACAGAGAAGTGAGTACTCGTTATATGCCTGGTAAGAATTGAAACTGATGCAGCTACTTTGGAAAATGGTTTGGCCATTCCTCAAAGTCTTAAAGGATTAACATGTGGTAGCAATTTAATCCCTAACTGTATACCCAAGAGAACTGAAAACAAGTCCACATAAAAACTTATACATTGTTGTTCATAGCAGCATTGTCCAAAAGTGGAAATAAGCCAATGTCCATCAGTGGATGAATGGATAAACTAATTGTGGTATAGGCATACAATAGAATATTATTCAGCTCTAAAAAGTAGTGAAATATTGACATGCTATAAAATGGATGAATCTTGAAATTATTATTAAGTGAAAATAGCCTGACACAAAAGACCACATATTATATGATTCTCCTTACATGAAATGTAGAGAATAGGCAAATTTATAGAGCCAGAAGGATGGGAGTAGTAGGATGGGGAGATAGGAAGTGCCTGCTAAAGGGTTTGGAGTTTTATTTCACGGTGATGAAAATATTCTGGAAGTAGACAGTGATGGGGTGATAATTGTGCAACTTTGTGAGTACACTAAAACCTACTTAACTGTACCCCTTTAAAGGTGAATTTATGGCACATAAATTACATCTCAATGAATCTGTTTAAAAAAAAAAAAAGAGTTTGAGAATTTGAGCCCTGTGTCGGGTGGGCTCTGTGACTGCTCAGAGCCTGGATCCTGCTTCCAATTCTGTCTCCCTCTCTCTCTGCCCCTCCCCTGTTCACACTCTGTTTCTCCCTGTCTCTTTCTCTCAAAAAGAAATAAACATTAAAAAATTTTAAAAAGAACAAAAAGTGATGTTTTTTTAAATTAAAAAAATTAAATATGGAGGGAATTCTTTTATGAAATTCTTCTGCTCAAACTCTGGGGAAGAAAAAAAGGTTAAACACACAATTCAACATGTTGATACAATGAGAATATATATTGAGAATTATCCAAAGATTGTTTGTGACTAAAGATTTTAAGGTTCATAGAAGTATGGAAGCATGAGAGGATCTATTCAGTGAAAGACATTTGTTGGATTCCAGGAAGGGAAGGGGATGACAGTTTCTACAAAGAAGAACTAATTGTGTGATGGAGTAATGTTGAGAGATAACACATCTGGGGATGGACAAAGGACAAGAGCTTTGAGTTCAGGGGTTGGGTGGGAGAATCAGGGACAGCAATTGTAGTTGCTGTTGTCTGTAGAAGGGTCATCTGTAGAATCTGAAAGTAGAGCCATTTATTGCAAGAGTGTGAGAATGAAGTCAAGAGATGGGACAGATTCTTATCATGAAGAATTAGCATGTGCATCTAAACTCTAAAAAGGCCGTGCCTTGGGCACCTGGGTGACTCAGTTGGTTAAGCATTCAACTTCAGTTCATGTCATGATCTCATGGTTTGTGGGTTCGGGCCCTTTATTGGGCTCTGTGGAGCCTGGAGCCTACTTCAGATTCTGTGTCTCCCTTCTCTGCCCCTCCCCTGTGTGTGCTAACTCTCTCAATCTCTCTCTCAATCTCTCTCTCTCTCTCTCTCTCTCTCTTTCTGTCTCTCTCTCAAAAATAAATAAATAAACATTTAAAAATAAATAAAAGGGCTGTGGCAAGATTTAAAAAAAAAAAGTCATGGAGTTATATGAAAAACAATGTCCCTGGGTCTTAGAACCCAATCATTTTCAAATGTTAGTGTAAAGAATAAGAAAAAAATCCCATTGTTCCTGCCAGACACACACAGGAAGATAGAGATTATGAGATGGCATCTACCAAGCATCACTTGTGCTCTATTATGATAAAATGGGTAATGAGCTAAAGAATAGAGGAAAGGTAAAGAAGACGTGTCCTCCGGGAGCAGGCATTTTTAACTCATAACTCTCATCCTAACTCTCAGCCTCTTCCAGCTCCTAACTTAACTCTTTGCTCCTCTTCCTAGCTAAAATGCATGGCATTTTTATTTGTTGGCTCCTTTTTTCTCGCCACCTTCCACCCCCACTGATCTCTCAACCTACTTTATTCTTATTCAAATCCTATCACTGAAACATCTCTTACTAAAGTCACCAATGATTTCCAAACCACGTTTCCCTAAGGATTTCTTGCTTGATCACTTGCCAGTATTGAGCAGTGTTGTTCATGGCCTGTTTATATACCACCTTCCCATGGCCCTCCTCTCTGCCTTTCTGCTTTTTGTTGCTTTGAATATGTATACTCCCTTTGCTGACCAGTAAGTGACTCTGTACTAGGTTCCTTCATAACTGCACAGTATTTTTAGGTGATCTATTTTCCAAGCACTTTTTTTAATGAGGTGACTTGCAAATTGTGTTTATCAGACTCTTCCTCTTTTTTCTGAGATACACACAACCCCATAAACATGCATATACACTATGTATAGAACTTTATTGTAAATTTCAAAATCAGTTATAAGTCCTCGAACTTTGCTCATTTTTAAAAAGTATTTTGGTTGTTTCAGGCCCTTTTGCATTTTCATAAATATTTTGCAAATCTATGTTTCACCTTCCTCAAGAAAATTGCTTTTTTTTTGAAAGGGATTGATTTGCATTTAATTTATGGATCACTTTGGGGAGAATTGACATATTAATAACTTTAAGTTCTAATCCATTGACATGATGTATCTTCCCATTTATTTAGGTCTTTTTTGATAGCCTTAACAATTTTTATAATTTTATGTATACATATTTTGTCTATGTATTGTTAAAGAGTAAGAATACTTGTTCTTTCCTTTGAAACTTGTGTTATTTTGTAATTGAATTTTTCAATTGTTTATTAATGGTTTATAGAAGTTCTTTGAGGTTTCCAGACTTAATTCTAATGTTTGGGGTGTGGGGTTCCAGCACACACAATACCCATGTCAGCAATTCTGACACTATCTACTTGAAGATAGATTCCACATGTTTTAGGGTTCAGTGCTACAAGACTGGTCCCCCCCCACTTCCCACTTTAATTTTTTTTAAGTTTATTTATTTTGAGAGAGAGACAGTGGAATTGAGCAGTGGCAGAGAGGGGGAGAGAAAGAATCCCAAGCAGGCTCCATGCTGTCAAAATGGAGCCTGATGTGGGGCTTGAACCCATGAACATGAAATCATGACCTGAGCCCAAACCAAGAGTCAGATCCTTAGCTGACTGAGCCACCACCACCTCCCACTTTAGATGCCAGTCACAAGCCCCAGGCTGTTACCTGTGCTTCTGACTGACTGACAGACCAACTACAGATTGGGGGTTCCACCTCCTTTACAGATTCTTTTAATTTGCTAGAGTGGCTCATTTATGAAATACTTATGTTTACTAGTTTATTAAAGTATATACTAAAGGATTCAAATCAATAGCCAGATGAAGAGATACATACGGCAAGGAGCTTCCATGCCCCCTCCAGGTATACCACTCACACCACATCTCCTTATGTTCACCAGCTGGGAAGCTCTCTGAAATCCATTGTCCTTTTGGGTTTTTATGGAGGTTTCATTATGTAGTCATGACTGACTAAGTCATTGGGCTTTGGCTGATTCAAACTCCAGCCCTCTTTCTTCCCCAGTGGTTAGAGATTGAGACTGAAAGTTACAGCCCTTTAATGGTTGGTCCTCCTGGCAACTAGCCCTTGACCTTAGGTTCCCTTCATTAATAACAAGACACCCATCTCATCTTTATAGCGCTGACGCACGTTCAGGAATAGTAGATGAAGACCTAGTATATTTTGGTCATCTGAAAGATAATATATATATTATATTATATATATTATATATCATATATTTTATCATATTATATATTTTATATATAGTAAATCATATCACAGAAATACAACTGATTGTTTATTGATTTGGGGTCCTGCATATTGCTAATTTCATGTAACAATTCTAGTGGAGTTTTGGAGATTTCCTAGAATTTACTTTGTAAGGAATAATGTCCTCAATAAAATCAATCTTTATGCCTTTTATCTATTTTTTCTTGTCTTCTTGTACTGGCGAGGACCTCCAGTATAGTCTTGAGTAGAAGTAGTGAGAAAAGACTTCTTGCTACTGTCAGCACAGAGCCTGCTTCAGATCCTCTGTCCCCTCTCTCTCTACCCCTCCCCCACTTGTGCTCTCTCTCAAAAAATAAATATTTTAAAAACATTTTAATTGTTTTTTAAATTTTATTTTTGGAAGGAGAGAGACAGAGTATGAGTAGGTGAGGGGCAGAGAGAGAGGGAGACACAGAATTTGTAGCAGGCTTCAAACTTTGAGCTGTCACCACAGAGCCCAACACGGAGCTCAAACTCATGAACTCTGAGGTCATGACTGAGCTGAAGTCAGACACTCAAGTGAGTGAGCCACCCAGGCACCCCATCAAAAATAAATATATTTTTTTAAAAGTGTTCATCTTTTTCCATTAGGTAAGATGATAGCTGACGGTTTATTTGTATAGATGCCCTTTATCAGGTTGATTAGGTTTCTATTACTAGTTTATGAATTTATTGAGACTTTTATCATGAAAATGTGTTGACCTTTTTAAATGCTTTTCCTTTATTTATTGAGATGGTCATATTTTTGTCTCTTATTCTGTTAATGTGATAAATTACATTGATTAACTTTTGAATGGTTAATCAACACCGCATTCCTGGAATCAATCTGATTGTTTTATTGAGTGAATTTTATTATCCTTTTTGTATACTGCTGAATACAATTTGATAATATATTTTAAGAAATTTTTCATCTCCATTCATGAGAAATAATTTATTGTCAACTGTTTTCTTTTGTTGTCATGTCTTTGATTTTTAGGGTAACTGTGGTCTTATAAAATTAATCAGAAAGTATTATTGTTTCTCTGAATTCAGAAAGAGTCTGAATCAGATTGATAGTATTTATTTTTTACTGTTTGATCAAATTGATCAATGATCCTATCTGGGTCTGGACCTTTTTTTTTTTTTTTTTTTTACTGCAAGGTTTGGAATTACAGTGTCAATTTTGGTAATCTTTGCTTTTTTTAAGGTATTTATCCATCTCATTTACATTTGCAAATGTATTGGTTATTCATAATATCCTCCGTTCTCCTTTTAATGTACACAGCATGTTTGCCTTTTCTTGTAACTTAATCCTGGTCACAAATACTTTTTAAGAAAGGGAAGTTTTCAAGGTCCATCATTTACATGATATTTCCAATTCATAATTATGGTAATATCTCTTCCAGGATATATTTTCATATCAAAGATGACTTTAAAGTTTATTTAATATAGTGGAATAAATGGTGTGTGTGTGTGTGTGTGTGTGTGTGTGTGTCTGTGTGTGTGTGTGTGTATGCATGCATGAGCTTTCCACAGTCAGATGGTTGAGCCTTTCCAAAGTTGTTAGGGGAAGACCTTCCTATGTGGACAGCCTATCAGGCTGGATTTCTCCATGCTATTTTGTATGATTATTATTCCATGTGACTAGGCATATGTTGAAAATTTTTCTGACTTCCATAATACATTATGTTGAAGCTTATAAATGGAAACCTTACCTCAGAATGGGAAAGGATGAGTTCTGCAGTCAGACAGGCCTGAATGCTATTTCTGAATTGTTAGATAGAGACATGGGTATTTTATTTAACCCTTCTCAATGTCTCCTTGATCATCTATAAGTGGGATTTGTAATAATCTGCTTTTAGGAATGCATTAATGATTACTCAAGACTGTACATAGTTCTTGATGCTCAGTTACTATAGGTGATTTCTAGTATCATTGCACGGACTTTCTCTAGACATAAGACTTATCAGTGAAGACATTTGTAGGTCCTCTCAAGATGAGTTCAGGATTAAACATCTTCTATCTTTATTTAGATATTCAGCTAAAAGAGAACAACATTATCACTGGTTTTGTTTGCTTGTTTTTAATTCTGATGGCAGGGACCATAGCCATTTTCCCTGTGGCAATTTCTCTTTATGGGAAATGTGTTTCTGATGGTTGAGGAAGTTATCAGCTGCAGGATATTGTTTCTTTCCTTCAGGGGAGCGCTCAATAATAGAATTGCTAAAGTTTAAATGATCTCTCAGAGATCATTTAGAAAACAGTTCAAGATCATTTAGCAGACATTTATAGGGTTACTCATGCTAGAGTTTTTCTGGAACTTTCCAACATCCCTTGCCTCTTCTCCTCAATTATGTTAAGAATGACTATTTAAAAAGAGACTCACAGAGGAGGAAGGATTCTCAGTGCCTCCTCCCAACCAGTAATATTGATAAGAAGATTTTAGCACTACCGCTATGTGAAAGGTCAAGTCTACATGACAGAACACACGGAGCCAGAAGAGAAATAATTTATCAAATGTTTTTCTATTTAAGGGCAAGTTTTCATTAACTTCATGTGTTTCTTTTTTGGAGAGAGAATAGTTATTGATCAACAGAAGCTCCATATTAATTTGTGTGAAAATCAAAGTAAAATTCTGTTTTCAAAGATTTTCTAACAGACTTGGATCTTGTGATATATAGCAAGAGAGCCCATGCAGTGTCCATTGTGATAGAGCACAGGGACTCGATGGTGTGTCCTGGCCTGCAGCACAGAGATAAAAGCAACAATAGAATAATCTTAACAGAACTAAGGTGACCACAGAGTGAGCCTTCGTTAGAATGAGAACACGGCTATGGTGTGCTTGTTGGCACATTTTCCTTTTAAAAAATTATGCGTGCTGAATTTTATTGTTTTGCGCACTAAACCCTATCAATCTTCATGAGTTTATAATTAAGAAAATATTATACTTGGAAGGACTCTCTGCTATTATCAAATAACTTTGAAAAGAAATGGAAAAGTACAAGTTGTATAACTCTTGTTACAAATTCCAGCTATTTGAAATGTTAATGTAAGACCACAAGGGATTCTCACTGTTTTTGTGTGCATTTTAAAGAACCAGACTGGAACACAAAATTGGTATCAAGCAATTTCACGACAATAAATTGTAAACAATGGAGAACATTTTATTTTTTTCGTCCCTTCATTCAAGGTTTCCATTGGCCAAACCTGAGAAACAAAATCTAATAAGAAGCGCTAGGTAGCTAAGTCCTATCTATCCATCTGACAGCAGATGGCAGTAGTGATGCATGAAAAAAATCCATTCAGGTTACGTTTGCAATTACCTATTAGGTTTTCCCTCTCTTGACACTGAGCTATCTGAACAGAACCGGGAATTCCTAATAAGAGAATATGGCTGTCATCCTTTTACAGCTCTTCTTTGCCAGTTTTTATTTCTCTCTTCTTTTAATTAAGAGTTGTCTGCTTCTTTTGTTTTTAAGAGCATTTTTAGGTTCACAGAAAAATTGAGTAGAAGATACAGAGGTTTCTCAAATACCTCCTACCTCCACTCATAAAGTGCCTCTCCATTATCCATATCCCTCACTAAAGGGATACTTTTTTTTTTTTTTACAACTAATGAACCTACAGTAATCTACTAAACCCAAAGTCCATAATTTACCTAAGGGTTCACTCTTGATATTTTACGTTCTATGAGTTTGGACTGTGTATACAAATACATCGTATAGTGTATATTGTATAATGACATGTATCCATCATTATGGCATCATACAAGGTGTTTTTACTGCCCCAAGAATCCTCTGTTCTCTGCCTATTAGCCTCCCATCCCACCCCACCCCCACCCCCTGGCAACCATTGATCTTTTTGCTGTCTCTCTCTGATTTTACCATTTCTACGATGTCATATAGATGTAGCCTTTTTAGATTGGCTTCGTTTACTTAGTAATATGCATTTAAGTTTCCTATGATTTTTCATGGCTTAATATCTCCCTTCTTTTTAGCACTGAATGATATTCCATTGTCTGGATGTACGACTTCTCTGTTTATAAAGAGATAGCTTTTCCATTTGTAACTCTCTTAGACCTTGACAGCAATGGGATGTTTCAGGGGCACCTGGGTGGTTCAGTCCATTAAGCATTTGACTTGGGCTCAGGTCATGATCTTGTAATCTGTGAGTTTAGGCCCTGTGTTGGACTCTGTGCTGACAGCTCAGAGCCTGGAGCCTGCTTCAGTTTCTGGGTCTCTCTCTCTCTGTGCCCTTCCCACCCCCCAAAGAAACATTAAATTTTTTTTAAAAATGCGATGTTTCAACTTTTCTTTTCCACCACAAATCCTATTTGACACTCAGCTGTATTACTCAAGAACATACTTAACTCAGAAAACATTCTGGGGGAACAGGCCTTAAAGCCTCCCTGGACCACAGGCATCCAGAACAATCTCATTCCTTTATCTTCTAGTTACTTCTCCAAAGTGAAACGTCCCTGAGTCAGATGGCAATAAAGAGTTTCTGCTTCTTTCAGATCCCGGGAACATCATCTGTAGTTCAGAGAAAATGGAAGCCCCTGCAGCCTGTTTCACAGCCTCGAGGGTCCGGACAGCAGACCAAGTCCAGGATTAGTGCTGTGGCCGCTGAAATAAAGCAGATCCGAGCCAGACGGAAAACAGCCCGGATGCTAATGGTTGTGCTTTTGGTGTTTGCAATTTGCTATCTACCGATTAGCATCCTCAACGTGCTAAAGAGGTAAAGTTCATCTGTTCTTTCAAAATAAAGTGGCTGTCATTTCTCAGTTCAATTTTAATTAAGTACTTTTTTCCCTTTCTTCTTAAGCCAGAGAAAAATCTAAGGCCTTTGCCTAGATAGTTGTCAGGCCAGATAACTGAGTGTATTGTGACTAGCAGGTAAGGCAGATGGCATTTTTAGAGTGCTCAGGCTCTGCATGCTCTTGTCCATGGAAATTCTCTGTCGAATGGCAGACATAAAACAGATGTTCCCCTGACCTCTTCGAGCTAATTGCTGAGACTTAGATGCAGAAAAAGTTCTAATGCAAAAAAAAAAAAAAAAAAGAAAAAAAAAAAGAAAGAAAAAACCACCTCATTTACAGCTTAGAGTGCTTTTTTGATCAGAACAAATGGGTTTTCTAATACCTTGTTCTCATACATAGGGAATTATGACAGAATCTATCTAAAAGGTAAAAAGAGATAAGAATGTTTTGTTGCATTCTAAGTATTCTTAAAAGTGCATTTGTGAGCACACACACACACAAAAATGGAATCAGGACTCATACTGTGTTTTAAGTGTTTAAAATGAAAAAAGGGAAGGAAGGAAGGGAGGGAGGAAGGAAGGGAGGGAGGGAGGAAGGAAGGAAGGAAGAAAGGAAGGAAGGAAGGAAGGAAGAAAGGAAGGAAGGAAGGAAGGAAACCCATTTCCTGAGGTCACTGAATTAAGCTCAGGGTGACTATTAATAAAAACGATCACAGAACTTTTCTTCAGGAGGATGGATATTATTTGTTAGGCTGCAGATTCACTGCTAAGTAAAAACAATTGACCAACATGAACAGCCCGTACAGGGGCCATGGTCCACATGAACTTCACAGCCAGCCAATTTTATTGGGAATTATCATAACTGTTGCAAACAGACTGGCCCCAAGGTAATAGTAATTTTGTTTATAATAGGTCTTCGAGCTTAAACTGGGATTGCTTCTCTCAGTTTTCCCTGATTCAGAGTCATATCAGATTCCTCACAGCTGGAAACTCCGGAGAGCAGCAGCTTTGGCTGGAGTCATAAGCACTATAAGGTGGTATAGCCAGCTGCAAAGATTTCTCATTCTCCTTGGCCCTTGGTTTTGAGTGCTTAATAACTTTTTCGATGGAAAGTGAACGTTTTGCTCAGTGATTTTATTTAGTATAGACACAGCCTCAAAGGTGTAAGGTTTTCGGCAGCATGTGTCCTGGAGACGGATACTGACTCACGGAGAAAACGAAAGTGACTTTGCCCTCCATAGCTTTTCATAGTTTCTCACTTATTTTCCTGGACCACAGAAATCCCATACAAATTTATTCTGGTCTTTGGCCAGATGATGTTTTCTACGCTTAAGAGCCTTATAAACATGCTATAATACTGAAAGATTTTCTCTTCTTTAAAAAAATATTTTTGGACTTTGTAGCCTGTCTAAATGAGATGAAAGTGAGACTTAACTGCTCTCTGGATTGCTTATTTGGATTTCCTCCATCTCAGCATTTGTACCTGTCCTTTAGTTAGTTCCAAATACCTACTTGTCCATCATATTTTTCTTATTTTTCCACCTTCAAGATCTCCCTTTCCAAAGGAAATAAATGGCTAAGAAGAAAGTCTATGTAAAATTTAAAAAATTTTCAATGTTTTGAGCATTCTGCTATTTTCCATAAAATTTGGGGGAAAAGACTTTAAGTGGCCCTGAAAATTGTTTTTCTCCTTACCACAGACATTTTCTTCAAATGCTTATCTCTTTATTTGCTCTCATAGGTTATGCTCGTGGTTTCTTTCTCTCACCAATGCATTCCTAAATCCTTTTTCCTGGAAACTTTTTTTTTGCCCAACTAGTTGAAACCAGCTTCTTTAAAGTAATTCTAGTTTGTTTAGGATTTCAAAGATCTATTACGGTAGAGGATTGTAACAGACCATTAATTCCATTTGTCCATGTTATTTCACTCCATATTGTATTTTTGAAAAACTCTAGTACTCCACCGAGCATCACTTGATTACAGAAATGCATTTCTATCAAGGGTGCCATCACGTGTAATCAAATTACACATCATTGATGGGGCCTCTGGCAGGAAAAGCATTATAACCTTCAGCCTATAAAATTAATTATCGGGTGCTTACAAGTTACCTGCTGTTGGCTAGTGAATAGAATTTGATAGATGAGATATTTCTGAGTGTGAAACAAATCTCAAAAATGATGTTTAAGGATAAAATAAAGAAGTATTTTTCAGGGGCGCCTCGGTGGCTCAGTCGGTTAGGCCTCCGACCTCAGTGCAGGTGATGATATCACGTTTGCGGGCTCGAGCCCCGCGTCGGGCTCTGTGCTAACAGCTCAGAGCCTGGAGCCTGCTTCGGATTCTGTGTCTCCCTCTCTCTGCCCCTCCCCTTCTCATGCTCTGTCTCTCTCTGTATCAAAAATAAATAAAACATTAAAAAAAAAGGATTTTTCAGAGTTTAAAATAAAGATTTTTCTAATGTTTTTTTAATTTATTTTGACAGAGAGAGAGAGAGAATGAGCACGAATGGGGGAGAAGCAGAGAGAGGGAGAGAGAGAATCCGAAGCAGGCTCCACGCTGTTAGTGCAGAGCCAGATGAGGGGCTCAAACTCACGAACTGTGAGATCATGACCTGAGCCCAGATCAAGAGTGGGACACTTAACGACTCAGCTACCCCGGCAGCCCCGGAGTTTAAAATAATAAATAAAAGCACCAAAACTCATGAATTTTAAGAAGTTACCAGAATTTTACCAACTGAAAACTGGTTCTTCTCCGGCCATAAGGAATTCCCAGAAGGCAAATTTCAACAAGGCTGGGGAGATTGTAGTTGAAGAACTGTGATACTTTGATCCATGCACAAAGGCAGGGGGAAGAAGTACTCAGAAACTGCAGTTTAGGAGCGCTCTTTTAAATGATGCCCAAAACAAATTATTAGCAAACATTGTTCCATTGTACTTAGAAACAATATGAAAGAAGGGACTTAGATATATATCCGACTTCTGTACTCTTACCCATCACAAATAGTATTGCATTTGCTGTTTACAGGAGAAAGAGATCCTTCTCTGACCCAATTTGGCTTTTGATTTACTAATTGTGCCGTGGAGATTTTGTTCAGGTACTGACGTTTTTCTAAACCCGCTATGGTACCATAAACCAATGCCTGCTGCAGGGGAGGACGTTGTTAAGCAGTTTCTATTGAGGGCTGTGTTCGCCCTTGAATTTCATTATTTGAAAGGTACTTTTCAAAATCACAGTGGATTTTCTGTCGTTTTTTGGTTCGTTCTGTTTTTTCTACAGAGTATTTGGGATGTTTGCCCACACAGAAGACAGAGAGACTGTATATGCCTGGTTTACATTTTCACACTGGCTTGTCTATGCCAATAGTGCTGCGAACCCAATTATTTATAATTTCCTCAGTGGTGAGTTTTCAACTGTTTCTTCCATGCAAACCGCAATTCTAACCAAGGGCGAGGGATCAGTGACCAGAGGGTGTTGAACATTCTTGAAATGTGTAAAGAGCTTAATTGGTATATGATGAGAATTTTTTCCCCCTGATGTAATTTTCTTGAGTTTTTTCCCTTATGAGAGGGAGCACCTGTTACCTAGCTCATCAGCGAATATCATGTAAGCAATTTTCCCCATAAAATCTAAAAGAAATGTTGAAACAGGAAAGTGAAAATTGTAAGAACTGGATAACACAGAATCCTGCTTGCCATACATTAAACTTATGATCTACCAAAATGTAAAATAATTTTATCTGAAAATAAAAGACTTGCTCTTTTATTTCCTGTGACAACACTGAGATTGCCTAACTGAAGTTGAATTGGAACTCTGCCACTTTTAGATATGTTTATGTATTTATATTTCTCTCGTGAGTAACATTGCTTGGGTTTATCTCAAGATTTCTCACTGACCACCAAAAAATTATATTATTCCAAAATAACACACAAACTAAATGACACACGCATACACACATGTGTAACTGATTTAATCTGTTTATGGAACCAACATAATTATAAAAATCACTTAACTAATCATTTTATTTACAAACATTTTGCCTGGCTGACTTCTAAAACTGTGTTTTAATTAGCTACATCTTTACACTGTCTTCTTCTCTAACCAGTGGCTGTCTCTTTCTTATTGCTATCCCCAAATATATGATAACTTTATATGGAAGAAAAAGCAATTCGTTTTATGGCACACTTAATAAAATATGTGTATTTTCCAACTTCCTCTTTAGCCTTGTGGGCTGTATGGTTTATTACAATAAAAGACAATCTGTCAATTTGATTTTTTTCAGCAACTTTTCTTGTTTTTTCTTGATCATGGCATATACCGTATATATACTTGCTTGATTTCACCTTTCAGAGAATCAGGTGATGTATATGTGAGCTTTATTTTGTATTCAGTTGCCCCTTTTCATGCTTTCCCCTGCCACATCCAAACCCTATCTCTAAAATAAAAATGGTGTTAGGTCTGAGATAACCAGATACAACTCACTGCTCATGTGCTGTGTTTGAAGGGACAAGGGGCCACGTGGAGCTGTGGCTTGGAAACCAGTGAAGAAGCCATTGCCTTGGGGTTAGGAAATGACTAAGGGTCTGACCTTTGCCTTAAGCAGGTAAAACCCACTAGGAGGTTGTAGGAGGAGGTATTTGAAGTCAAGGCCACAGAAGCCAGTCAAAGTGCTATCTGAAGGTTAAGTGAGGCAGGGGAGGTGGCTGACAACCACTGGGGACTTGGCAGGTGCCTGCTATTTTCCTACACCCTTGAACTTTCATTTCTCGTGTTGTCACTCAATCATCCGGTTTGCTAATTGAGGCTCAGAGAGAGAAATACTGTTCCCAGTACTGTTCATTTCTCCTTAAAAAGATGATTTCATTTTCATACTTCTCCAGTTTCATGTAAGTAATTTAAAGGCAAGAAATAACTTCTGAAGTTGATACTTGTTCCTTCAGCTCTTCGTTCTGCTTTATGCTGATAATGAAACTTTAGAAATTTTTTTACATATTTTAAGAATTTTTTTCTAGATCCTTTGTTGAACTGAGTGTGCCAGTAGAACAGTTTCTTCAGAGGACAATGCAGGGGTAGTTTCTGTATAGTCATGGCTATATACAGCTTTCATCATTTTTGAAGTTATTAAATATCTCTGGACATCCTAGTAATGATCACTTTTATTAGAGTTATCCAAATAACCCACATTCACCAAATACAGAAGGTTTACCCTGAAGGAATAAATCAAACTCCAAACATCACACAAGAAAAGCAGTTACATTATTTTAGGGAAATACCTTATTGTTTCAGGAGTCTCCCAAACTTCGAACACAATTTTCTATTCCTATTCTGCACTTTCCTCAAAATGTTGCACCTCATTGTTAGTGTGGCTCAAAGGAGCAACTCATTTGTACCATATTCAAAGATGTGTTGAAACATATGTATGCATAATTCCTTTTCCTTTCATTCTCCCTGGTTTGCCAGGAAAGTTTCGAGAGGAATTTAAAGCTGCATTTTCTTGCTGTTGCCTTGGAGCTCACCATCGTCAGGAGGACCGGCTCACCCGGGGCCGAACCAGCACAGAGAGCCGGAAGTCTCTGACCACCCAGATCAGCAACTTTGACAACATATCAAAACTCTCCGAGCAAGTTGTGCTCACCAGCATAAGCACACTCCCAACAGCCAATGGAGCGGGGCCACTTCAAAACTGGTAGAATATTCTTTCATATTACAGGGATATCCGAGTAAAACTATTCTTTTTTAAAGATCTCTGTACACACAAACTTTATTATCCTAATGATCTGAAGCTAAAATTACTTTGTGGACCTTTTTTTTTTCCCCTTCTTACTTTCATTTTAATCTATTGCTCTTTGGAAATAAAAAAAAACAAAAGTCAGTTCAATATAATTTATCCACTTTTGATTTAAACATGTTAGAAGTCTGACCTTGGCTGAATTTATTTCAGGCTATTTCACTTTTAGCATCATGCATTATGATTTATGTCAGTTAAACGTTTGAATACTTTTAAATTCTAATTGTTATTTTGATATCTCACCTTCAGATCGATTGCAAAAAATTACCAAAAGTAATCCAATGACTTTCTTTTGTCTACTAAAAGAAGTAGCAATTACTAACTGCATTAACAAGAGACATGTTAGTTGACTTCATAGTTTTAAAGAAATCACAAGACTGTCGTGATGATGTGCTATCTGAGAGAATATTTATACACAAAGTAGCATATTATATTAGAAAACTCTCAAAAGCTATCTTTCAAAACTATCTAAAAATATATACTATTAAACTTTATTTTCTGTTAATCTTATCACCCATTTACACACTTTTCTCAGGTTTGTAACCTTACCATTGCTAACATTTCTCATCTCAACATATGGCCAGTAAGACTGTATTAAAATAACAATTTTGGAATAACTACAAATACATAACAATCTCCATCTCTAAGAAAATACTTCAACATTTAAGAATCAGATAGGACTCTTCTAACCAATAAAAATGACGTAGTTGACCTTGCTGGATTAGATTAAGAATGCAATTCACAAAGAAAAGGGATAGTGGAGTAACAAATCACAGCTGGGTCCCCTTTTTGAAAGTTACTACTGCCATGGAGATTCCTTGGTAAATATTTGCATTTATCTACATTTCATAAACATTTATCAAATATTTACAAAAGAGCACCCACTGTGCTAGGTGCTAGGGAATGAGGTAGGGGTGGATGTACACGTGCCTTCAAAATTGCTCTAGGTTACTGAGGGGGACATGTAGATAGAGTTTGCAGGGCAGCAAACCTCACTGTGGGACAGATGCGAACGTGGGTGGAACAGTAAAGCAACTCACATGGGACATAAACAGGAGAGCTGTGCTGTTTCCCCTTCATTCAGTGACACGGTTGATGTCCGCAGACTCCGCATAGACCGGCGGGTGGCTAGAATGTAAGGGCTGGCTCTTAGCTCGCGCCCAAATGAGGAGCCGCCCAGCGTACTTTGCACAAATGTGAGATCTGTGATTCAAAGCACTGAGAATTTCAAACTTGTCCCTCTGCAAAATTCTTCTAATTCAAATATTCACTTTAAAATTGAATTAAAAGTAAAAGAGATGTTCATGAAAACTGCTCCTCTGCTCATGTGATAGCAGCAGGTGTCCTTATTTCACTGAAAGAAAAGATGTGGAAAACAATATTTAAAAAAGATTTTAACGATAAAAAATTATCTTGTTCATTTCTTGCTACTTCCCTACTCATCACTTTCCGAAAGAGGTAACACAACCAGATTATCTACAAGTTGCTTTCCTGTTTTAGACTGTGCGATGACTGTGTGCTCTTTCCTACTCAAAGCCAAAATGACTCTTGCATACAAGTTTCATCGAAATTAAATTGTTAATTATGAGAAAGATGTCAACAAAAGCGAAGAGTTATAACTCTCTCCTTTCTTCCCTTTGTACACTTGAGAACTTTCTTATTTATGCTGCATGAAAGGAGGGTTGTAATTTTCAGATTGGGATGC
The DNA here is from genome assembly GCA_028646485.1 of Cryptoprocta ferox. Classification (NCBI taxonomy): domain Eukaryota; kingdom Metazoa; phylum Chordata; class Mammalia; order Carnivora; family Eupleridae; genus Cryptoprocta; species Cryptoprocta ferox. Next base: position 93,474,380 of record CM053577.1, on the reverse strand, counting down.
GAGCTAGCATTTTAAACCATTTGAGGGTACTTCAAGTAGTATCAGTAATATGCCTTAATGCCTAAGTAGTGTCTCAGAATAAGAGCTAAGTTATATAGACTGTAATGTATCAAGTTCTTTACCATTGAAGAAAGAGAGGGATTGGGAGAAGGAGAGCAAGACAGAGGGAGAGAGAAAGAGGCTCAGAGAAGCAGCAGCTGTATGATTGCCAGTTAAGGACAATCTCAGAAGTCAAGATTCCTTTGCTGTAAATCAGTGATTCTCAAAATGTGGCTTCTGAACCATCAACATCAGCCTCACCTAAGAACTTATTAGACGTGCACATTTCCACCCTGTCTCATATCTGCTGAATCAGAAACTTTGGAGGTGGCACCCAGAAATCCGCATGTTAACAGGCCCTACAGGTGATTCTGAAGCACCTTCACGTTTAAGAACCATTGCTCCAAACCCCACCTGGCATCCGCTAATTAGCCCATGCGAAATATTTTCCTGCCCAGCTCTCTACAGCAGGCACGATCGTCATCACCACCGGCGGCCTGGCTGGAGGTCTGAAAGAGGAGGCTGAGTATCAGTGGTGAATGTCACTCACTGTTATCCTACTCAAAGAAATAGTGGCTTATGGAAACAGTGACCCCTGTGTTAGGAGCGCAGGGTCAAAGAAGACTGGTTATAAAGCACTTGCATACTTTACCGATACCTGGATGACGTGAGTTTCTAACTAAAACTTTTTAAATCTCCAGCTGTACTTATGCTTACTAAAGGCTAAGTCTTGTGGAAGCAGACAAAACTGATCTAAGAATGATCATTACCTGGAAGGAAAAAACAAAAACAAAAAAGCAAAAACACCAGTACCTACCGGAAACTGTCCTATTGGAGTAGCCGACTGTGCAAGTTGCTTTCAATGTGTTGACACAGAAATCCTTCTAAGAGGTCTGGATTTAGAATGGTTACCTTACTAGGACAAATGGTAAAGAAAGGGGTGTTCCCCGAATCTGCCAATCTTATAGAATAAAGAGTCAACTACTCACCTCATGATATGCTAAATAACACAAATGAGAGACTTCTTACGAAAAGAATGTGTTGCAACTGTTTTATGCTATACATAGACTATTGTTCTTTTTTGCTATGTTTCAAAGATTTAATGTAAAATGTCATCAGTGTTACTGAAATTTTGTTATCAATAAGGATGTGATCATTTTATTTAATACAGAATGCATTTGAACTTTATTATTTCTGAATTTCTACAAACCCATGATATTTGATATTTGAATTCATCCATTCTTGGGAAGAGATGACTCCCAGTTTCTGAAGAAAATGACATAAAGTCTCCAAGGCTTGAGTGTTTCTCGGGTATTGAATAACTGTTACAAACCATTGATAAGTTAATTGCAAAAGTTTAGGCATAGTGATATTGAACTACACTCCCAGTGTACATTGTTTTATCAAAGATACAGGCAAATATGGTTATAAAATGTGGCCTGAAAATACATAAACCTGAAATATCAGAATGAAAAATGCCCAAACATGCTTGTGGACACAGATTATGAGGAGGGCTATTATCATTTTAATACCAGTGTAATAATGATAGAATCTTTCACACTTGATATAAATCATAATCAACTGCACTTCAAAAAAATCTGGTTAGTCATTACAATTTAGAAAGTTTTTCAATTCCAGTTAATTTTACAACAGACAACTTTTCTACTTTCTACAAGTTGCAAGTCAAAAAAAGTAAATTCCATTAGTTATGTACAATTAGTTTTCAAATGGCATGAAGCAAAATAATTGATTTTTTAGAGATAATATGTAAACAAAAATATTGTTAAAGTCTAATCTACTACTTTATGTACCTCAGAAAATGAAGTGCAAAGGCATGGAAAACACTGTTATTCTTCCCAAATTCAAAAAGGATTGTTTTCTAGAATACTGCTGCAATTAAAGTGGGAGCAAAAACTCCCTCCCATTTGCCACGTATTTCTATTCTCTTAAATTTTCTTTCTCAGCTTTGGGGTTAGACTGTCTTTTGAAGTTTTTCCTGAAATGTATTTCTATAACTGTTGTATCCCATATGTGTGATATGTCACTGTTTAACAATTATCTTACACATTTAAAGTTCTTTATGCCTGATTTACTGTGTCTTCATGAAGAAATTTCTTATCAGATCCAATAGGATTACACATGAACCACTGTGAAGGATGCTCATTATGCAGGTTTTTTTAAAAATTTTTTAATGTTTATTTATTTTTGAAAGAGAGAGAGAGCATGAGCAGCGGAGGAGGGACAGAGAGAGAGGGCGACACAGAATCCAAAGCTGACTTCAGGCTCTGAGCTGTCAGCACAGAGCCTGACACGGGGCTCGAACTCATGAACCATGAGATCATGACCTGAACTGAAGTCAACCGCCTAACCGACTGAGCCACCCAGGTGCCCCTCATTATGCAGTTTTTAAGTAAAAACTATATTGAGAGTTCTATAATCACATTCACACTGCCCTCTCTATTGTATGAAAAATCTTGTCATTTGGATATGTTGGATATTCACTCATAATAGTGTCAAATCTTTGCAGTTAAGGATTAAATTAAGCCCTCTGGTACAGTACTTAATGATCAAAATATTTTTCCCAATAAGTTTATATAACCAGGGATAATCATGATATAAAAGGTTTTTAATGTTATTTTTAAGAGCAGACACTAAAATAAAGATGGTTAAGATTAATATAGAAATGTTTCCTAAAAATTATTGAAAACCATTCACATATATCATTAAATTTTGGAATCTTTATCATAGTCAAGATTTGAATCTCGTTTTGCTTTAGAGAAAATGATGACCTTGTGATTTTCAATTTATTATTGGACTAATAAGTATGGCTTTTCCATAATTAAGCAATTTGATTTCTTGGTCATTACATATAAAACTTTTAGGGCTCTTTTAAGTTAGTGATAAATTTTAAAATGTATATTTTCTGTTTCTTATGTCCTAAATGATTCTGATAAATGACAGAATCAACTGCCAAGGACTTTTATTTAAAAATCCATTTTCATTCAGCGTTGTTTATTCTAACTGGTATCGAAAATGCAGCAAATGTAAGTGGGCAAGGTAAATAGTTGGCTCCACATAGGAAAATGTGATTTGAGTATGAGGTGGTTTCTAAAGACAAAGTGAAACTCTTAGCATAGATTCTTAAGACTAGCTATTTTAGGGGTAAGGGTGTTTTGTTTTGAGTAATCCATTATTACAAACTGGGTACTTAATGACTCCTTTTCTCAGAGTCAGCCCTGAAGAGAGGTAACTCATCTCTGCTTTCATCTAGGCCAGAGGCCATGAATGGGAAATGGGTAACAGAGGACAAGTTTCTTGAAGCACCTCTTTGGCCTTGCTCTGCTTTTACTATTTCTTCACTCCCTAGCTGTGGTCCTCATCCCAGCCTCCCCAAAGCTAAGCCTGAGCACACCTCCCCCTACAGCCTGCCTTGCTTTACACACTTCACTGTCCTTTGTTCAGCTCAGCCCCAGAGGTTCTTGTTATCTCCCTAGGTGAACCGTGGCAAGTGGTTGATTTGAGAACAAATGAAGCAGAGCTCAAGGAAAAAGAAAAAAAAAATCCGCTTTTATATTCAAAAATTATAATTTTACATCTTCCCAAAACAAGCTATTTCTTTTCTTTCCAGAATATCTATGTTTCTTGGTGGTCTTTAGGAACTGTGTTAGCTCCCATTCCAGGCCCTAGCTAAGCTTGCTGTCTCAACTTGGAAGAGAACCCAGCTTTGGGACACTCAGGCCAAGGGCAAGGAAGGTCACAGGGATAGACGCCTGGGGAGGCAGTGCTTGCGTCGTCCTTGGAAACAAAACATCTATTCCATCTTTTGGGCTTTTCATAAGTCCAGCCGCTATGCAACAGCAGAAAGATAATACTCAACTAAAAAACTATTGTTTATTATGTAACCTATACATATATATATATTTTTTAAATGTTTATTTATTTTGAGGGAGAGAGAGAGTGCAAGCAGGGGAGGAGCAGAGAGAGAAAGGGAGACAGAGAATCCCAAGCCATCAGCGCAGAGCCCAATGTGAGGCTTGGACTCATAAACCATGAGATCATAACCTGACCTGAAACCATGAGTCAGACGCTCAACCAGCTGTGCCACCCAGGCACCCCTGTAATCAATTTCTAAGTAATTTCACAACATGTGAATTAACATGATAATTTCCAAAGGGAGAAGGGCATAAACAAAATGTTTGTGGGACAGGGAAATCTTAACAGTGGATTGCATCATGAAGCTTAATTTGTTGCAGATATGATAACAAGGTCATGCCTGGAAATAAGTAATGCTCTCTTTCACAGGGAACAGAGATTAAAAAGTTCTCTTTATATGGTTCAGGTAGATGAAGTGGAGAACTCGCTTATAAAGCCAGTTCTAGACCATGCAGAATATTCCCTAAAGAATGGGGAAAATTGTCATTTTAGAGTATTACTGACACATCAACACATATACACATATGTATGCATGTGTGTATAACTGATTACATATATACGTATGTGTGTGTGTATGAGATAGATATGTATTATTTAGTCTGAGACTATCCCCTATTGTGTGCTAATTTCATACCCCAGACTTTTAAAGGTTTCCCATCTTCCTCCTTCATCTGGTTTACTCCTCTCTTGAGTTATATCTTTTAGACTGTTGGCTAGTTTTCCTCTCTTATACAAATACCTAGATTTCATATTTCTGCTATTTGGACAGCATTTTCCCTAAAAAGCATTTCTTTCTTTCCTTCCTTCTTTCTTCTTTTCCTTTCCTTTCTTTTCCTTCCTTCTTTCTCTCTCTCTTTCTTTCTTTGTTTTTTTCTTTCTTTCTTTCTTTCCTTCTTTCATCTATATATTTAACTAGTATTCATACACTTAAAGCAATTTGGGACAAGTAAAAAAAAAGAACTTTATAAACTGCCTATCTCCTCCAAAATTCTATATAAATAATAAGAATTTAAGATTCTTGATGCCACAGACCTTCTCTATGTTGTTTACTGCTATATCCCTGCGTCCTAGAATAAGGCCTAGCAATAAGAAGTCGCTTGTTAAATGCCTTTTGAATTAATGAATTAATAATAATTACATGGCAATTCTTTCTCTAACTCATGTTTTTGTTTCATTTTTGCCCAATTCTTTCCATGTGCTCTCTGAAACCCCTTTTCCACTGAGAACAAAATGATCTATATTCCCAGAGTCTACACTGCTCAGACCTTTTGTGTTTTTTAAGCCAAAATTAAACCATATGTTGAGCACACTGATTTCCAATCTCCAACCACTATCAAATTAGGAGATACCACCAGCATTCTCCTTGCCACCCATCCTAGGCCCAGAAGATGACTTTTCCATTTATTAGTAACCCTTGGTCCTCCCGAGGGCTTTATCATCATTGACCTCTCTCTTTCACTGGCATTGTCAGCCTCCTCATCTGTCCTCCCCTCATTTCACATGCATTAGCTGCTGGTTTGAAGTCACACTGTCCAGCCCCAGGCCCATGGAGATGATGCACCTAGCATCCAGCTCTACACTGTCTTGGTCTCCTTAGTGTGAAACACTTTGATTTCTGCTGTTCTTCACAAAGCCACTCATAGTTTTGTTTAGTGCAGCTCCTAGGTTGTACCTTGTGCCTTATTATTCCATATGACAGCATATCCTCCTCTGAGATGAGAACTCCGGTAGCTTATTCTGATCTAACCATTTATTATCCTGTAGCCTCATACTTGGGTTCCTACTATAACTGCCCTCAAACCCAGAAGGACTACTGGATCCTTTACCCTTTTATTTTACCCCAGTTTATTAGTAACATCTTGGATTTACCTTCTTTCCCATCCAGAGAAAAACAAGATCATCAGGCAATATTGCACTCATTACTTGATGTTACTGATTTAGAAAAAATTCTTACTTTTTGCGGTAATGAAAGTCGTGACATTTTGCATACAACAATGTGCCTGCTCTCCTGTAGTGTTGAAAATAAACGATTTGAGCAAGGCATAAAAGCCTTACTGAGTTAAATTGTCAGGCCAAAAGAGCCAGACACTCTTCTCTGATTTGGGATTACACCCCGGAGACCTACATCTCCGGGTGGAAAGTCACCCTTGGTATTATTTACAGCATTACTTTACCCGATCTCTGCTATCAGGAGCCCTTATTATTTTTTCTCCTGTGTCACAAGTTGTTCTGAAAATAATTTCATTATTTACAAATTATCCTTTAGACCATATACATTTGCTTAATTTGATCTTGTAAATCCTCTACAATTCTTACTTCTTATTGTCCAGTCTTTTCTCTTAACTGTGTATGTTTGGGGACAGGAATAGGACTTCTCACTTTTTTTTCTTGGCTACCTATTCATGATTTTCTTATTTTAAAAATTTTTTTTAATGTTTTTTTCTTGAGAGAGTGAGAAAGAGCATGAGTGGGGGTTGGGCAGAGAGAGAGGGAGACACAAAATCCAAAACAGGCTCCAGGCTCTGAGCTGTAAGTACAGAGCCCAATGTGGGACTTGAACCCACGAACTGCGAGATCATGACCTGAGCCAAAGTTGGCCGCTTAACCCACTGAACCTCACAGGCACCCCAATCATTTTGATATTGATTCATCTTTTAAAAATAGTAAAGTATCCATTTTAAATATATATGCAGATGAGGCCCTTTTACTTGATGAATCCTATGGCTTTATGCCCTCTGTTGAGAGCTGTTTTAATAGAACTTCCCTTCCCATGCTCTGGCCTCATGAAAAGGCAGCAGAGTTCCCTGCATTGAAAGGAAGATTCCCTCTCTGTCAAACATTTTGGCTCTTAAGAATTGGCTTAACTGGGGTGCCTAGGTGGCTCAGTCGCTTTAGCGTCTGACTTTTGATTTCAGTTCAGGTGATGATCTCACAGTTAGTGAGTTCGAGCCCCACATGGGGCTTTGCACTGACAGTGCTAAGCCTCCTTAGGATTCTCTCTCTCTCTTTTCTCTCTCTCTCTCAAAATAAATAAATAAAATAAACTTAAAAGAAAAAGGATTGACCTAACTAATTTATGTATTTCTTATTAGAAAACAGTACCTTTCCCTTTACAAAGTATGTATCCTCCCTTGCATCTGTATTTTATCACATTTATTTAAAAATGTCAAATCCATTTAAATCCTTTCCCAACTGGTAGGTTTCAAATCCTCATGAATATCTTAGCTATGATTTTCTTAAGACTGAAAAGGTAAACATTTAAAAAAATTTTTTTAACATTTATTCATTTTTGAGAGACAGACAGAGACAGAGCATGAGCGAGGGAGGGGCAGAGAGAGAAAGAAAGACTCAGAATCCAAAGCAGGCTCTAGGCTCCAAGCTGTCAGCACAGAGCCCAATGCAGGGCTCAAACTCTGGAATGGTAAGATCGTGACCTGAGCTGAAGTGGGACACTTAACTTACTGAGCCACACAGGCCCCCCAAAAGGTAAACATTTTTAGAGAAGTATAAACAACTGTCCTTTCAGAAATTATTCAGTAATGTACTAGAAATCCTTTCCAAATTCTGCGGTACCAGTTATTCTCTCAATAAATTATACATCTGGATTTTTTGATTTAGGCATTTTCTTCCCTGTTAGCACATAAATTATTGGAAGGCAGGAACTAGGCTGTATTCATAAGATTTATGTGTCAGCCCCTGGGCCTAACACAGTGCCTCATAACATAGAAGCACTCAATAAACCTTTGTCGACTAAATTAATAAATGAGGACCCCCCCCATCCAATGCAGTACTTTACATCACTCAATTCTGAAAAGTATTAGGAGCAATGTGAGACATGGTTCATGAAGAAAATATATCGATTGTTTAGGACTAACCTACCTGAACACTATACTAAGAAGGGTTATGCAGATGAAAAAGACTCAAACCCTGCCCACATTAAGCTAACCCTTTTGTAAGGAAGAATGTAAACAAAGTGAAAAAAATCAATGTTAGGTGGTAAACATTAGAGGGGATGAAATGTTTTGGCTCTGCCGGAAGAAAGAAAGGTGGCTTTGGAAGAAAAAGACTTTGCTGGAATTTGAAGGCAGAGATGAGGAAGGCATTCTGGGCAGAAAGGACAGATCCACAATGTGACAGGCACGTGGAAGGGCATGAACCCTTCAGGATTTGCACACAGTTAAAGGGAAAATGGGGGTCAGTGGTTTAAAAAAATGACATTAAACATTGGGAAGGGGTAGATGGTAAAAAAAATTTTTTTATAATATTTAAGGAAATTTAAAACTTGTGTTATGTAATGGAGAACAACTTAGGCATTCTACCCAGAGGAGTGACGTGATTATATTTGGGTTCTGGAGAGTAGATTAATGGCTCTGTAGCTGGTGAATTTGAGAGCTGGACATTGTAAGTTTAGATCTCAGATAAGTTTTTATGGAACTATTCATCCACAAGAATAACGACTGGATCTAAGCCAAGGCAGTGGCAATGAGGCTGGAAAATAAACATTAGATTTAATATCTAGATGAAGATTTGGGGAATAAGTGAAGTCACATTAATGTTTAATTCTATTTACAATGGATCTAGGCCACCATCCGCTTTAACAGAGGGAGTGCTGTTCTGGAGCCGAGGTGCTTGTCTTTCTCTTGTTAACATGTTTTTTTCTGACTGTGTGTGTTTATGGGAGAGGCAAAGTTGGGTAGATGTTCACTGGGTGAGCTGTCCTCTTTCTTTTTTACTTCAAACCAATTATGCCTACCCCCTCCTTCTGGCATATGTTGCCTCAGGCACCCAAACACTGCTGCCAATTTGCTAGTCTCAGAGCCAAGAATCTGTCACCACCTTGAACACCACAGCTTGCTCTGCTAGCTGCTCCCCTGCTTATGGTGGCCTTGGTGTACAAGCAGGGGTATGGGGGATTCTCTTCTCTATCTATTTCTGAGTGCCTGTTTGTGAGTATGTGTGTGAGAGTATGGGTGTGTCTACTATAAACAGAAGAGAACAGGCCACATTTTCTCCTCTTGTATTATAAACATCAAAACCCGTCCCAGGTCCAAGGCTTAGAGGCTCTTTAGTGGCACAACTTACACTTGGGCTGCTCTGTCTCAAGGTTGCCACCTGCTGGCAAATGAATTTGAAAATCCCATTTCGGTGCCCCCAGCCCGTAGTCCTCAGAAATTCTTGAATTCTTTGCCTAGGCAGGAGCTGACGTTAGCAAACATCATAGTCAATGGTGAAAGGTTGAAAGCTTTTCCTCTAAGATCAAGAACAAGACAAGGGTGTCCACTCCCACCGCTCTTATTCACTATAGTACTGGAAGTCCTGGTTAGAGCAATTAGGCAAGACAAAGAAATAAAAGGCATCCAAATTGAAAAGGGTGAGGAAAAATTGTTGTCATTTGCTGATGGCAAAATATTACAGATAGAAAATCTTAAAACTCAACAAAAACAAATGTTGAAACTGATCAATGAATTCAGTAAAACTGTAGGAAATGAAATCAACATACAGATATCAGAATCGGTTGCATTTCTATGTACTAACAATGAAACATTCGAAAAAGAAATAAAACTATCCCATTCACAATAGCATCAAAAATTAAAATATTAAGATTAAATTTAACCAAAAAATGAAAGATCTGTATTATGAAACCTATGAGACTCTAATGAAAGACACTGAAGAAAACACAAATAAATGGGAAGACATACCATGTTCATGGATCAGGATTATTGTTAAAATGTCCATACCTTCTCAAAGCATGTATACATTCAACACAATCCCTATCAATGTTCCATTGGCATTCTTCACAGAAATAGATAAAAGAAAGTCTTAAAGTTTGTATGGAGCTACATACAACCCTGAATAGCCACGGAAATCCTGAGAAAGGAAAAAAAGGCTGGAGGCAACACATTTCCTAATTTCAAACTATATCACAGAATTGTAAAAATCAGTATGGTACAGCACAAAACAGACACATAGATCATTGGAACAAAATAAGGGAGCCCAGAAATAAACACACACATATATGCTCAACAAATATTTGACAAGGGAGCCAAGAATACTCAATGGAAAATGGATAATCTCTTCAACAAGTAGTTTTAGGAAAACTGGATAACCACACGCAGAAAAATGAAATTAGACTTCTTTCTTACACCACTCACAAAAATTAACTTGAAATGAATTAAAGGCTAAATATAAGACCTACTATCATAAAACTCCTAGAAGAAAATTGGGAGAGAAGTTCCTTGACATTGTATGTGGCAATGGTTTTTTGATGTAACACCAAAGCACAAGCAACAAAAGCAAAAAAATCAACAAGTGGTATTACACCAAACTAAAGGAAACAATAAAAAAATGAAAAGGCAACATAGGGAATAGGAATATTTGCAAACCATATATTGGATAAAGGGTTAATATCCAAACTATTTAAGGAACTCTTACAACTCAATTAAAACACACACACAGACACAACAACAACAACAAAAACACTCACCTGGATTTAAAACAAAAATAAAAGAGGAAGAAGGGCAGAGTAACTGAATGGCATTCTTCCAAAGAAGTTATCCAAATAGCCAACTGATACATCATCTGAGAAACGTAAATCAAAACCTCAAAACTGTAAGGTGCCATCTCACACCTATTAGAATGGCTGCCATCAGCAAGACAAGAGATGAGTGCTGGGGAGAATATGGAAAAAAGGGAGTGCTTGTGCACTACTGGTAGGAGTGTAAACTGGTGGGGTGCCCAGGTGGCTCAGTTGGTTGAGTGGCTGACTTTGGCTCAGGTCATGATCTCACAGTTGTGGGTTTGAGCTTCACATCGGGCTCTGTGCTGACAGCTCAGAGCCTGGAGCCTGCTTTGGATTCTGTGTCTCCCTCTCTCTGCCCCTTCCCCACTCGTGCTCTGTCTCTCTCTGTCTCTCAAAAAATAAATAAATGTAAAAAAAATTAAAAATTAAATAAACATTAAAAAATAGGAATGTAAATTGGTGTAGTCACTATGGAAAACAGTACAGAAGTCCATCAAAAAATTAAAAATAGAGAGGCCCCTGGATGGCTCAGTCAATTAAGCATCTTGCTCTTTTTTTTTAAGTTTATTTATTTTTGAGAGAGAGAGAGAGAGAGAGAGAGAGAGAGCACAAGTGAGTGAGGGGCAGATACAGACTCCAAAGCAGGTTCCAGTCTCTGAGCTGTCAGCACAGTCCAATGTGGGGCTCAAACCCACAAACTGTGAGATCATGACCTGAGCTGAAGTCAGATGCTTAGCCAGCTGAGCAACCCAGGCACCCTACATATCTGTCTCTTGATTTCAGCTCAGGTCATGATCTCACAGTTGTGAGATAGAGCACTGCATTGGCCTCTGCGGGCTGAGCATGGAGTCTGCTTAAGATTCTCTCTCTTCCTATGTCCCTCCCCCACTCTCTCTCTCTCTCAAAAAAATTATTAAAAAAATTAAAACATAGAACTACCATATGATCCAGCAATTCCACTGTTTGGTATATCCAAAGAAAATGAAAACAGGGTATCAAAGAAATATCTGAATTCCCATGTTTATTGAAATAATGTTATAATAACCAAAATGTAACGTCACTGTAACTAAGATTTGAAAACAACCTAAATGTCCACGTAAAAAATGAATGGGTAAAGAAGATGAGGTATATACATATATATAATGGAATATTATTATTCATCCATGAGAAATAAGGAAAATCTGCTATTTACAACATGGTTGGGTCTTGAAGGCTAAATGGAAAGATGTCATTCAGGAAAAGACAAATACTGTATAATGTCACTTATATGTGGAAACTAAAAAAGCTGAACTCTTAAAAACAGACTAGAATGCTAGTTACCAGGGGCTGGGAGGTGAGGCAATTGGGAAGATATTGTTCAAAGAATACAACCTTGCAAATAGAAGATGAGTGAGTTTTGGAGATCTAATGCACAGCATAGGATTGTAGTCAACAAAACTGTATTATACATTTCAAAAGTTGTAAGAGACTAGAACTTTTGTGTTCTCACCATTAAAAAAAGGATAATTATGTGAGAGAATACAGGAGTTAGCTAATGCTACAGTGGTAAATGTATTACAATATATAAATGTGTCAAATCAACACATTGTACACCATAACTTATACAATGTGATATGCCAATTATAATTCAAAAATATATATGAGCAAAATACAGACAGTATAAAAAGTTAAAAATGATAAAATTCAGTTTATCAGGCAATAATAATATATTTATTGCAGGAAGTAATATATCAAACAAAAACAAAAATACATGTGAGTACACATATTTAAAGCATACATCTTATGTTACTCTTTGTGTTCTGAAAAATACGAATATAAATTAGGACACTGGAACATTTGAAATAACTGAAAATGTAAAAAAAAAAGAAGAAACAATTAAAATGTATTTGCCCACTTGGAAAGCCTTCTTCTTTTTTTAATGTAATTTATTTTTAGTTTGAGAGAGAGAGACAGAGAGTAAAAGCTGGGGGAAAGAGAGAGAGGGAGAGAGAGAATCCCAAGCAGGCTCTGTACTGTCAGTGCAGAACCCAAAGCAGGGCTCAATCTCATGAACCACGAGATCATGATCTGAGTGAAATCAAGAGTCCAATGCTCAACTGACTGGTGCCGTGTAGCCACTCAGAAAACTGTAATAAAGATAGGAATGTAGAGATACTATAAGACAATTTAATAATAATTTGATAACATTAGGCATGAATTGAAGGAGTGTCATACAGTGGTTGTAAACAAAAACTGGACAGTTAGCCTAGTCTTGTGGTAGAAAACTTGAAAAGTTACTTATCTTCTCTTTACCTCAGTTTAATGATCATAATGTTAGGTTAATAATAGTCTCTCTTGTTTAGGGTTTCTTTGAGGATCAAATGATTCACCATGTATAAAACACTTATAACCATTATTGGCATGTATATATGCTAAATACATATTAGCCTACAAAACTAAGAAAAATGCACATAATTAACATTTGATTTAAAATAAAATTAAAACAAATGATATTTATTTAAAAGTATTAAAGAGAACACTTAAAAACAATAGATGTGAAGTAGCTATATCTATAAAAAAGAAAAAAACAGTATTACATGTTATTTTTACCATGAAAATAAATGAACTAATTTTCAATTATTAGAAATTAAATGTTAAGGAATTAAAATAGAAAATAAGACAAATTTCTGTTTGGAATGGACCAAAATTTCTGCCGATAGGAAATATTTGTAAAAAGGTACATTTTATAAACACGGTAAATGTTTGCCATAGCCATCTCTGAGAATGGGGGACATTTTTAGCTAGATGACAGAGTGCTGCTTGTCGCTGTCAAATATTCCAGTTGAAGATAGAAAATAATGATGATCATGATACTACCAAGAAAAATAGTAATACAGTTTTCTCCAGTATGAGTCAGTGGTGCGAAGGCAGAACTCATTTATTTGATTTGGGGATTGACAGCTGTGGTGTAGCTAAGCCTCATAAGTAGAAGCATCTGAGGGTATTAAAGAGCGTGAAGAAATTTCTTAACATGGTTTTGGATGGGAGGCAAGGGAGTGAAGCCAGGAGAGTAATGAGAGAATAAAAAAATAAATTGTGCAAAACTGGAGTTTATTTTGAGGTATCAGAAGATTATCCTATTGGTCGAGAAACAAGATTTGAAAAGGAAAGAGACTGATGTGCTGGAGAGGTGTGCAGACTGTAATCTTTCAGAGATGGCTGCACCCATGTATATCCAACCCCACATGCTATTTTTACAAAGCTAGCTTGATATTCCTCCATTAAGATATGAGGGTTCTATTTTTCCTTCCCCTGAAACTAAGGAAAATGTAATTGCCTGGACCAATAGCACATAGTGGAAGTGATGCTGCATAAACTCAGAAGCTAACTCACAAAAGGCATTAATGTCTTCCATTTGGCTTTCTCTTGAGACATACCCTGTGAGACCCTCAACTGAGATGTAAGAAGCTCAGCTATCCTGAAGTTACCACACTGGAGTGACCACGTAGAGAAACTTCATAAAGACAGAGCTATCTCCAAGGAGTCCCAGCTGTTCGAGCCTTCCCACTTCAGGGGCCACAAAAGTGACGAAGATGTTTTTGAGTTCTTCCTTCTGAAATAACTTTGACTACAAACTCAGGAGAGTCCTGAGCCAGAACCACTCAGACAAGCTGTTCCCAAATTTCATACCCACAGAAGCAGTGATTATTAAACAAATTAATTAATCAAAGAAATAATGATTAAACAAATAATTATTGTTTTAAGACACTGATTTGGGGGTAATTTTTACATTGCATAGATAAAACAAAACTGATGAATTGGAAATGTAGAGGAAAAAAAGCAAAGTACGAGAAAATAGAGAGACATGAAAGAGGAAAAAAATACTCTGCAGGAAAAGCCAATTGAATGACCCTTAAAAGGAAAATTTGTTTTGAGCATCTCGGTGATGAAAAGCTCAGATTACATGGAAAGCTTCAGGTTCAGATACCATTAATCTCAGGCTGTATTTGTAGTAATTCGCCTATTAGGAAAATATGAGTTGGAAATGAGCTTTACATCAACAGAGAGGTTGAATTTATTTAGAAATCTATAATAGGATGGAACGAATAAAATCTGTTGGAAACGATTTTATGATAATTCCATTAAGTAGACCAAGTCCTTTCCAGGAAGAATTAAAGGGAAGTAAACATGATAATCAGCTTAAAATGATATAACCTATTAACAGTTCCAGTGAGACAGCAGACAGATGTGGAATACAGAGAGGGAAAAACTAGCAACAGCGTCACAGCAGGGGAGGAGAAAGCTAATTCAGGTGGGTGCCTCCTGGATTAGAGACAGAAGCTAGAGGAAACAGCCAGAATTATATTATAGATGCGACTCAAACACTCATTTCATTTTTATTTGCAGTCAGTAAAAGTGTTTAAGGCGTAGAATAAATATAATCTAATATCTCCAATCTCTCCCTTGATCACACATCCCTCTCCAGTTACTTCCCTGATTCTCTGCTTCTCTTTACAGGATATTTCCTTGAAAGAGGAAATACCTACTATTACCAGATTTTTTTTCTGCTTCTACTTTATCCTGAATGTACCCCACCTAGGTTTTGGTTCCCCAAATCCCAGAAATACTTCTCTTATTATTATTATCACCAGTAATCTCCACATTGCTAAATCAATACTCTGTCCCAATTTTACTAGAGCTATTAGTAGTGGATTACTCCTTTCTCCTTTACATCATTTCTCCTTGGCTTCAGGGATGCCCTGTTTTCATGGATATCATTTCACTTAATTCACCATTTCTTCCTACTTCCTCATCATCTTCCCAACCTCACAGTTCAGTGTTCCTAGGGCATAAACCTAGCCTCCCACATAGGCTTTCTGCTTTCACGTTGATTCCCCATAGGTTTTTCTCCACACAGCAGCAGTTGGGATCCTTTTCAACAAAGAGAATTTACTCAATACTTTCCAGTGGTTCCTTATTTTATTCAATTAAAAAAAATCTAAGTCCATACTGTCAGCCTACAAAGTCTCACCATCTGTCTGACCCCGTGTCCTATCACTCTCCCCCTTGCTCACTCTGCCCCCTGCTCCAGTGATGTAATAGCTAATCTGGTAACATACCAAGCACTTACCCATCTCCCTCTGCCTGAAATGTGTCTCCACTTTTTCTGCTGTGTGTCTCATCCTTTCACTTACTTATCCTGTATAAAATAGTAATTCTTCTCCCTACAACTCTGGCATTTTGTGTCTCCTTTCTCCTGCTTTATTTTTCTTCTTAGATTTACCGGTACCTGGTGTAGATGTACTTATTTTTTTGTTTGTTTGTTTACACTTGTATTCCCCAAATAGAATATAAGCACCTAGAAGGCAGGATCTATGTCTATTTACCTGTCTATAAAAAGAGAAGCTTTGTCTGGAATGTATTTGGCGTAAAAGAAATATTTGTTGAATAAATAAAAGACTATTAGACTAAATAAAGTTTAAATAATCAACTACTACAGAGACATCAGTTGACAGTCTTGATATTTACGTATGGATATGGAAAGGTGTTCGTGGTGCATTGTTAATGGAACAAACCAAATTGTAGAATTCTCTGCAGCATATAATCTTAAAATCTATATGGTGTATTTTTATAATTATGTCTGAGAAATTTTTAATGTATATTTATTTATTTTGAGAGAGAGAGAGAGAGAGAGAGAGCGAGCACAGGCAGGGAGGGGCAGAGAGAGAGAGAGAGGGAGAAAGAGAATCCCAAGCAGGCTCTGCACTCTCTGTGCAGAGCCTGACATGGGGCTCGAGCCGAAATCGGATGCTTAACCTACTGAGCCACCCATGTGCTCCTATGCCTGAAAAATTTTTGAAAGTTGTACATCAAATCTCAATATCATTTATCTCTGAGAATGAAATTATACATTTTTTATTTCTTAGAGTTTTCTATAGTTTCTGAATTTTTACCAATGATTGTAGGTTACTTATATAATTACCAAGACATCTGAGTAGTTTCCATACGAAAAAAAAGCCATTACATGGAAAGCATTTATTTTAAGTGCTAGTCATGGAATTTGAGTTATTTGGATTTCTATTTTAAAATTTGGGTTTGAAAAGCCTGATTTTTTAAAAAAAATTATTAATACTTTAAATCCAAGAAGTGTATGTAGGGTTTTAATAGAAATAGCTGAAAATTTAAAATGGATACTTTAACCATTTTTTTCATATTATTTCCATCTATAACTTATTAATATTTCTGTGCTATCTATGCTTTGAAAAATGATATATAGGGCACATATGGATATATGGATATATGTAAAAAGACCTAAGAAATATAACCAATATAACCAAATATTTATATTAGTTATCCATAAGTGGTATAATCATTGATTTTTTCCTTGATATTTGCAATCAGAAAAAATAACAGATGCTATTAACATTTTTTTGTACAAATGTATATACAAATATAACAATGACGTGTTAAGAATAATAAATAAATATAAGTAAAACAATTGAAAGAAAATACACCAAATCAGTAAATATCTCTTGGTGACCTAAATATAAATATTTTTATTTGTCATTTTTCAAATGCCAAACATAAATACTAACTATTTCACAGTGGAAAAATGTTGCCTTGAGAAGGACAATAAGGTAATTTAAACAATATAAATCTGTTTCCAGTAAACTGAATAACATAATAAAAATAATATGTCCCTATATGTTATTATCAGACATCTCCCCATGGGATGTCCAGAGCTTTTCTTCAATATTTCCCTAGGAGAATGAGTCTTACAAAAACTGTCCAGTCTATATTTCAGCAAAAAGCATCCATCCACTACCCTAATCATTCATGTCCCTGGAGGACAATGACTGCACTGTGGATGAACTCATTTCAAAGGCTACTATATCCTATAATAAAGGGAAGAACTATATTAAATTTAGATATGATTATATGGTGCTTTGAGGCGATCTGGTAACAAGTGGTCCCCTTTCCACTTAATAATGATAAATTTGCCAAATCAGAAGGAACATAATATCTTTCCACCATGATGATCAGAATGTACAACAGACTCTAATGTTAAGATGAACTGGGAAGCAAAGAGCAGATATGAAGGTAGGAAAAGAAAATTTAAAGAAAATAAGGATATTTTTCAACAGTTGGCCTTGAATATGTTTTCAAAGGTCACAAATTCCTGATAATCAGGGGCACCTGGGTGGCTCGGTTGGTTAAGCATCCGACTTCGGTCTGACGAGGTCATGATCTCAGGGTTTGTGGGTTCGAGCCCTGCATCGGGGCTGCTTTGGATTCTGAGTCTCCTTCTCTTTCTGTCCCTCCCCCACTCATGCTCTGTTTCTCTCTGTCTCAATAATAAATTAACATAAAAAATTGTTTAAAAAATCAAATTCCTGGGGCTCCTGGGTGGTTCAGTCGGTTGAGTGACCAGCTTCGGCTCAGGTCATGGTCTCGCTGTTCCGGTTTGGGCCCCGCGTCAGACCCTGTGCTGACAGCTTTCTCAGAGCCTGGAGCCTGTCTTCGGATTCTGTGTCTCCCCCTCTCTCTGTCCCTACCCCGTTCGTGCTCTGTCTCCCTCTGTCTTTCAATAATAAATAAATGTAAAAAAGTTTTTTTAAAAAATCAAATTCCTGAAAATCAGACCCAATCAATATAAGTTATGGAACAGTTCAAAGCCAGCTACAGAACTTCCATTTTCATATAGTAATATAAGCTGATTTATAAACAAAACTTTCCATGGCATACATGTGACTCTTATGATTATCCCAATTATATGTGACATTCTATTATAAAATTTTAAAATTTGTTGTGTCAAAATCAATAAAACACAAGCATGGAGGGATGTCCAATTTTAGCTGAAAAAGGTAGCACTGTGACCAGATTGGGCTGCTACGATTAAACAGATAAATTTACCCAAAGAAAGCAAGAATATGGCATATACTTCATTTTTACAAACAGCAATATCTGGGGACCATCCTAACCCGATGCCATTAAATATTCAGGTAATATAGAATTAATTATAGAACCAATTCCCTTAATCCAAACCTTTCATCTACCTACTTTCCCCTATTGGCATGCCTCCATGAAGTAAATATCCTGACTATGAGCTGAGTTTCTTTTTATGAATAAATAAATTGGGAATATGATGAATGATTCTATGATCTATTTGCATGTTAGTGAACTCTTAAAAGATGAATCCATTCTTGATCCTATTAGATTGAGAGCTAGACTTTGCACAGCAAGAATCTCCCAAGGCAATGCTATTTTGCAGAGCTGTTTTGATCCTCTTGGAGACAGCCAACTTATCTTCCTTGATAACACATAGACTACAGGAACTGTTCCTTCATTCTAATGTTTAACTTCTGCAGTTGATAGAATTATATTGTTTATAGAGCACCTAATTGTGAGACAAGTACCTCAGTAAATGGCTCATCCTGTACTTTTCCTTCTCTCCATCCCCTCCTCCATCTCAAATGGTCACCAGATCCTGTAAATTTCAAACCCTTCATGTATTTTGGATCTACCGTTTCTTCTCCATTGTCACTACTTTTTAGATTACCCATTACCACATCCCTTCTGGACTACTGAAATAGCCTCAAAATTGGTAATTATCCTTGTTACAAACCTCCATAGCATTTCTCAAGCAAGTTTTAAAATCAGGTTGCCTCCTGTTTAAAATTCACCAGCAGCCTCCATTTTCTTTTTGAATATACTTTAGTCTCCGTGGTGACTGTAATCTGGCCATTTATCTTTTCACCCACCATGAGTTTCAAAGCTAATAGTTCATCTGAAGTCTCCCAACCATACCTCAGGGTTGTCTCTGTGCTGTCTCTCGGTTTCTTTTCCCAATCCTGGCTGCCTTGCCCCCTGACTCATAGGCCATCTCCTATCAGTTTATTTGTAAAAGGAAACCAGTGGCCAGTTCATGGTGAGATGATTAACTAAGCCATCATGTTGAGTTAATTCTTCTTTTTGATGAGGATCTCCAGTAAAAGACAGTGAGAGTCTCTTATTACCCCCCAATGTACTATATAATGTCTTCCTTTATTGCCAAGTGTCTTAGAGCCTTATTTATAGGCTTTATAATCAAGGAATTCATCACCAGAAATATATACTATTTTCAGAGCTGTGAACTTTAGGTTGACTCTAAATCTAAGGCTGATCTGATTTTCTCTCTTCCAGATATGAGCATCTTACAAAATTTAAGTGGAACAAATATAGAAACAATGCAGGAGTACTGTGCGGTGGAGTCAAATATCATGAAACAGAAAGTTTCAAAAATAATGTCTTCTAATAAATGTAATATATAGATGTTTCACTGATTTATTATGTTTTTTTCCAACAATTTTTTCTTTCTTTTTTATACATAGTTTCATCTGAACCTTATTTTATCTAATCTGTGAAACTAGGGTCAATTCCTCAATTTTGGTTTTTCAGAGAGCTTTGGATATAGTAGGCTTTCAGTAAATATTGAATTGAAATCCTGGTATCTTTTGCCCAGTGACAAGGTGTAAGGTCTAGACAAGGTGCAAAGTCTAGAGTATTTCATTTAACTGTTATAAGAATGGATTCTTTATGTAAAAAAAATGAACAATTAATTTTCATGATCAATGCATGATCATGCATTGGATTTCTGCATGATCTTTTCATGCATGCATGCATTTCAATGCATGAATAGGATTTCTGGAATCTTTTGATGTCTCAGTGGCATCTGTGGATGGTGATGGCAAAGGCCAATTAACAGAGCTTAGAGCTTCCAACCTAAAGTTCAGCCAGAGCACCTCTACTTTCTTCTTCTTCATTTATTTATTGATAGCATTTAATTTAAAACATAGGACACATTTTAAAATCTCACACCCATTATCATTGTAATCTACTGAAAGTGATGATTTTATCATTTCCTCTCACCTATAAAATGTTCTGATTCAATAGCCAGTTTCCAAGCAATTAATGGATTTCAAAGTACTGAGGGTTTTTTTTTTTTTGACATTTAATTAAGGTTTATTAATCTAGGGTGTCTATAAATTTGCTAAGGGCAAAGCTGTATTCTATTTTTACTAAACTCAAATTCACATTCAGTACTTCCTGTGTTGTCTTTATCACCAGTAGAAAATTACAGATTTTTTTATATGACATTGCATTAATAGAACATACCTCAAATTAGCTTCTGTGGTCATCAAACCACTGAAATTACAGTATTATTGGACCTCTCTGGATTTTGGCATTTACTCTGTAATAAAGAAGCATATATATTGCTTTCTCACAACTTTGTTTAAAAAAATATTTTGGTGAATATATTTCAGTATGATTAATTTCTTTTGTAATTACCTTAAAACAAAATTTGTGCCTTTAAAAATATTTTAAGGAGAGAGTTCTATGGAGAAAGGGGACTAATGACAAAAATGCTAACAACCAATGCTTTAGACAGTGCCACAGCTGATTATTATTATGGGATGAGCAGGCATATTGGCACAGAGGCTTTCCATACCTGAAAGCACTAGACCTCAGCAGATGTACCTGTTTGGCCAAAATTAGCATCATTCACTATGTGCCTTATCATTCAACTTCTGTGTAGCACCGCATTCTAGAAAATTATAACCTAATCACCCTCCTTGAACAAGAAGCTGTGTTTTGGTATTCTTATTCTTCGTTCTGTTAGTTTATTTTTCTTGTGGTAACCCTGCATTAATTCAGAATTTAGATGCTTTACTGTGATTTATTTCTGTTCCTTCCCAGTCCCTTCACTTGCTCATCTAATATGATGACTTTCCTTGGAGATGCACCCCTTTCCTACCATCGGTGTCTGTGGTTAGAATAGGGCCAGTCCCAATGACATCAATGATGCTGGGCACCAAGTGGGATTGGTTCCACTTGGTGACATTGATGGGTATGGGACACATTGAGCTGATGTGACAAACATCTGGAATTTTACTATTGGAAGAGTCACACTTCCTGCTCTGGCTTCAAAGACAGAAGGCTGCATGCCAAGGGCTTGAAGGTCCTCTTCCCTCCTTGGAGAAAGAAGCTGCCTGAGAATAGAGTGGACACAGAAGATAACAAATAAGAGATAGAAGAGGAAACCTGAAGGCCCCAAAACAAGGTTAAAACATGCCTGAAATCAATTCTACCCCTGAGCTCTTCAACAATGGGAGCCTGTTAAGGAGGTCATTGAGAGGACTTGACCTCCATTTGACCCGAGAGCTGAAAGTAGGCGGTAGGAGGCTCCTCACTCCTCCCAGTCCGTGGAATGCAGGTTAAGATCACCACTCCCACCCGAGAGCCATTTCAAGGATGCAAGTCTCAGAGACGACTGTGCTATTGAGGTCCTCTGACCGTAGACAGGACTGAACCTAGGTAAGGTTTTTGTGTAAACTGGTGAGATTCTGGCAGGCGATGGGGAGATCTACTCATCTTAAGGCTGCTGGAGACAAGCCTCATGTGTAAATTCCCTTGCTTATTAATCCCGCCACCTACCAATCTGCAATGCCCTTGCCTCTTCCTTGGACTCTCCTTGCCATCCCTGTCCAGGGGAAGTTTGTAAACCAACAGAGCCACTGAATCTCTCTCTAGCTTTAGCCATTTTTAGTTGGCTTATATGACAAAGAACAATGATCTCAGTAAAGCTTATAATATAAATTTAGTAAGTCTGTCTTTAAAAGAAATTAATTGAATAATTTTATGACATCATTCTTTTGTTAAATAAGTCACTGAGTGTAGTATAACCAGCATTGGTTGATCTCTGAGATATAAGCCCCATACGCATACTTAATGTATAGAGCAAGGATGGATATAATGAGAGCATTTTACAGAGGAGTAAATAAACATAAGCAACTTCCAATATGAAGTCACTTACCTACATTAATAGAGAAAAACAGTGTTACAATTTCAGTTTGTTGGACTCCCAAGTCTGTGTTTTTCTATTACGCATTCTGAAACCAAAATATGTTATAAATTCTCCCTTGTGTAAAATAAACATGGACAATTGGAATCAATACTTTTTCCATTTTGGACACAAAATGCTTCTGTCTCAACTCAAGATAGTAGCTTCTTCACACCTATATTTTCTTAATTTCTTGCTGACACAGCATTGTATATTTCCAAGCATCCATTACAGAAATGTCTCAGTTGTTTTGAAAGTGAAAGCCTCATGATGCCCCAATGGAGATGATGTGCTTTAGGTTCTTGTGAGCAAGAACACATTGAAAATAAAGGATCAATCAAATCCCTCTGGGCTGCTATAACAAAATACAACAGTCTGGTCACTTATAAACCACAGAAATTTATTTTTCACAGTTCTGGAGACTAGAAGTCCAACATCAAGGCTCCGGCATGGCCACATTCTCACAAAGGCCCTCTTCCCAGTTCATAACTGGTAACTTACTGCTGTGTCCTCACTGGTGGAAGGAGCAAGGGATCTCTCTGGAGACTCATTCATGACAGTTCCACCCTGACAACTTAAGCACCTCTCCAAGACTCTACCTATGAATATAATCATTTTGGGGGTTAGAATGTCAACATATAAATTTGTAGGGAGACATACATATTCAGACCATAGCAATGCCTCTTATAGAAGCTAGGAGAAACACAGTTATCAAGTGATTGCAAGTGGCTTACCTTTCCAGTGGAGCAGGGAATTTCTGCATCACCGCAAGGAGTCATTTCTTACACTGACACTGCGTCAGGCGAGTCTGGGCAACTGCAGCTGCAGCACTATGACCTGAAAGCATGCTGGAGTGTGTGGCACACGTAGAGAACATGTCTTGTTTGTGAGGATGAGGCACACCAGCTTGATTCTGGTGGAACCTGAATTCCCCATACGTTCTCCTGGGCTCTTATCCTTTTCTCCTTTTCCATATTCTCAGATGACCTAAAATTGCTGTCATGAGGTTAACTAATGAAGTGCAAATTGAGGATACTCCAGTGTGTAGGAAACCTAGGGGTTATAGTTGAGAGGCTTTTACACAGTTTAGTATTCTACTGGAAGGAAACAAAACAAAACACCTTTCTCATGAATGTGCTGAGCATGTATCATTTCTTAGTATCTGGCTTGTGGGTTTTCTTGGAAGCATAATATCTAAGATTAGTATGCTCAGAAGAAAATAATTGAATTTGGACATAATTAGGAAAGTTCACAGCTCAGGAAAGATTGGGCAGGAGATGGTGACAGAGGAAGCTGACTTGAATCCGTAATGCTTTCAGGAAGCAAGGGCAGAAGCCAAAGCCTTATCTGGACAGTTACTGTTAAGAAGGTGTTTGCAGTTAACACGTCTGCCTTTCTTGCAGGTGAATAACTCCAGGTTGTCCAGGATGATGGTCTTCATTTTCCTTGGTAAGTGAATCATGCTTACAGTTTACCTGGATTCATAGCACTGTTTCTTCGTGAACTGATGCTGTCTTATCTGACTTAACTGTTGATTAAGCAAATGGGCTTGTAACATGAAGTCTCAATTACCAAGGTATACTTTAACAGGGTTTATTACTTTCTCAAAAATGTACACTTATTCATTTATAACTCTGGAGAAAAATGCACAATGCAGGGATTGTATTCATCTATCAGGTTTCTTTCTATTTTATTGTATAGGATAATCCAGTTATTTTGAGTTATTTCTTAGGATTTATGGAATTCACATAGATAGTAGAGCCTTTGAGAAATGAAACCTTCCAGTATCTATTTACAAGTTATAAGATGGCAAATTTCAAATTATCTATTTTTCTTTGAAATTGAATTAAAGAGATTAATTTAAAGCATTCAATTCCCTGACTTTTAAAGTGTTAATATTTACTAAAGATGAGTCATTTCATAGAATAAAACAACTTAACATTCCATCAAATGCTTCACGTATTAGTCAGTTTTTGTAAGCTAGAGATGAGGTTTGGAATAATTCCTCTTGTGTTGGATAGTGTGAAGGTATCATAAAAAGCTTGTGGAAAAGAATTCATTTAACTTAAAGTAGAATCCATGAAGATCTACTTGCTATATGTGTCATCAGAGAAGCTATTATGTTTTCTTCAGATTTAGTAGAATCTATAAAATAAATTCAGGAAAAATAGCTATGGTTATAGTCAAATATTAATATTCCATTCATTAAAACAGAATCATTATTTTTTGTTTACACTAATAGATATTAGTGAATAAAAACATAATTGTGGGCAAGAAAACAAAGAAGGTTATTTCAAATTATGTTGGACATAAATCAAAAAAATTAAGGGGAGAAGGAATGGAATATTTTATATAATTTCAGTTTTTCTTTAGTCTTAATAATAGTTATTTACTATCCCAAATTTTGCTTCTTGGATTTATTTTAACACTATTTCCTTATTTCCATTCTTGATTGTAAAGCAAACTCTAGGAAATTTTAATTTTGTAGATAAGACAGCAGTATAACAGAACACATAAAATATGTAACAACCTGATTATGGCTCCAGTTGAAAAAGCTAGGATGGCCTTTTGTTTTCAAGTTTCCCTTCTAAATTAATTTTGACACTATGTTGCATGAAGAAGTAAATGATTTCTAACATTGTTAGGGTCAAAGCTATACTATCTGATAGGCTTAATCTATATTTCCCATCGTTCATTCTTAAGAGTATTTGTTTAACATGATCAAAATAGGTCTTAAGATGTGGGGAAGTTCTGTAGCCAGAGAAATGCGGGACATGGTAAATTTTTAAAATAGAACATGCCATATTATAATAAGACTTAAGAGGGTAATATTATGTGCTGCATTTTTTATCTTGTTATTTTAAAACAGAACTTGTTTTTTACTGAGCATTTCAATAGAATCCTTGAAAACTCCTGGATTAAATATGGGACCACAAATCATAGTAAGGAATGACTAAGATTTTGGCAAGTTAAAGTTATTTTCATTTTTGTCGGCCAGATCACTGAGATGGTTTGCCTAGTAAATTTAGTATTTCATCCTCCTGGAGGGTGTGGAAAATCATATAAAGTAAACAATCAAGTGGAACTTAAATTTTTAAATATGGAAGAAAATGAAAGAGATTCGGGAAAGATAATATGTAGAATTAATTAACCATCACTAGACAGAGGTACTAGTAACATTTTGATGATATATTCAGGATACTATCACCTATAAGAAGTATCCTGAAAGAGCTATTCACAAGACACAGTGATCAATGTCAAATAAAATTCCAGTTTCTTTTTTTAATGTTTATTTATTTTTGAGAGAGAGAGAGAGAAGGAGCATGAGTGGAAGACGGGCAGCGAGTGAGGGAGACATAGAATCTGAAGCAGGCTCCAGGCTCCTAGCTGTCATCACAGAGCTCAATATGGGCCTCAAACCCACAAACTATGACATGACCTGAGCTGAAGTCATTTGCTCAATTGACTGAGCCACGAGGCGTCCCCATAAAATTCCAGTTTCCTATGAGTTGAATTTCTGACATAAAATATTTCAGGGTCTTTGGCAAGCTGGATTCAAACAAGTAACTTTAGGCCAGAATCGAAGGGGCTCTCTTTCTCTTTCTCTAGGCTTGCTAACCTAGGACATTTTGGTTAAATGAGTTTAACAATGAACATATGACAAAACAGAAGGCTGATATGTCAATTTTCACTCCAGCCCTCAACAAGAAAAATGTGACTGAGCCACACTCTTGGGCCTAATCTCCAAATGCAGTGACCCAGCAAGTAGTACATATGATCCATCCAATGAGTTGTCTTGGATTCTCCTTAGGAGAAGAGGTTTGAAAAGAGGTAAGATAAAGAAAGATTTTAGGATTTACTTGAAGCCCATAACTCTACATTGTTACAAGTGATTCATAATTAGCATCATCTTTTTAAAAATTCAATTAATTTGGCTTTAAGACCTAGTTTGAGATCTCCTGATTATAATTAATATATTGTCTCTGTAACTTGATTGCTATTCCCATATTTTTCTATGGATTGATTCAGCAAGTGTCACTTGGTATGCTTGCAGAATCAATTCAACTGATTTGTACAATATACTAAATTAGCATTGCTACTTTTTTGCTATTTTTAGAAAACTTACTGGAAACTTCTCCTCTACCCAACATAACTTGTAAATATCTGGAAGGTATTATTTTTATTATAGTATCAGTTACTTATTTATAAATTGTTCTTTTTTCTTTTAAGTTTATTTATTTTGAGAGAGACAGACAGCATGAGTGGGGAAGGAGCAGAGAGAGAGAGAGAGGGAGAGAAAGAATCCCAAGCAGGTTCCATGCTGTGAGCACAGAGCCCAACGCAGCATTCCATCTCACAAATGGCAAAATCATGACCTGAGCTGAAATCAAGAGTCTGATGCTTAACCGACTGAACCCCCCAGGGACCCCTATAGTTCATTCTTAAATAACTATTCAAGTTAGTGTAAGTCAACATACATACATAATGTCTCATTGTGTTTGATGATGAGGATATGATTATGAATTACTTCCAATGTCTGCCCAGTAAAACCCTAGAACCCCATGGTGGAGACAATTATATAAATACACATTTTCTTTTTTTTTAATTATTTATGTTTTTATTTATTTTTGAGAGAGAAAGAGATAGCATGAGTGGGGAAGGAACAGAGAGAGAGAGGAGACACAGAATCTGAAGCAGGCTCCAGGCTTTGAGCTGTCAGCACAGAGCCTGAAGTGGGATTCAAATTCACGAACTGTGAGATCATGACCTGAGACGTAGTTGGATGCTTAACTGACTGAGCCACTCAGGCCCCCATAAATACACATTTTCATTACAGAGCAGTAAAGCTATGTTTGGGAAAATCCCATTATTCTAGTGAAATAAATGAGAGGTGTTAAATCGATTTGGATATAGGAAGAGGGTATTGAATTCAGAAAAGGAGTCCATAAAATAGGTAATTATTGTCTTAAGTGTTAAAGGACCAAAAAAAAAAAAAAATAGGTTGCAGGAGATAAAAAGGAGTGCCTACTATTGAGTGTACAGTAAATACTCAGAGGTACAAGACAGCATGGAGCATCTGGGAAACTGTAAATGCTCAAAGATGTCTAGATTGCATATGATAAGGAATATAAGAGCTATGCTATGAGGAATCATCCAAAGGATGAAGGAGAGAAATGGCAGGACCAGAATGGTACAGTAGGAAGGTTAGGGGGTGCAAAGAACCTATGTGAGTATGATGAAACTGGAGGCAAATTGACTAATTGATGAGTTGGTCAAATATTCAAAATACGAGTCAAGGAACTATGCACAAATGGATATAAGAGAGTAAAGTTGAGGATAAAAAAGGAGTCTGTAATGAATCCATGGTTTCTAGTGGGTGCTCCTGAGAACAGTGAAATTGACAAAGTAGGGATGTCCACCAAGGAGTGGTGATGATAAAAAGATACTATAGTCTTGAAATGTGTCTGGAACACTTTGGTTGAGATAACAAATATACTGGAATACTGAAAAATAATGGGATTGGATTATACTTTAGAGAATCATCAGTCTAGAAGTTTTAGTTAAAACCATTAAAACACATGGAATTGTACATAGAGAATGTGTAAAATGAGAATGGGAAGAATCTGAGGGTAGACAATAAGCTAAAAATACAGTTCTTCAGAAAAAGACAAGGATCCTGGGAAGAGGCCTAATTATGATCAGAAAACATCCAATGAATAGGTATCAAGGAACTAGAAGAGCTGGTTGCCAAAGCAAGAGGGACCTTTAAGAACAAAATAGCAACAAAATGTGAAATGATAAAAGTAGGCAAGATAAAGTGTTAAAACTATTAAGGTTGAGGTCACGGAGATGATTAGGGCAGTTTAGAGAGCAGTTTCAATAGAGCAGTAGTCTTAAGAATACAAATTGAGGAATAAATATGCACCAAAGAAAAGCACAAATCTACACTCTTCGTTTAAGAATCTTATAAAGGAGAAATACAGATCTATAGCTAGAAGGGAGGTTAAGATCTCCAATCTTATAATGGTTTTATCAGATTATATTTTCCATAACACTGTTCTTCATCATCAATAACTTAGTTTTGAGGTAAATAACTGCCATACTTTAATATTGCAAATGTGTCCTTGTTGTTTTTGTTCTGAATTGTTATTTCAGCTATGGTGCTATGCTTGGAAAATGAGTCCACTTCACAAACCACTGATTGTACATATTTAAGAGAGCAGTGCCTAAGTGATGCAAATGGATGTAAACATGCATGGAGAAAAATGGAAGATTCATGCAATATTTCAGGTAAAATACATTATTTAATTTTTAAGTTTATTTACTTATTTATTTTTGAGAGAGAGAGAGAAGGAGGAAGGGGCAGAATGAGAGAAAGAGAGAGTGAGAATTCCAAGCAGGCTCTGCACTGTCAGTGCAGAGCCTGATGCGGGCCTCAAACCCATGAACCGTGAGATCATGACTAGAGCTGAAGTCAGTAACCAACTGAGCCACCCAAGCGCCCCAATAAAATACATTATTTAAAATACACACAAATTATTTCTTTTTTACTGAGATAAAAATAGAATTCGATATTTTCTTTCACTGCCCTGGGAACTAACTTAGCTTTGCTCTAAACACCTTACTCAAACTTAATATTCATGTGATTTACCTTCAGTTGCTTATTAGTGAATGTAGTAACAAGAACTCAAGAGTCTTAATGCCCTATGGGGAAGTTTATGCAAGATTTCAAATTTTTTTTTACTTATCTCACCATGAACAATATTATAATTATATGCATGCTTGTCAGAAGTATGGCAAAATTTGTTCAAATGTATTTTTGCTTACATATTAATATGTCAATAATAAAATAGGAAAAATAACATTTGCAATGATCAAAAGCATTGTTATTTATTTGTATGTGTATAATATACATTTTTATATTCTTGTAACAGATATGCTGTCTTCCATTCCATCTGTGTCAAGATCAATTTAAAATATATTTTTATTTTTAACATGTCCTACATTCCACACATTTGAGAAGAGTCCCAAGAGGTAGAGAATATGAAGATGAGAGTTACTGTTACGTGTTTAAAAGAAAAAGAAAACATACTGAGTATATCAATAAGTTGAATTAATATTGTATGGACCATTTTAGTAGGACTCCATTCACTAATTATAGATAAAGTGATTATATAGTGAGATATTATCCTAATACTATTATCACAAATGTTTCAAAAATTGTATTCTAATATAATTTATTATCCTGTATAATGGCTATTATAATATCATAAAAACTGAATAAACTTTCTGTAATATTCAGTAAGAAAAATTGAAAAGGGAATATAACAGATTCTTCCATGACTTACTTTATTCATTTTGCAAAGTGTGAAGTCTGTACTGCTCATGACTCTTGCCTATCTATGTGTGTGTCCTCTACTTCCCAAAAGACATAAGGGGAAGTAAGTTGGGTTTAAGAGGCAGCAACTTAAAGTTCTGAGGGCCAACATTTACAATCTCCACCATCAGAACTCTTCCCCATCCACATGACCTTAAGGAATTACATAGGATGTAGAGGAAAAGAGAAAGATTTCCTTCTCTGTCCTGCCCTTGAAGGGAGTATGTTCATACTCCAAAGTTATAGCTGTTTAACCCAACATTCTTATTACAGTTCAGGAAAAAAATTTTAAAAGCCTAATTTGATCTAAGTAATACAATAATTTTAATATGAGAATAGAAGACAGTGACAAAAAAATCTGTTATTTATTTTGATGATGACGCTCTTTGTTACATTTTATAAAGCAATTTAAAATATTGCATTTGGTGTCATGAATTATAACATGTAATTCAGTATACAAATACCAAGTCATTTTCAGTGAATTGCAGTAATATTTGCTTAATTATCTCATTCACAAGGCTGAAATATAAATATTCTCAAATACATAAATAAAATCAAGTAATTTTATTCAAAAAAATGAATGAAAGAAAATTGTTGGGTAGGTGAAGAAGCTTTTGTAAGTTAAAGCAGAAAATGAAATATTGATAATTATGAAAGACTCATTCAATAATATTTATTGCATACTTACAAAGTGTCAGGAACACTTCATTTCTCACGATAAATTTTGAGCCACTTTCATGTCTCTTATTATAATCTTAGAATGACAAATACAACAGAAGATTATGACAAATAGCTAATAAAAATAGCTAAACTGACAAAATAGTGAAGATTATGGATCATTCTAGTCACCTCTATAAGGACAGCCTTGATTATTATTGAAGAATAAAAATTGGCATTCTAAGTGGGGACAGAATCATCTTAAGATACAGCAAGCTTTAATCCGAGAAAGTAAATATTGAGGGAAAAGATAGTAAAAATAGATTTTGTGCTGGGACACCTGGGTGGCTCAGTCGGTTAAGTGTCTGACTTCAGCTCAGGTCATGATCTTGCGTGCGGTCCGTGAGTTCGAGCCCTGCATCAGCTTCAGCTCAGAGCCTGGAGCCTTCTTCGGATTCTGTGTCTCCCTCTCTCTCTCTCTGCCCCTCCCCCAGTCATGCTTTGTCTCTCTCCATCTCTCAAAAATGAATGAACATCAAAAAAAAATAGATTTTTGTGCTTAAAAAGCCACTTACATGGACATCTTGCAGCAGCCCCAGAAAATCTTATTATAATAATGCATTTCTTAGATTAATACGTTAAAAGCATTCGGGGTAGGGTGATACTTAAATTAATATCAGAAGTGTTATATGTTTTTAAAACCCAGGTAACCCCTGCAAGATGAAGGATACATCAAACTGTAACCTGAGCATCCAGTCCTTTGTGGAAAACAATTTCCAGTTTGAAGATTGTCTCTGCACTGATAACCTCTTTTGTACTGTTAACAAATTGCTTGGGAAAAAATGCATCAATGAATCAGGTAATAATACATGGTTATATGAATTACTTACAGTCATGAAAAAAGGGAAGTACAGTTTTAAAATTAACCACATCTATATAATTGGATTAAATCTCTCTCTCTCTTTTAGTAATTTCATCAATTCTTTGTGTAATATAAAGTTCTGTGAGTCATAGATCTCAGTAAATGCCTAACATGTTTCTGTAGTTGTTAACCACTATTTCAAGCTTCATACAATTATAATCCATTAGCATTATAGATTCACTCTCTCATTTCATATATTTGTGGGGCTTCTAAGACCTAAATGATAGAAGACAAATAAGGTATCATTTCTGTTTCTTAAAGAACTCAGTTTTCTGAGAAATTCCAAAATATAACCACTTATCTGGAATTATACTTGCCTTTGGATGGAACATTTAATCATTTATGCATTTATTCAGGGCTACTCAAGGTGCCGGGTTGACCCTGAAGTAGTGGTAATCAAAGTAGTCTGCACGTGTCCTTGAGGATTCATAAAGATTTTCAAAGGGATATGGAGGATGAAATAGTTCTAAAGCAATCAGTTTCTGGATCTTCAATTTCTTGCATACTCTTTGAAAAGTGGTCAGCATGGGATTGCAGCTGCTATCATGGGGTTCTTGCCTCTTCTTTCATAATCAACCTTTTCTCATTTTATAAGAAGTAGGTTTACCTCTCCTTTATCATGAATCGTCCCATTATCCCACCTGTCAAATCACTCATAGTGAGTTAACTGGATAACTGGACAATTTTCTGTTCCATGCTTTTGCTTTTTCCAGAATTTCACATAAGTGGAATTATGTAACATGGAGCCTTTTGAGTCTGCCTGATTTTTTAATTTAAAATCACACATTTGAGATTCCCCCAATAGTTCATGAACAAGTTTGTTCTCTGTTTTTGAGTAGTACTCCATTGTATTGGTTATCCATTCACCACTGAAAGTGGTTTGCATTGTTTCCAGATTTTTAGAGATTATAAATAAAGCTTCTATAAATATTCACATACAAGACTCCTACAAACTTAAGTTTTTATTTCTCCATATTCTTGTTGGGCCATATGGTAAAGTATATGTTTAACTTTATGAAAAAGCTTCCATATTGTATTCTAAATTTACTTTAACCATCAATGGATAAAAGTTTCACTTTCCACATCCTCAGAGCATTTGATTTTGTTATTTGTTTTTATTTTGGAGGTCATTCCAATATGTATTTAGTAGTGTCACATTGTGGCTTTAATTTGTACTTAATAATAATGTTGAACATATTTTCATGTGCTTATGTGTCATCTATATGCATTATTTGGTAAAGCATCTCTTTAAAATTTTGCCCTTTTTAAATTTGAGTTTTGTCTTTTTTATTGGGTTTTAAAAGTTGTTCCTCTGTATTGAGTAGGGTTTATCAGGATATGTGTTCTGTAAATGATATTTCTTAAGGGTATCTTTCAAAAAACAGAAGTTTTTCTTTTTTTTAATATAGTTTATTGTCAAGTTGGTTTCCATATAACACCCAGTGCTCATCCCAACAAGTGCCCTCCTCCATGCCCATCACCCATTGTTTTTAAACTTAAATGATGTCCAGTTTATCATTTTTTCTTTTATAAATAATACCTTTGATGTTGCGTCTAAGAAATCTTTTTTAAAATTTTTTAGTATTTATTTATTTTTGCAAGAGAGAGACAGACAGAGTGTGAGCGAGAAAGGGGCTGAGAGAGAGATGGACACAGAATCTGCATCAGGCTCCAGGCTCTGAGCTGTCAGCACAGAGCCTGATGCAGGGTTCCAACCCACAAACTGAGAGATCATGACTTGAGCTTAAGTCAGACACTCAACCGACCGAGCCACCCAGGTGCCCCTCATCTAAGAAATCTTTATCCAACCCCAAATCACAAAGATATTTCTCATATGATCAGTCATTAAGTAGTTTAGGTTTTATATTCAGGTCTATGATACATTCTAAGTTAATTTTTGTTTATGGTACAAACCATGAGTCAGATTCTTTTTTTTTTTTTTTCCTGTATGGATATCCAATTGTTTTACCACATTTGCTAAAGAAACTACAGTTTCACCTGTCTCAAAATTCCTTTGGGCTATATATTAGTGGCTTTATTTCTAGATTTTTCTATCTTGTTCCAATCGTCTATATTTCTGTACTTTTGCCAATACTCTTATTGTAGCTTTATGGGGTGTCTTATAATCAAGCAGTGTTAATTCTTTAATTTTATTCTTTTTAAAAATTGTTTAGCTATTCTTCTTTGAGTTTCCATGTAAATTTAACAGTTTGTCAAATGCACAAAAAATTCTAGCATTTTGTTGGGTTTACTTTGAAACTATAGATTACTTTAGGTAGAAGTGGTAACTTTACTATGTGAGTTTTAAAATACATGAACATGATGTATTTCCCCTATTTATTTAAGACTTCTTTGACTTCTTTTATCAGTATTTTGTGGTTTTCAGTATATACTTGTTACACACATTGTGTTAAGATTTACATAAATATGCTCCACTTTTGTAATACTGTTGTAAATGGTAACTTTTTATATTTTAATTTCAAATTGATTATAGCTAATATATCAAAATAAAATAGATAGATAGATAGGTGTTATATCCTAAAACTTGCTCAGCTCACTTTTTCTAGTATCTTTTATTTTGTAGAATCTATAGGATTGTCTACATAGACTTAAATATCCATATCTGCAAATAGACATTTATTTCTTCCTTTCCAACCTGTAGGCCTTTATTTCTTTTCCTTGCTCTATTGTTCTGAGTAGGACCTCCAGGATAATGTGGATAATAGGACTGCTGGGAGTGGCCATCCTTGCCTTTTTCCCTGTCTTGGGAGAAATACATTCAGCTTTGCACCATTAAGAATGATTTTGGCAGTAATTTCTTTGCAGGTCCCCCCTTTATCAAGCGGAAGAAATTCCTTCCTATGCCCAGTTTGCTTAGAGATTTTATCATGAATATATAAGCAGATATTAAATTTTGCAAATGCTTTTCTGCCTCTTTTGAAATGATAATGTTTTACATTTTTATTTTTTTAATATGATGAGTTATTTGTTAATTTTTGAATGTTGGTTCAAGCCCTTCATTCGGAGGGTATATACTACTCAGTCATGAAATATTACTCATTTTATATATTGCTGGATTCAATTTTCTAATATTTTGTTGAAGGTTTTTAATCTCTGTTTCTGAGGGATATTGGAATGTTCTGACAGCATATTAGTCTGATTTTGTTGTCTGGATAATGCTGTTTTTTTTTAAATTTATTTAAAATAATGTTTAGAGAGAAAGTGTATGTGAGCGGGGAAAGGGAAGAGAAAAGAGAGGTAGACAGAAAATCCAAAGCAGGCTCTAAGCTGTCAGCACATAGCCTGACATGGGGCTTGAACTCATGACGAACTCATAAACTATGAGATTATGACTTGAGCAGAAATCAAAAGTCAAAGCTTAACTTACTGAGCCACCCAGGTGCACCTGGATAATGTTGTTTTTAAAAATTATTTGGGAAGTATTTCATCCTCTTCATTATTCTATAAAAGTATACAAAGAAGTAGTATTATTTTTTCCTTCAATGTTTAATTAATTCACTAGTGAAGATATCTGGGCATTCTTTATTGGAAGATTTAAAAATGTTCAATGTGTTTAATTGTTATAGAACAGTTTTACTTGCTTGAGTGAAATAGTCTGGTGAGTCTGACAGTTTGTGTCTTTCAGTTAATTTTCCTAGATGTTGGATTTATGTTGAATTTTTATTTTTAGGGGTTCCATTTTTACCTTTTTTCCCTATCTCTGTTAAGTTGTTCCTAATATTCCCAAATTGTCCTTTAAATATCTATAGGAGTTATAGTGAGTTTATAACTCACTATAGGAACTATAGTCCTCTCTTTCATTCAGATGGTGGCAACT
This sequence comes from Cryptoprocta ferox, assembly GCA_028646485.1. NCBI lineage: Eukaryota > Metazoa > Chordata > Mammalia > Carnivora > Eupleridae > Cryptoprocta > Cryptoprocta ferox. Next base: position 93,439,233 of record CM053577.1, on the reverse strand, counting down.
TGTGTCTTTGTCACTCTCTTTGTCTCTCAATTTTGCTCTTTATTATTTTCTGTTGTTGTATTTGATTTGACTTGAAGTTACTCTTCATTTTCTGGTATAAAATAAAGGCTTCTATCACTGATTTGAGATTTTTCTTCCTCCTATAAGCATTTCATTATATAAATGTCCTTCCAAGTGCTGTTTTAGTTACATCCACAAATTTTAGTATGTTGTGTTTTCATTTGTATTCAGTTCAAAATGGTTTCTCATTTCCCTTGTGACTTCCTCTTTGATTCGTGGTTTATTTATAATACTGTTGTTGAACTTCCAAATATTTGAGGATTTCCCATATACCTTTGTTATTTACTTTTAGTTCGATTCTTAATTAAAATGGTAAGTGCTGAGTAGCACCCATACACTGTGATACATGCTAGGTGATACACACACACACACACACACACACACACACACAGAGTGTTTGATGTTATAGAGGATAAAATAATAGTCATTTAGAAGGTTCACAGAAGAAATGACAGACTTAGGACTTTTAGGACAAATTGGGTCGATTGAAGAGTCAAAACGGATGTTCTAAACAGAGGAAATAGAATCAAGCAGAGCAAATTCGAGGAGCAACAAATCCTTTGTTAAGCTGGACTGTAGAATGGAGGAGTATTAGGAGATGATGGTGGGGAAAAAACAGACGTTATAAAAAGGAGGAAAGCTGAATTTATGTTTCTTTCTAAAGGGATTAGACTTCAAAATGTTGTTATAAGGGGCTATTAATGCATTTTAAACAGAGGAATGTAGAATGAGCTTTCAAAGGGTATCACTGCCAAGAGTCCAAAGGACAGGATGGAGGGAGGGAAAATTTCAGTCCAGGGATATCAAATAATTTGAGAGACAGGTGATGTATGCCTAAATTAACACTCTGGTGCTGAGGATTATGAGAAGAAGATATAAGTAAGATATATTTATGCATTTACAATCAATAGGAATTGGTGACAGTTGGATATGAGGAGAGTGTAATGTATTAAGCATTTTATACAAGTTGCGGGCTTGGGATAGAGTTCTGAAATACATTGAGATAGGGAAGAAAGAATAAAGTACAGGATTGGGGACAGGAGTGATGGGTTATATTTTGGAGTCATTGCATCTGTGGAATGCTTTGGAACATTCATGTTAAGAATGTAAGCATTTCGTTTGAAGTTTTGCATGATACAAATAGTTTTTAAAAAGAAATGAAGGGATGTACATCATCTAGCTTGCATTTGGAAACATGGAACTTGCACTGAAGAGAGTAATATAAAATAGACATACAGATTTTGGAGTTAAATAAAGGTTTATAAGAAATAGATAAAACCGTGAAAGGAGATAAGATTGGTCAGGAAAGGCCATAAGGTGAGAACATAAAGATTTTGATAACAACATTCATGATCTAGTTAAAGTAACCAAAAGAAAATTTCAAAGACAGGAAAAGAAACTACAGAAAGAGTTTTTGAAATCAATGAAAGAGACACAGAGAAAATAGTCAACAATTATAAATGCTGAGAAGTCATCAGCTAAGGACAGAGCCTGAAATGACATTATTTAGTTAATTAATAGGTCTATACTAGTTTTAGACTGAAGTGGGCTGAAATAAAAGGATATTGAAATACTAAAAATATTCATTGACTTTTGCTTCACAGTGGCAAGACAACTTAATTTATATCGTTCTAGCCACTTTTAATCATACCAACTTTTGGCAAAATGTAGTTACCAGTCCACAGGTACATACAAATTTAGAGCAGTTAAACTGAAATCAGTTCACATATTTAAACCCTTGTTTTTCACAATAGACACATATTAACGACTACTATGTAATAATTTTGATAAGTCAGGAATATAAAATCCCTGAAGAGCAGAAGACTTAAACAGTCACAAATGAACTTCCTAATGGACATGACCTAGTTGTTATGTATACAGGGAGCATTAGTTTATTGCTTATAGTTTAGCTTAGCGTGAGAAAGAAAATAAGTGAAATCTTAACATCCATCCTATCTCAACTATAGCACCTTCCACAAACTTTTTGGTCATCATTCCAAGATATGATCTCTCTCTCTCTCTCCCTCTCTCCCTTTTCCTCCCTACCTCCTTCTTCCCTTCCCTACCACCCCTCCCCCCACCAGCTTTGGATTCTCAAAACATTCCCAAACATATATAGGCATGTAGTGTTCTATTCTTCCTTAATATATTGTAAACTTCTTGAACAAATCAGCTTTGGGATTTCTTATTTCTTTTTTCTTTTTTTTTTTATTACTATGATAAGTACCCAGCACAATACCTGATACTTAGCAAATGACCAATAATATAATAACATAAGCATTTAAATTTTTTAAACATATTTTTGAGCACCTAAATCACGCATCCATTCATAAAGTTTTTATTATTCAGTTAGTATGTGTAGACATCTTATAAATGCTGGAGGATGGATATAAAAATTAATAAAACAGTCTCTGCTCTTGGTTAGCTGAAAATATAGTAGAGAAATATTGACATTTAGCCAGATCACTTCACTTGGCCCATCTAATTAAATATATAGATAGACATATATTTAGACAGATTGATTGACATTTAGACAGGTTTACAGATTATTTCAAAGTATATAATTATCAATGTAATAGAACTAATTATATGAAAACAGCATTTATTCACATCCATCCTATTCATCAAACCCAGCATATGCTAACCAAAAGTGATAGAAAAGAAGACCTCTGTTCTAGTAAAGGAGCCTGATTTATATACTTATAAAATCCATTGTGAGCATTTATTTGACATACGTGCAAAATGTTATAGTAGCATGTGTTTTAAAACACATGTAGTACAGAGGCCAGACTCTGAATAGTGCTTATAAGGATGCCCTAGTAGTTTTTAAGTAAACATGTTTATATAACAAAATTGATTGTATTACCTTTATCTTGCATAGGTATGACACATTTGTATAAACAGGCTATGAGGTCTTATACCTCTACAAGGTATAAGAAAATTCATTTAATAAACCAAAATTTAACAATATTTTATTTTTAGATCAAAATACCACAGAAAAAAAGGTGACTTTGGGAAGAATTGTAGGGTCAAGGAATTTTTTTTATTGTGGAGATCTACTTGAAGTGCTTTAGGGGAAGATAAGACATTTTAGAAATAGTATACTTCTGAAAGCCTATGTTAAGCTGACTTGGAGTCTTCTATTGAAGTTGTTTTCCTTATCTTTTTTTGTGTAAAGTTCATATAATTATGAGTTCATTTGAACTGTCCAGTAAAACATGTATTCTCAGTGAGGGATATAACCCCCAAGGGCTAAAAAGTCTTGTCAAGGGGAACGTAAAACTATTTTTAAAAGATGGAGAAACACTTTGAATATATTTCTAAGAAAAGATGGAAATCCATAAAAATTTATGGAAGGGAAATAATGCATTGCCTTATAAGTATCAAGTTATACACAGTTTCTACCAGTCATCATCAAAATGTAATGAAAAAACAAAAATAAATGATGAGGATCAAATGTCATTAAGAGATTGAGCATTACCATTATATGGTTGCATAAACAATAAATATTCAGTGTTTTTATTTCAAAAAAATTTTTTTTAATTTGAGTGAGAGTGAGAGAGGGTGAGAAGGGGTTGGGCAGAGAGAGAGAGAGAGAGAGAGAGAGAGAGAGAGCGTGTGCGAGAGAGAGCAGGATCTACACTCTCAGCACAGAGCCCAATGCAGCACTGGAACCCATGAACCATGAGATCATGACCTGAGCCAAAACTAAGAATTGGATGCTTAACTACCTGAGCCACCCAGGCACCCCTTATTTCAATTTTTAAAAACTCAGGTTCATTTGTAATAGCTCTCTTGAAAACTTTTAATGGTTTTTTTGAAAGACAATAGATGCAAGAATATTTATAAAAGATAAGTCTATACCCTTTTTATTCATTTATTTAAGTTTATTTATTTATTTTGAGAGAGAGAGAGTGAGCACTTGGACATGCACAAATGGGGAAGGGGCAGAGAGAGCAGGAGAGTGAGAATCCCAAGTAGGCTCCCTGCTCTCAGCGTAGAGCCCAAGGTGGAGTTCCATCTCATGAACCCTAGAAGATCAAATCTGATTCAGACACTTAACTAACTGAGCCACCCAGGCCAGTTAGGAAGATTAAATTAACTTATTTAATTTTTGGTTTCTCTCTCTCTCTCTTTTTTAACCTTATAGAAGAATCAGCACTGTCTTTACATTTGGTTTCACAGTCAAATATCACACAGTGGTTCCATCAGAAAGACACATCATTAATGGTGAGAAAAAAGGGTGACTGTGTCACAGCAGCACATATCTGCCAGGAATCAGAACATTGTACTCTGTTGTATGAAAATTTTAAGAAAACCTGTGGGAGAGAATCAGAACAATGCAAGACCTTTGATGGAGGCTACATGTGTGCAGCATTAAGAAAAAGACTGAAAGAAACAATCTTGTGGAATTGTCATTGTAAAAACCCTTCAAAAGTAGAGTGTCTTGAAATTTGGAAAAGTTTGTTTGAAGATGTTTGTATACAGGATGCTCAGATGAATCAAGTGCCAGCCTACAGTGATGACTATGAAGATGAATTCAACCAAGAATTTTTTTCAGGTTAGTATGCAAAAGAAGAATTCAGGAACATTAAGTATGTAATCACAAATATGAATTAACTAAAGAATAATTAATTTCTAATTCCAGCCTTGTCATTTATGTCTGTTTCTCTTTGAAAATTTAAATTAAAAAAATTGATGCCATGAATATGTCCAAAAGGGATTTTGAAGAAAGAGGCAAATGCTAAAAGATTTTAGCATCATCTTTTTGTGAAGGTTTTTTTTGTTTGTTTGTTTGTTTGTTTATTGAGAGAGAGAATTCCAATTAGGCTCCATGTTCAGCACAGAGTCTGGCACTGGGCCGAATCCTACCAACCATGAGATCATGACCTGAGCCAAAATCAAGAGTTGGTTGCTTAACCAACTGAGCCACCCAAGCGCCCCAACAAAATGTTAATTGTATTCATTTATTCATTCATTCATTTATGCATGCATGCATTATGCATTCATTAAACAAGTACTTATGAGACATTTACAATGTGCTAGGTCCTGTGCAGCAGGATTAAAAAAAAAAAGTAACAAAACAAAATAAAACAAAACACCTGTCCTTCATTCAAGAAGATTATTGTTTTTAAGGAGGTTTAAAAAATTAAAGAAATAGATAAAATGTGGTAAGTAATGATTATTATTTACTTAATAGATATTTCTTTTGTGTTCCTACCATGTCCTAAACCCAGTGCTAAGACCTGGGCAAAAGTAATAAACAAAGAAAACAGAAATCATTCCTCTCTTGGAGTTTACATTCTATATTGAAGGGTGTCTTGAATAGGCTTCCCAGACTGAAGACTCTGAGACCGAGGTTTGCACAAAAAAGATGTGTATGGCCTGAGGGCTTGGGAACAAAAGCAAGAAGGAACCGAGGAAACCAGGATCAGAGGGTGGGAACAGCTGAAATGCTTGTACAGCAGTCACAGCAAACTTACTTTATTCCACAGGAAGATTGGACCTGGAATGGCTTTTCAGAGATGTCACTTGTTTTGGAAAGGGGCCTGATCCTTGAACCCTTTCTATGGGCTAGTCCTTAGGTATGAGCTGTCCTTTGGGGAAAATCTGTAACCTTGGCTGTGGTTTCTTCAAATGAGGGCAATGCCTAGAAAATAACCAGTGTGAGTCATTACCCAACTATTCTTTCAGCAGCTGGGAAAAGGAGAGCCTGTGTCACCTAAAGAGGTACTTTAGTAGTGGGCCACAGCAACCAGTATGGGGACAAAGAGAAAATTAATGGGATAAATGACTTAAGATAAGTATTTCAAACAGTATGGATGCTAAGGAGAAAACTAAAACAGAGGGGAAAAAAGAGGTGTGAGTGGGTAGTTTGTAATTTTAATAGGATGGTCAGACAGTTACGCTCTTAAATTAATGTCTGAGCAAAGATTAAAAGAGGTAAGGAAATGAGCCTTGTGGGTATTTTGGGAAAGAGCAGCTAATTCAGAAGAAACAGGGAATCAATGATCTGGAACTGTAAATCTGTCTGGGAGTTTGAGGAAGAGATAAGGAGACACATAGGTAGAGGAGAGAATAAGCGAGAGAGATGTGGGAGGTGAGATCAGAAATAAGACAAGGGCAAGGTCATGGAGGGCTTTCTAGGTTATTTCTAGATCATTGGTCCTTTCTCTGAGTGATACAGAAAATCACTGAAGACTTTTCACTAAGAGATCATCACAGTCTGATTGACACCTTTAAAAGGATAATTCTGGTTTTTATGTGATCATTGACTGAGAGAAGCAAAGACTCACATAGGAAGACCAGTTAGGAGGCTTGAATAATGATGCATCAAGAAAGTGATAGACGATGGACCACTGTGGGAAGTCGTCAGATTCCAGATATATTTTGATATTAGTAAATTATGTGGAAATGCAAGAAAGAAAGGAAATGGAAGTTGATCCCAAGGTTTTTATCTTGAGTCATTAGAAGGATGTGGTCGCCGTTATTTTTGCTAACTACTATGGGAACAATACAGGAAGAAAAGGTTTCAGTGAGGGACAGAGAAGTCAGATGTCAATATTGGACAGGTTAAGTCTGAAATTTTTATTAGGTACCCAAGTAAATATATCAAATTAGGCAGCCCCATGTATGGATTTGATGTCTAAATTCTATGTATGGCATAAAAAGGTGAGATCTGTGCAATAGATATAAACGAAGGTTGGGGTATGTCATTCACTTATAGATGATAAATAATACCATGGACCTAGAAGTCAACAGAGAAATTCATGCTATCTTGGACCAGGGTGGTAGCAAGGGGAGAAGATAGTAGATTCTGGATATATTTTGACTTTAGTGGATGAATAAGAAAGAGCATGTGTATTTTTTTTTGAAGTATATGATCTTCTATTTCAGAGGTTGATCTGATTGGTACTTTCTTTTATTTATTCCTGTGACATATTGCCCTTTAGCTCCTCTTCAGCAGTTAAGCTACTGTTTAAAATATCCTCTGGGAAAAATGTGTATATACACATGTATGTACCATATGAAATTAGAATTTAAAGTGCACAGAATTTATATTAAATTACTCATAGCTTATAAAATAGTATGCATCCATGATGGGATTTATTTTCCCATGCTAAAATAAATGTTTTGTTGTGTTTATAATAATTACCCACTTAGTGAGTATATGAGTTGGCTGGGGCCATCATAACAAAATACCACAGCCTGGGTGGCTTAAACAACAGAAATTTATTTTCTCACAGTTCTGGAGGCTAGAACTTCCAAATCTTGGACTAGTAAGGCTGGTTTTGGGTGAGAGCTCTCTTCCTGGCTTGTGGACTTTATGGTTTCTTTCTGTATCCTCACACAAGTTTTCCTTAGTGTGTGTGTGTGTGTAGGGCAAAGAGTAGGTAAGCTCTCTGTGTCTCTTCTTATTAGGATGATAATCCGATCAGATCAAGACCCCATTCTTATTACCTTGTTTGACTGAATTACTTTCAGAGACCCCATATTCAAATATAGATTTTGGAGGAACATAAACATTCAGTCCATAAAAGTGGGTAAATTCAGGGTTTATTTATGTTGCAATGATAGATTCTTGAATATGTTATACTTTTTTAAATTTTTAAAAAATGTTTATTTATTTTAGAGACAGAGAGAGCACAAGTGGGGAAGGGGCAGAGAGAGCCAGAGACAGAATCTGAAGCAGGCTGCAGGCTCTGAGCTGTCAGCACAGAGCCCGACACGGGGCTTGAACCCATGAACCATGAGATCATGGCCTGAGCTGAAGTTGGACACTTAACCAACTGAGCCACCCAGGTGCCCCTTGAATATGTTGTATTTAATCAGTGACATAGCCGTACCACTCAGTGCCAAAGCAGAAATGGAGGTCTAGCCTAGACTTTCATATCTGTTGCAAAAGCTGTATGGCTCTCTGAGGTTCACTTATTGGGATTTCACTAATTATGGAATAATAGCACAGAAGAAGGAACATTCCAGGTTTCCTCAGAGACTCAGGAAGGTGGATCTAGAAACACTGTGATTCTTGAGCTGAGACTTTATTGGTATAAAAAGGAGAAGCCATATATAGTGAGAACAGATGGAACAATACAAGGAGCCTGGAAAGACTGTGACACAATAATGGAAGTCATTATTTTTTTTAAGTTTATTTATTTTAAGAGAAAGAGAGAATGCATGCACGTAAGAGGAGGAGGGGCAGAGAGACAGGGGGATAGTGAGAATCACAAGCCCCAAGCAAGCTCTGTGCTGTCAGTACATAACCCTATATGGGACTTGATCCCATAAACCTTGAGATCAAGACCTGAGGTGAGATCAAGAGTTGGATGCTTAACTGACTGAGCCATCCAGGCACTCTGGAAGTCAATATTTTAATAGCCAATGGCAACAAACTAAACTGTTACTTTTTAATTTATTTTTTATTTTTTAAAATTTTATTTATTTTGAGAGAGAGGGAGAGCAGGGGAAGGGCAGAGAGAGAGGGAGAGAGAGAATTCCAAGCAGGCTCTGCACTGACAGTGTGGAGCCCCACACAGGGCTTGGACCCACAGACCATGAGATTATGACCTGAACCAAAATTAAGAGTCAGACGCTAAACTGAATAAGCCACCCAGGTGCCTCTGAACTTTTATTTTAAAATGCAAATCTGATCATACTATTCTCTTATCACTTTATGCATATGTCTAATAGTGCTCCTTATGTTTTGTTTGGGTTTTTCTTTATATGTCTATATTCCATGCCAAACTGTGGGACAACACATTGGTGTCTTCAGTATGGCACCTGGTACATATTAGGGACTCAACCAATGCTTCTTGAATGAAAGAGTTTAGAAGTAGTTGGCCACTGAGTTGACTACTATCAATGCACTTGTCTAACTCTATGATTATAATTCCTAGGAACTCTACGATTAAGATAACCACAGGTGGAAATCATCTTTAAATTGTATTTCAATTTAATTAAGACCCTGCTGAGAAGAATTTTTTTGATTCAGACATCATTCCTTCTGTTCTTTTTCCCCAGATTCTTTGTTTACTTCAGTGCACATGGCCTGGTCGTTAGCATTTGTTTAAATCTGCAAGTAACTAAATCCTCAGAGCAAGGCTGTTTAACTCACTTGAATGATACTTTGGGGGGTGATTTTTCTTCATCTACACCTCACTAATTTTGAGTATCCAGGCTTAAATAAGTGTTCCATGAGCGTGTATATATTTTTGCTTGATTATTCATTTACAAATGTAGACTGCATAGTTGTATTAAATTTAAAAAAATCATTCACTAATGAAATGATCTCTTTGTTTTCCTTCTAGATAACATGAAAGAGGATAAACAGTCCAAGTGGAATCTGACCACTCTTCCCTATCATGGTAATGTTTAAACATTGTACTTTCCCTCTGTATTGCAAATACTAGACAATATGATTTAAAACATAGTTACCAGCTTTCTTAAAGATATGAAAATACAAAATATATTGTGTGGCTTTTTGCTAGTCTAATGTTGCAAAATGCAACAAAATTTCTGAATTTGGGCTCAGTCGGTTGGGCGTCCGACTTCGGCTCAGGTCACAATCTCACGGTTCCTGGGTTTGAGCCCTGCGTTGGGCTCTGTGCTGACAGCTAGCTCAGAGCCTGGAGCCTGTCTTCGGATTCTGTGTCTCCCTCTCTCTCTGACCCTCCCCTGCTCACGCTGTCTCTCTCTCTCCCAAAAATAAAAAATAAAACATTAAAAAAAATCCACTCATGCATCAAAGCAACTTGCATGCCCATCCATCCGCTATTTACAGTTATGCTGAGGAATACTTTACAATTAAAACTAAAAACTATATCTTGGTTAAATGTCACTGGTATTTTGATCACATAAATTGTTTGAGGCTAACTGTTTTTGTGTATATGTGTCTGGTGGCGGGGCGGGGTGGGCACTCACACGTATCTGTGTTTTCCAGAATGTGAACATCTTTCAGTGCTAGAATAACTGTAACCATGTGGAACCTTTAGTCAATATTTTCACCCAAAATAGAAAGTGCAGCAGAACCTACAAAAATCATTTTGATTTGAGCCCATGAGCTCACCATAAGTGATGTACCTCAAATGCAATTTCTGAAGATTTATTGTTTACATTTGAGAAACTTGGACTCAAGAATTTTTTTTCCACTCCGTTCTGGCTCTACGCACTTCCCATCACTTCAGGATCACAATATGTATCCAGTATAAATGAAAGATGATTCAAATAGCCCACTACTCAGGCCTCAGTAAATTCATACTAACTCTTAAAACATACACACACACATACTGTGTGCCCAAAATAGCACATTGGTACATCATTGTGTTTTGCTCGTAGACTTCTCACAGTGATTTGCAGATTCTGTAGATACAGGTTTATGTTTACTTTTCCACGACCTGGACATATCCTTGCTTTCAGGAATCAAAGGGATCCAGTCCTGTTTGGAAGTGGCAGAGGCGTGTGTAGGGGATGTGGTCTGTAATGCACAGTTGGCCTCTTACCTTAAAGCTTGCTCAGCAAATGGAAATCTGTGTGATGTGAAACACTGCCAAGCAGCCATACGGTTCTTCTATCAAAATATGCCTTTTAACATTGCCCAGATGTTGGCTTTTTGTGACTGTGCTCAATCTGATATACCTTGTCAGCAGTCCAAAGAAGCTCTTCACAGCAAGCCATGTGCAGTGAACATAGTTCCACCCCCTACTTGCCTCAATGTAATTCACAGCTGCCGAAATGATGAATTATGCAGGTGAGTAAAAACACGCATACCTTACTTTCTTATTTCGGCACCTTATTTGTTACAGTCCAGTCCTAACACTTGATCTCATTACATTAGCTAGAGTTCCCACCATCATCCAACATGATGTAAACAAAGCCAGACATTTCATATTTTTGAATCTGTGGTACATGTGTAGCATCCTTTTTGAAATTCAAATGCAGAATATATTTTCAGAATAAGCAAATTCAGTATGCCAAGATTTGGTAGCCATGAAATAGCATTATTAAAATTAGAAATTCAAGTTAGACTAATGAATTAATAAATAGACTTGACTTACATGTCAGTTTAATTTAGTTTTTGTTTTGATTACATAAGGCTGGTAAATGTCAGAGTTTTGACAAGGTGACTCTTCAAACTTCAAAATTAATCTATCCCTCCTAGACTGGAGATCAGGAAGGAGAAGGTAGCTTGTGTCCAGTCTGGACATCCCCAGCAAATATGTATACCACGATGCCAGAAAGGTACCCATTCTCCTCTTCCCAACCTCATACCCTTGAATTTTCAGGGGAGTAATGTTAGTCTTTTGTTTATTTATTCAAATAAAGAATTATCAAGCACCACCTACTCCTCTAGGCATCAGTGTACACAAGACAAAAATCCTTGTCCCCTGAGCTTATGTTCTAGTGGGGGAAGAGAGATAATAAATAAAGAAAATAGATATTATATTATAAGGCAATGAGTGTTATGGAGATTAGCACACGAAGAGGGAGAACAGAATAAGTGAGACTGGGAATGGGCAGAAAATGTTGCAGCGTGAACAGGGTGGTCCCAGTAAGGAGCATTTTACCAGATTTAAGGAAGTGGAGGAATGAGTCTCTTTCAGTAAGCATCTGAAGACAGAGATACCAAACAGACCAGCCAGTGCTGGGGGAAAAATATTCAAAAGGCAATGAGAGCGGAGCATGCATGGGGAAGAGCAAGAGGAGATTCAGTTAGATATTAACTGGATGTAGGGCAGGCAGGCCTAGATCACCTTGGGCCCAAAGGGATACTAAGGACTTGGTTTTGACTCCTAGTAAAATGGATGGGTTCTGGAGGATTTTGAGCAGAAGTATGAATGATATGACTCACTTATTAAAACTTCCACTCTTGCTGCTGGTTGAGACTAGGCTGAACTTTTCCAGGTAATTACTCCCGGGAACCATAAATCTAATTCAACACTGGCTTTTTTCTTTTCCTCACTACAGTCTTCATTAACACATTTCCTTTATATTCAAGATGAATTTATCCTTTGTGTGGTAAGAAATCCTCGGTTAATTGGATCTCTTTGGATGAGTAAGAAAATCCAGGAAAGGACACTGAATAAATTTGATGAATCAAAATGATTTGTAACATTGCAGTTACCATGTTAAAGGAGCTTTATTTCACAGCCAGCATTAAATCATATCATGTTTGGATTAGTTTTGTGCCTCATTTTGGAAGAATTCTTCATGTCAATTTGCCCAGTGCCTTCTAGCAGGGACTGTTTTATTTAATTTCATTTAAATAAATAAAACTCAATAAATAGCAAAATAATTTAAAGATCAAAATAAACATTGAACATCGAAGAGTAGTCTAGAAATATGATAGCTCAGAGCCAGGATTGTCACATTTGTCACCTTGCCTTAACCGTTGGTAAAGGAGCTAAAAGATTTAACATCAATTTCCTGAAGGGACTGATTCTTGTTAAACTGCTTTCATTATTAGCCTTTTAATTATACTCCTTTACTCTGTCATTCCAACTTTCAGAATAGTTCCAGATCTCCTAAATATTTGTCAAAAAAGACAGGTGCTTTCCTGTAATACACATTCTGTAACATAAGGGGTAAAGATCTAATCAGAGCACTAGAACATTAACATAGTTTTTGTGTCAGAGCACTAGAACATTGACATAGTTTTTGTGTCAACTTATCACATAGATTGCCCAAGTTCTTAAGAAAATTTTATTTGAGGATGCTGTTTTACAAAAGTTTATCAGTTATTTTGAGGTTTATTAAGTAGATCTTTTGAGTGAATAATAAAATTCAGGATGAAAATATTTTTTACAATCCAATTTAGATTTTTTAAAATTCATATCTCAAAAGTCCTCATTCAGTGAAATATTGTAGTTTATTGATTCTAAGATGTAATTTTTTATACATTTTAATATCTCTATTATTATTGAGTTTTAAGCTCAAAGACAAATTAAATTAAAACTATAATTTCCAATAAGTTATTTCAGTTATAATAAGATAATGGTATCTCCTATTATCAATGAAGTATGGTAAAATGGTCGATTATACTTTATCATATCACAAATAGAATATTTATATCTATCTGTTAATAATCTGCCTATACAAATAATGAAATCCCTGTAAAAATACCAGATGTCTCCCTGAATGGGTATCCAGCTTTACCTAATTCCAGTGCCAAGATTCTAGGTATACTTCCTCATTATCTTAAAGTTATTTGCATTTAATTTTCAGAACATAATATGTCTAAGCTTCTCTATCAAATTAAGTATTTTACTGGCAAGTGATGGGATCTGCTGTTACAATCCTTGAGGAGCACCATGATGGATTCTAAAGTATGCATTCCTGAATTCAACTCATCTGGGCATCAATGCCTTTTCAGATTGATTGGTACAGAGTTGGTAATTTTTCTGCACGAGGACGCCTGTGTCTAACCACCTCTCCAAAATGCTTGGTGAACAGTCTGGGAAACTACAGGCACTTAAAAGATGTCATATTGTTTCCTTCCACCTTCGAATACCCTGCAATTATGCAATTGCATATCTTGCAATTTTTATGATTTTTATTGTACATATACGTCTCTTTTTGTGTAATTTCTTTCATGGATTAATTCAGAGAGTAAGAATTGTGTACTTTAGATTTCTCTTCACCATGTGCAAATAGTCCCCTAATGAATATTTTATAGAGGTGATGGAAATATTATGCAATATTAGTAGCCAAGGTGAAAAGACAAATCCTGTCATTTTCTCAAGCAAATTTTGCCTTAGGAAAATTTCTAGCATTTATATTAGCTTAATGTAATTCAGATGAAAAAATCCATATGACAAATTACTTCTTCAGTGAGAATGTTATGTCTTTTATCTGCTACCTTTTTTGCTGAAGAGACTGTACTTGGGGAGAAGAGAGCATTCGGTTTTAAAATAAAATTTCTATCCCTGTTCCAGATTCTTTAATATGTATTAGGTTTTGAAACTCCTGTATTTATTTGAAAAAGTCAAAGAAGGCAGTATAAAGACTATTTTTCAACTAATTTTGTCTAATGGATGTACATAGGGGGATGAGATTATGTTTTACCAGTTATAATTTTTTAAATGTTTATTTTTGAGAGAGAGAGCCTCAGAGTGAGAGTGGGGGAAGAGGAGAGAAAGAAAGGGAGACACAGAATCGGAAGCAGGCTTCAGGCTCTCAGCTGTCAGCACAGAACCCAACATGGGGCTCGAGCTCACAAACCAGATCATTACCTGAGTCGAAGTGGATTGCTTAACTTACTGAGCCACAAGGCTCCCTTATTTTGCCAATTATAAATGTTTAGGAGCCTATAGAAAATTATACTACCTTATAGTTTTATATGTATGACTCAAGAAAGTAGTGAAAAAAGTATTTTCTTAAAAAAATTCTACTTACTTTTTAAAAGCAAAACTCTACAATATATATACTTATTTTAAGTGCCATGCAATACTTAAAATATTTGACAATATATTAGGTCACAAAAGCAAATGTAATACATTCCATGTGCAGAAATTATACCAACTGCATTCTCTTACAGTTTGCAATGTAACCAGAAATCAATAGCAAAAAAGAAAACAAAATAATTAATTCCATTTCAAAAAATTGCTTTTAAACAATTGTTTGAACAAAATAATAGAAAATTGCAGAATATCAAGAAAATATAGTGAAACACTGTACATCAAAACATTTAAACCTGAAACAGAATTTCTATCATATAATTTTTGCTGTATTTAACTCACATAGGAAATGTGTACTCATTATGTTTTAATTTTAATATATCCTTTAATTCAGCATTTTCTCAGAGTTTCATGACCGATTTTCTGAATGAAGCAACTTCCATGAGTAGATAACTCCCACAACTTAAATATAGCAAAATATATATTTAAAAATGAACAAATGACACCTAGGTACAAATTTATTCTCTATCAACTCATAAATGATAATCCATACTGTCAATCCTTATATTTACATGACATTTCTATAAAACCTTTAATTGAACTAAAGGAACATATTCTGCTGGCTCAAAAATTTGTAGAATTTTCTTAAATACAAATTTTAATAGATACTAATAAATCTTTGTCATTACATTAAAAAGCCAATTCCTTTAAGGTTATG
This sequence comes from Cryptoprocta ferox, assembly GCA_028646485.1. NCBI lineage: Eukaryota > Metazoa > Chordata > Mammalia > Carnivora > Eupleridae > Cryptoprocta > Cryptoprocta ferox. The sequence continues at coordinate 93,424,062 of CM053577.1, read as the reverse complement.
TAAAATATGAAATTATTAAAAATAGTCTGTGGATTTAAGCAGAGTAGCATATTGTAGACAAATAGGCTCAAGATGAATGTCATTTACTCAGAGGATTTTCATGCGTGTTTGATGGTAACCTACTCACAAAAGGGTAAGAAGTAATTTTAGGTGATCAATATTAACTAGGAAGATCCTTGGTTCCATTGAGAATATCTTCTTTCTGTGAAAGTTTTTAAATTATTAAAAACTTAATAATTATTGTACATTAAATTAAAAACAAATTATTGTAAATTATTGTAAATTAAAAACAAATTATTGTATTATCTAGACTTTTATTCAAAGCTAGAACAGCAAGAATCAGATACATGGAAAAGTTATGAATGGTTATGGTTATAATGGATTCTCGGTCATTAAATAAATTCATAATGTTTTTCTTTTAATTAGCTCTTACTGCCAGAGAAGCTCAAAGTATTTTGTAAATTCTAATTAGTCTGCTTAGAAATACTGAGACAGAGAACAGTACCTCCCATCCTGTAGGAAAATTGGCTGGAAAGATCAAGCGCCTTATATGAAATCACTTGGTAAGAGACAGTGACCAAATGCTAGCCACAAAAGCACATTCTGTTTCAAGAATATTGCTAATAAATCCACCAAGTAGTTCATATGGCTCATTATCACCCATTGAACTAAAATTAGTAATGAAGGATGATTCATCCAGGAAATCTTAAACTTAGCCTCTGTCTTTCATCACAAAAGGAAAATAATTCACAAGATTTCTCTTCTTTTACAGTCTCTTTTGGGATGCTTGAACATACAAACTTTGTTTTCAGCTATGTACTGGAATTTAGAGGGCTTTTTTGTTTTATGTCAGTCTTTCATTAAGTGAGGCAGCTCCACATATTATTATAAGATATTATTCAGACCTATTCCATTACTTGATTCTTCCTAGGAGGCGCTATAGAACATTTCAGTGGAAATGCTGGCAGCATGTGACTAGAAAGTGCCATGAAGATGAACTCTGCATCAGTACCTTAAGCAAGCAGGACCTCACTTGCTCAGAGAGTGATGACTGCAAAGCAGCTTACATTGGTACCTTGGGGACAGTCCTTCAAGTGCAGTGCACCTGTAGGACCATCAAACAAAGTGAAGAATCTTTGTGCAAGATTTTCCAACATATGCTTCATAGAAGATCATGTTTCAGTAAGTTCTACATATTCTGTAAATGGTACATGTATTTTTTGGTTTTTGTCTATGCAGCACAAAGTATTAACCCAGCACAGAAAGTTTAACAAAGGCATGCTGGTATTCCATTTTAAAATGTATTTTCTGATTGTTTTGTGTATTTGCTGTTTTATTCATTTACATGTGAGTGGTATATGTTTTTTAATGTATATGATTGGTCCCTCCTAGTTCTCATTTACTGATTTCAATATCAATAGGATAGAAGGTTTCTCTTACCAGATTACTGAAAATATCAGATGTCTATTGTGAATAACAACCCCAAAATGTAGGGACTTGAATTAACCATTTATTTGCTCACAATTCTGCACAATGGGCTTAGTTGGGTGGTTCTTTTGATGGTCTTGCTTGGGGTCCACTCAAGTAGCTACTGTCACTGAGTGACTCAGCTGAGGCTGGATGGTACAAGACGGTGTTTAGCAAGCACTGCTGGCTGGGATACATGGCTCTTCTCCTCTTTAGGAGTCAACCCTGGAATCTTAGATGTTGACAGCAGCATTCCTAGGAGCTAAGCCCCTATGTGCATGTACTGACCAATTGTCTGCTTCTGTCACATTTGCTAATGTCTCATTGGACGTTGAAGTCACATGGCCAACCCCTGAGTCACTATGAGAGAGAACTATACAAGGATGTGTATATTTAAGGTTGGATTCATCAGAGGATCGTTAATTTAATAATCTACTATATGACTATCCCAACCTCTGTGAAATATTTACTTTTGGATTTAGTTTTTCTACTCTTGATCTTTAACATGCCTGCTGATTAACTGTAATAACAGGATGAAAACACATTTTTAAGGTATTATTTACTCAATTTTAGGAATAAGAAAACAGAGATTTAGGAATTTAACTAATTTTTCCAGAGAATTAGAGTGATCAGGTGGTTGACAGGGATACATATATGAGTCTTATAGAAAAAAAATCTAAGAATATGATCACATATTAAGTCAAGGGTTCCCTATTTTCTATCTTCTGGGTTAGTCCTTCAACCATCCAAGTCTTAAGATACCTTCAACCCCAAAGCCCCTCATTGTAACCACCAAAGCTACAAATACCATTCCCAGGAGAATATAATAGATGTTTACTGTCTTATTGCAAATCATTATATTTATACATATATTTGACAGATACAGATATATATATATATATATATATATATACCTATAACTATATAGAAATACACATATTTTTTAAATTTTTAATTTTTTTTCTTAGATACTAAAGAAATACTCATTAGCTAACATGATCAGAGTTGTGATTTGTTGTGTATTAGGTAATAGATATACAACTCAGAGTATATGGTTTTTATTCCAGCAGAGGTCTCTGTGGAATTTCTACAATTTCTATAATTAGCATGACACACATACTTGAATTGGAATCATGGTACAAAGTGGAAAATTGTAGCATTATATGTGTTGAGTCATATTCTATAAATAATCTTTTTCTCTGATTAATATTAGGTGGCTAACTGTTGGAACTAAATGTACTTATAATGAATGGCTCATAACACTACAGAAGGATATACCAAATACAGTAATTTAAACCAACAGAAATATGTACAGTTATAGCACCATAGTAATTTAAAAGTGGGTTTCTCCAGATTAAATGACATCCAGGAATAAAATGCAAGATCCTATAGGTTAGGGATAACTTAGTTCCTTGGGCATAAGCTCCCTAAAAATGCCAGTGCTGGCAATCTAATTCTAGTTTTGAGCCTAGTTTTCACTCATGTGTATTTAATTATTATTGTATTTGACTTGTGTTGCATTTAGGTGCTATAACCTGTGCACAGCAAAAAACATTTGTAGAGAAACAGCAGAAATGGACATTTTAAAAAATCCAGAAACATGGAAGTACTATATAATGTTTTGGAAAAATGAAAATTCAAATTCTTTTCAAAAAAAGAAAGTCAAATTCTTTGACTTTCTTCACTCACTTGATCAGACTAAGGAGATTTTCTTTTCAAACATTACCTACTGAAGGTAGGAATTTCAAGTGATAGGTTTGCAGAGTTAAAGGAAATGTCAAGGCTTTCCATCACAGTTCTTGAATTCATAGGAAAAGTTTCAAACAAAAACAAGAACTAAGTCCTTAGGCCTGATTAGTTCTAACAAACCCTTCTCCCTTGCCCCATATACTTGAGAAGGAGCACAAGGACATTTTTGAATGAACTCTTTCCCTAACCATTGCCTCCCGACTCTCTAGGTCACTACTGCGTGCTTATGCATTATCTAAATCATCCATCAGAGCAGCTCATTTCCAATGTTCTGGAGCCTCTGCTCACTCTACCTGAAAGCAGAACTGAGTAGGACTGAGTGGGCACTTAGGGAAGATTTTCAGTCTGTCACCTTTAGGTTGGCCCAGAAGCCTGAGTTTTCAAACTCATTTGACTTCTCACCACAGTAAGCAATGCACGTTACATTAACTTTTTATGTGCAATGCCTTCTACTTTTGAAAATATTTATATGTTATTATTCTAGTCCATTAATTTTTTTCAATGCTGACTGCTACCCACTAAAAATGATTTCATGACTAACTAACGTGTTGTTCTCTGAAGTTTAAAACACAGTTGTTTGGAGCATAAATTCATCTAGAAATAATCTGTGTTAATGTGTCCAAGGCATTCATAATAATTACAAATAATTATAGAGGACCTAGCACTTATTGAATGCTTATTTTTGGTCACATTTTCTCATTTAGTCTTAACAATTCATTGAGCTTGATACTATTATTTTCTTGGTCTCACACATAAGGAAAAGGAAACTAAGAGATGCAATGGCTTGCTCAGGGTTCTATACCCAGCCTGTGTGCAGTAGACTCAGGATCCAAACCCTGGCTGGCTGACTTTGAGCCCACCATGTTCTTCTACCTATGAAATGGTAGAGACAACAAGCTTGTGTCTGTTTAGTATGCTCCAAAGCCCTCTCAGTTGGAACCTGTTAGTTCTAATAACAGAATGAGGCTTCTGTGTCCTCCATTTCTGCGTGTGCAGGACCAGATTTAGGCAAATGAGCGTCCTAAACAAACTATTTGGCCACTCACTTCTCTAACATATGCATCTCTGGATCCGTACAGACTTGCTTTTCTCTGATACCTTGCAACACAGAGAAAATTGGTGGCAGTTAGAGCTGAGAGAGTGGTGGAAAAAATGGAGCAGGGAGGAATTGGTTAAGACAGAGGCCTACAGAAGTGGAAAAAGTTAAAGGAGCACTGTTGTGTTCCTTGTTACACTGAAGGATCAGTCTACGGTTGTGAGCATACCTGGTGCAGACAGGAACGTTCTCTTTTTGCCTTGCTCAAAGTTGGCTTTTTTAATGCCAACCACAGTCATCTAAAAAGGATTTGGACAATCCCTATTCTGCCCCTATAGACTAACATTTTTCTTTTTGAAGAATGATTTTTGAAAAATAAAGAGAGACTGCCTTTCTCTGTTAAATCCTATAGGGAATGGAAATCATAGCAATATGGATATAATACAGACAAAAAAGTTTAAAGAATACAGAAAGAAAAATAAATTCTTCCCTCAATCCCATTGTTTAGAGAGAGTCAAGGTTAAGACATTTGGTGTACATTTTTTGAAACCTTTTTTTTTGTAATACATATATAACTTGAATGCCTTCTATACACTCAAAGAGATGCCTCTTTCACACTGACACACACATACATGTATTTTTAATGTAATCAAACCACATATGCTGGTGTACAACTTGCTTTTTAACTTAAAAATATATGGTGGGCCCATTTGCAAGTGTGTGCATATATGATGGCTTTATCTTTTTAAAGGCTGCATAGTATATCATGGTGTATGTGCACACATGCGTGCATGTGTGTATACCATAATTTATTTAATCTATAACTATTACTGGAGACATTTAGATTGAATGCGATTGTTTATTACCATAGGCATGGCTGCAATAAATGCTATTGCACATTTTAGTTGGCATTTCAACAGAATATATTTCTTTTTTTTTTTTCAAAAAAATTTTTAACATTTATTTTTAAGAGACAGCACGAGGAGGGGAGGGTCAGAGAGAGAGGGAGACACAGAATCTGAACAGGCTCCAGGCTCTGAGCCTGCTGTCAGCACAGAGCCTGACGCGGGGCCTAAACCCATGAACTGTGAGATCATGACCTGAACTGAAGTCGGACGCTTAACCGACTGAGCCACCCAGGTGCCCCCAGAATATATTTCAAACAGTGAGATTACTAGGCCATAGGATTTTTATGTTTTTAAATTTGATAGAAACTAGAAAAAGAAGTTTGTTTCAATTACATTCTTAGAAAAATCTTCAGGTTTTAATTTGCATTTTTATTATATGCGATCCTGAGCATTTGTTCAGGGGTTTGTTGGAAATGCTCTATTTCTTTACCTACTCATATTCTTTGCCCAAAACATCTCCTTTTTTTAGTACTGGTAAGTGGAATTTTTGTTCCCTATATCAGATGTTTGTATTTGTGTATGAGTATTCACTAATAGGCATACCTCTTAAAATGATCCTGAATTCATAGTCTTATATGACAAAGTGATGATCTGATATATTGTAGTCTTGGTTCAGATCTTGGCCCTGCTGTGTGTTTTCTGGGTTATGTAAAGAAGGAAACTTTTTAACTGGATAATTTCCATTACTATAAAAGACATCTTTTAAAACTGATTAATAGTTATCAAAGAAAAAGTATAATAAAAAATTTCTTAAAAATAGAGAGCAAACTTGTGGTTGCCAATGAGGAGGTAGACAGTGAAATAGGTGAGGGGATTAAGAGTATACTTATGGTGATGAGCACTGACAAATGTATAGAATTGTGTATTGTACACTTGAAACTAGCATGGCACCGTATGCTAATTATACCTGAATAAAAAATAATTTGGGAAAGATTTTTTTAAGAATACAAGTATGAAAAATAATGGTATCTACTATTCAATTTAAGATATAGAGTATTGCCATTATTTAAAAAATTTTTTAAGTTCTACTTCATATCACATCCCTTCTCCCTCAACTCAGAGGTAACCACCCACACACAGATAAACACATGCCTGATACATAACAGGTATACACACACATGCATGATATTGCCCAGGACAGTGGTTCTCAATCCTGACCGAAGATGAGAATCACCAAGAGATTAAAAGTTCTGAGACCCAGTAAGCTAATAAAATTACATTGTATGGAAGCAGGACATGGGTATCAGCAGGGCTAGTCTTATGGCACAAGGCTCTGTGTTCAGAAGCTTGGGGCTTCATGTTCTGCATACATCATCTTGGAGTTTTTAATAATTATATATTTGAATTTGTGTTTTGTATATAAACTCCATTGGGGCATACGCGAGGTGTGAGGAGCCTCAGCTCATGTGTGCTCCTGCCTCTTGCTACTTCCCCTGGGAAAGGCGGGTTCTTGCCCACTTGCCCCACCCGTTGGTGCACTCTTCTACTCAGCACTCCTCCACTTCCCACAATTCACCTGCAACCAGATGTTTGCCTTGGCATTAAAAAAATTTTTTTAATGTTTATTTATTTTTGAGAGAGGGGTGTGGAGGGGCAGAGAGAGTAGGGGACACAGAATCCAAAGCAGGGTCCAGGTCCTGAGCTGTCAGCACAGAGCCTGTCCTGGTGCTAGGACTCATGAACCAGAGATCATGACCTGAGCCAAAGTTGGGCACTCAACCAACTGAGCCACCCAGTCTGCCCCTACTTTTGTATTTTTCTTTTAATGATATTGAGCCTTTACTACATGTGTGTAGATTTTCTTTTTATTTCTTTAGCTTTTTAAAATTTATTTTGGGAGAGTGCACAGGGAAGGGGCAGAAAGAGAGGGAGAAAATCCCAAGCAGGTTCCATGCTGTCAGCACAGAGCCCGATTCAAGGCTCAATTTCACGAACTATTATATCATGACCTGAGCCGAAATCAAGAATCAGATGCTTAACCTACTGAACCATCCCAGTCCCCTGAATATAGATTCCTTTTGATGACTTTCAATAAGCTTTTATTTTCTCAATAAAAATAACTTATTGATAATTTTCTTGCATAATGTTGGCTATAATTATTTCTAGATATTAGTAAATATTACAATTACTGCTGCAAATCACATCTTCCAAATCAAATCTATTATACTTTCAAACTCTGTAATTGAATTATAGAAATTTATTTGATTTTCATGTAGCATCTGTATGCAGCAACATTTATAAGCACTCACAAGATTTAAAAGTTTTGAAATTCTTTTGTATTTACTATGTAATCATATGCTCTTCAGTAATTATAGTTTTGCTTCCTCTAAGGCTCTCATACTTTTCTTTTCTTTTCTTTTTTTTTTTTTTTTTTTTTTTTTTTTTTTTTTGTCTTCCTCCACTTCACATTTAGGACCCACAGAAAAATGTTAAATATAAATGGTGGCAGTGGATACCCTTGTTCCCGACCTTAAAGGACCTTCTTTCACCATTGTAGCAGGAAGTGTAATGTCTGTTCTTATGTCTTAGATCCTATCCATCAGAATGAAGAGGTTCCCTTCTATTCCTTGACTGTAACTCTTTTTATAAAAAATGAACATTGAATTTTAGTAAGTGATTTTTCTATATTTTCTACATTCTTCATTTAAAATGTGTTAAGGACTTTTTAATCGTATTCTTGTAAAAGAGGGATTGGCTACAGTGCCAATTTTGTCATACTATTAGAAATAGAAGTACTCTGTTCATTTCCTAATATACTCAAGGATCTCCATTTGAATGAAAAGGAAAGGAAAAAGACTTACTAATTAATACGCCATCTCCTCTCTGTCACAGCCAAATTTCCAAGAAGAGTTGCCTGTGTTCAACTTCATTTTCTTCATCTCTTTTTACATATTGATCTACCCAGTCCAGCCTTGTCTCTAGATACAGATCCCTTTATAAAATATATCCTACAAGATGCCAACCACATCCATGTCAGAAATCCTGGAAGTCCTTGCCTTGCCAGAATCTTAAGCCATTTTGAAGAATAGTTTAATACTTTCTTTCTTGATACACATTTTTCTCTCTTGGTTCTTATTCCTCTGATCACTCTGGATGCCTCTTCTGTGTTTACCTTATAGGCTTATCCAATTGGCAATTTAATATTTATGTTGCTTAAAGATTAGCTATAGTATCTCTGCTAGAGTAATTCTCTAATTTTCTTCTAGGAGATGTTCTCTGTGGCCACATCAATACCCCTTATACTGATTTACAGCCTTTAAGGCAAAGCTCTTTTCTAATCTTCAGATCCAATTATCTGCCCACCTACTTAATATTTTCTTTGGGATTTTAAAATTATTCTAGATCTTGGGTGATGTGCAATCCAGATGTTGTGGTACCTTATAATACATAGGCAATCTGTGACTCAAAAAGACTAGTTATTCCCTGTCATCCCTCCAACACAAGCACCAAACACCACATACATACTATATGTGTGTATGTGTGTGTGTACACATATAGAGTATACTTATATAGTATATATTGTAACAGGGATAGCATATATTGTAACAAGGATAAAATAACCTCAGTAAAATTTCCATTCAAAATAAGGAAAAATAGGAGAGTAGTAGAACACAATAATGAGATCCTGCCTAGTAGACATTGTAAACACTCTCTTGCAGTGTGGATTTCTTTGGATACCTGGAAAGGAATCACCTTCTCTGGCTCCCATTTTGCCCACTGCAAATTTCTTCCTTATCCATCTTCCTCCATAGCCATATCTGAAGTACATTTAGGGAAAAATGACCTCCTAGAAGAATACAGAGATCTCATAGACTGTATCCTGTTCATATAGTTTGAGGCATTAAATGTTTAGCAGTCACAAACTTTTTGCAAATGGACTAGTGGCTCCTTTAGCATAAGCTCTTAAAAATGTGTTAGGTTTCTAATCTTTTTTGCTTTTATTCAGTTACATGTGCCAGTATCCATAATAAAAAAAAAGTCTTTTGTTGACTTGGTTCCCACGTCTGCCTTATTTCTTTGATTCCTCACCCCCATGTCCCCGCTCTCATTTAATGATTTAAGTTATTCTAAACAATAGACAAGAGCAAAAATGTAATATCTTCAATCTGATTTTTGCTGCATAGTTGAGTCAATTTGTTTAACTCAGAAATACCAGGTCTTTTACAACTAGAGATCTTTCTTTCTTTCTTTTTCTTTCTTTCTTTCTTTCTTTCTTTCTTTCTTTCTTTCTTTCTTTCTTTCTTTCCTTTCTTTTCTTTTCTTTTCTTTCTTTCTTTCCTCCTTTCTTTCCTTCTTTCCTTCTTTCTATTTATTTTGAGAGAGGCTGCACAAGCAGGGGAGAGGCAGGAAGAGGGAGAATCCCAAGCAGGCTCTGCCCCATTAGCACAGAGCCCTATGAGGGGCTTGAACCCATGAACCATGAGATCATGACCTGAGCCAAAATCAAGAGTTGGATGCTTAATCAACTGAGCCACCCAGGAGGCCCTGGAGATCTTTTTTCAGTCATCTCTCTTATTATTTGGGATCTAGAAGAAATAAGCTTTCAATGTTGAAGAGTTATTTTGTGATCTCTGCCTGAAAACCAGCTATTTTCCACCTGGCTTATATCTTTCCCGCAAAACTGCACAGTGCAGTCAAGAGTAATCAACTCACACTCACTCTAGCTCTTTCAGGTTGTCTTGATCCTTTTGGGACCTTCCAAGGTGCCTGGAGAAATGCCCTGCAGAATTGTCTTCATGGCAGAAGAAAGGAGAAAGTATTGATTCTTTGGATTCTGTTTTTCACTTCTGAGGAGTGGTCTCATGAGCCTTGATTCCCTGGAAATTTTGAATAGTAAATCTATGAATGCTGAGTAGAGTCCAATGTACATTTCATACTGCAGTGAAAGAAAATCACTGAGGAGGAAAGAAGGAAGTATATGGTGCAGAGTTCAAGGTAAACACTGTGAGGATGCATCTACAAAGATAGATTTGGCATTTGGGGAAGCATTTTGATGGTAAAGAACAAAGATAAATACATATGCATGATTGCCTCCTTCAGAGTGAAGGGATAATGGTATCATCAATCTGCCACCAACCTGGCGGACTGTGAGCACAGTGTATGTCACTGTTGTTGCTAGGAGGTTTGGTATTCATTACTAGCAGAACTTTGATGGATCAGCCTTAGGGAGAGACAATCTATTCTTGGGGTCCATGCATAGCCACCATCTTTGCCACCAGAGTTGCTCTCTTCATGCTCTTTGCACAGGCATTGCATGGCTGAAGAGAAGGCATGATTGGCCTCCACTGGGTAGATCATCAGTTTACTTGGTTGTTGAGAGCCTGCTCTGTAGTAGATACTCAACAAGGCATAAACGCGAGATAAAAAGCTCTGCCTACGTTGTGTCACTATCATGGTGTTTCCACATGACTCTTCACCTCATTCAACTCACTCTGTCTACAATCTTCCAAGTTTGCTTTTTTCATCTCTCTGATCACGCAATGTATTACTACCCACCAGTTTTAACATCTATCCACTTCCTTCTCTACAAAGTGAACAATCAACTGTACTGCTCACCCTTTGCCAATGGGGAAGGTTTCCCTTCACCGTTATCCTCTAAGGCCACTTCTCAGTGGTTCTGTGATGTGGCAGTTATCCATTTACAGTTAGTCTTAATATACTGTGCTCTCCATTTTGGGAACCAATGACTTAATGGATATAATACTCAGACTATTGGGGGCTATATTTCAAATGGCAAATGGTCTTTCATTGTGGGTGGCATAGCCTTGGTGCAGATTGTGAGGGGTCTGTGCTGTAACTCTCCTATTAGGCATTAGCAAAAACTCTGTATTTATCTAGAGTGTGAATGAGATTAAGTGGATAAAGTGCCCATTACATAGAAAATATTCTATATACTTTAATTGTCCTGCCTTTAAAAAAATCTTTGCTTTAGGTCCCAGATTCAGGACTGGTCCATTGAGTTTCTTTTCCTGATGTTTTACAAAGACTATACACATTGTTAGGAGTTTCTATATTAATGTTTCACTAAAGCCAGCTGGTTCCCCAACTCTGTTAGAAACAATCTTTCCAATGTTAATGAAGAGCCTAAAGATCACAAAGGTAACCTCACAAAGTAATGAGAGGATGGACATTAAAGTTTTAGTTCTCAAACTTGCTAACTTTCAGAAATATCTAGAAAATTTGTTTAAAATGCATTTTTCCTAATCTCAGTTATTCCAATTCAGTGGGCTTGGGGTAGAGCTCAGAAGTCTGTACTAAAAAAAAAAAAAAATAGTGACCCAGGTGACTGCGATTTTCAACCAAGTTTGGGAACCACTGCTCTAATCCACATGTGGGAAAAACCTGGTCACTGGCCATCAGTCTCAAAGCCTCTTTTCGCTCACACCTCTCAGAGAATGAGAAACGTCTGTGCTCAGAAAGGCAAGACTAACACCAGGCAGCTTTCAAGGTGGTCCCCTTTACCCCAGTGCCTAAAAACACAGTAGGCATACATAAGCCACTCAATGAATAGTTAATGAATGAATGAACACATGAATGAATGAATGAACCAATGTCTACTGTGTCTCCATGGCAGCACTGTCTTCTGAATACTGTTGTTTTTCTTTCCCTTATTAGAACTCTTCTAATAATACAGCTTCCTTATTAACAGCCACGCTCATTTATGTTTCCACTTAAGCTGGAATTTTCAATTCAAATATTTGACCAAAAGAATCAGGAATTAACAAGACCAAGGTGCTACTGCTCACTTTAATAAAAACATTTCAAGCCCCTTCTACTTTCCAACACTTTTCTTCTTTATAGACCTATTTTCAAAAAGTCTGAGTAGTAGGAAACTATTTTACTTTTGATCCTGGGATGATGTCAACACTGTATATAAGCAGTTGATCCTAAAAGAGTTTTGCTCTTAAGTGTGTATATTTTCTTAACAAACTCTGTGATTTGATTGTCTCTATTAATAACAAATATAAAAAAGATTATCTCCCAAAGATTTGTAAATGTAGCTGGCTTTTATGAAATATTAATATAGAAACTCCTAAAAATGTATACAGTCTTTTGAGACGCTTAAGAAAAAAGCCCTTCTAATTAGTACCTGTTTCTACCACTTAATTTCTTCTTTGTAGCCCTTTTCCCCACCTGTCTGTCTATTGAAGCCTCATCTTAGATATTGAGGTTGCTTGTAAGACCTTTAATTCATCTTTTCTGCATTTGATGGATAGATTCTATATTTGGCTGCATTTCCTCTTGCCTTACATTTCATACCTGTTTCCAGGAAGGTCTCTATCTAAAAATAGCATTCCCTTAGTGAGGGTTTTAATAGAAAGTTCATTAAACACACCCATATATCTATGGAGGTGCATAATACATTGTTTTATATATATTTTTCTAAACTGCATAAAATTTTACACTTATTTTTAGCAAAGTCATTTAAAGATTGTGCAATATAGGTTTATAAAGTCTCAAACTCACTTTCATATATTCTTAATTTTTTATTTTCATCTTATCACTGGCTGTCTGAGAAAGGAAGATTATAGGCTATAAATAAAACAGTGAGCTAAGTGAATTGTGGAAGACATTTTCATTGCAAAAATACCCCTGACCCTCTCCCACTCTGTCCCTCTCACAGATGGACACACACACCCCATCTCCTCTTATAGCCAATTCACATAGGTTAGTATTCCAGGAGCTTTATGTTAAGTTTTGGCTTTAAATAAATCACTTCATCCAGCCAAAACCACTGACTTTTTTTTGGTTTCTACACAAAACTCTAATTCAAGTCCAGTTTCCTTCAAATTCAGTCCAGGTGCTAAAAAAAATGTCTCTTGGTTTTCCAAGGAACACGCAACAGAATTTCTCTTCCTTGTATTCATATTTATAACATAGACTCTAAATAGTCCAGTATTTTGTATTTTCTGGGTTAAAATGGCTCCATAGTGAATTTGTAGTCCAGAAAATTCATAGACACTCACTAATTAACGTATATTTTTCCTCTTAGAAATTAATGATTATTCCTTAGGATCTTGTTTTTTATTATTTGCAAACTCTTGTATTCTTTAGGAAACAGGCATGTGTATCACAAGTTAGCAATACAAAGAATAATAAAAACAAACCACTTCTTTAGAATGACTTTAGTTACCATCCAGTGTAAAAATTTAGATTCATGGTAAATTCTGTAACTTTTCGCTTTTATGTTATTTAATATGTAGTCTTAGAATTCTGGATATTTCTTTGGGTTTGGGGCATCAGGGATAAATCATTATATTTAACCTTTATGAGATTTCAAACCTAAAGTATAAACAGGCCTCTTCTACCCCGTTCCTCCTCACCCCCCTCTCTTGAATTTTGGTTAAAAATAATGATTAATGACAATGCCCTGAATAATCAAATGATATGTTTGGAAATGTTAATATACCTTAGAGGCACAGCCGTAGCAATATGGACCAGCGTGTCTGGGTTCAAATAATTTCTCCACCATTTATGAGATAAGTAACTGAAAAACTTATTCTCTTTTTGCCTCCATCTCTTGTCTGTGAAATATAAAATATAATTAATTCTAACCCAGAACTTTGGTGCAAAGATTATATCAGTTAATTTATATAATAAAGTATCCAGAACACAGTGAAATTTAGTAAATGTTAACTCTTACTTTAGTTTTTGAAGGATTTGGAAAATCATTATGATGTCACACAGATGGTGTGAGAGCCCGAATTATTTCTAGATGATTAAAGGTGTCATATTTTCTCAAGATAAGTAATTTCCTAAATATATCTCTGGATAATTTTAGGGCAGATGATGAATTCAGACAATTGATTTCAAGCTTTAATGTATGTATATTAGAATCACATGGTTTACAGTTAAAATGCAGATTCTCACTCTATAGGACAGGGATGAGGCCTGAGATTTGCATTTCTCAAAGCTCCCAGGTCATGCTAATGTTGTTTGGTACAGAGATCCCACTTTGAGTAGCATGAGCTAGACAACTTCTTAAGAACCTTTGAAGAAAAATCTAATTTTATATATGTATGTATGTATGTGTGCGTGTGTGCATGCATAAAATATTTTATATATCTCATACATAAAAACCTGTCTGCTACTGAGAAATAAGCCAACCTAATAAACCTGGTGCATTTTGTCAATGTAGTAATCTCTTTTTCATGGACACTATGTGTGTCAGTGTCATGAGAAAGCTTAAGTAGATGCCTTATTATTTTAAAACTCTTCTTGAGATAGTAGCTTAGAACAGTGGTTTTCAAACTTTAGCTCCCTGAGAATCACCTGGAGGGCTTGTTATTACTAGGTCTTCACACCTAGAGTTTTTGATTCAGTAGGTCTGAGCTGGATCTTGGGCATCTGCATTTCTCACTAGTTCCCAGGTGTTGCACATACTGCTTGTCTGGATACCACACTTTAAGAATCACTGACATGGAATGCTCATGGATTCTTTCCTGAAATCGGCCAGAGTCTAGCAGTATTCTCTTACTTGAATCATCAGTCTAAGCACACACTTCTGAACTTCCATTGGAGGCATTTCAACATTGGTTGTTTTGAAATACTGTGATATTGTGACTTATAAAAAAATATATATATTTGCTTTTCTATCCTGCTCCTGGCATAGAGCCCCTAAAATCCTTGGAATTTCCTGTGACAAGGGTGATAAAGTTATCTTTTGTTATTAATGAGGTGACTCTTGGAAAGCCTTCAGATAACCTAAGGATGGGGGCTAGTTGCCAGGGGAACCACCCAAGTGGTTAAAGGGTTGGAACTTTCAGTACCCACTCCCAACTTCTAGCGAGGGGAGAGGGACTGGAGGTTAAATCAATAGCCAATGGCCAATGATTTAATCAGTCTTATATGTGTAATGAAGCCTCCATAAAAACCCAAAGGACAGAGTTTGGAGAGCTTCCAGGTTGGTGAACACATGGAGATTGTTAGAGAATGGAGCACCTAGAGAGAACATGGAAGCTGTGCATTCATTCCCCAGGCCTTCCCCTGTGCACCTCTTCCATCTGGTTCTTCCTAAATTATATCATTTTATAATAAGCCAGTGATCCAGGAAGCAAAATATTTCTCAGAGTTCTGTGAGCCACTCTAGCAAATTAATTGAACACAAAGAGGAGGTCATAAGCATGTTTAATTTATAGCCAGTCATTCAGAAGTACAGATAACAACCTGGACTTGTAACTGGCATCTGAAATGGGGTAAAGAGGGAAGGGCTGAATCCTTAACCTGTGGAATCTGATGCTATCTCAGGATAGTGGTGTCAGAATTGATTTGAATTAGAGGAAACCCAGCTGATGTTTTGAGAATTGCTTGTTGATGTGGGGAAACTCTCCCCTGACACATTGGATTTGGTCTCAGAACACCAAAAAGATACCATCCCTAGAATCATGATTCTTAAATGTTTCAATTTGCTTACTAAGTCAGGGAAGCAAAAGACCTTATCACCTCCCATTTATCCCCACACAATAAAACATCCCCAGAGTCAACAGCAAGGGAGGCACCGGTTTTGATTAAAGAATAGTGAAGTGATGCCTGATTTTTAATTAAGTATAAATAAATTATTAATATATTCCAGATGCATTTAGTGCCAAGATTGTCATGTTATAAACATGAAAAAGTAAACATGGATAACTACAAGAATGCACAATGGCCCTACCATTTCAATGTCCACATGATACTCACTGATCTGATGGATAAAAGTTATGCATCTAAAAGACGTCAGAACAGTGTCATCAGTTGAGTTTCAGGATCCAACACATGGTATTTAGAAAGCAGTACAGAACGTGTGCTCCATACTACATGAAATTAGACTTGGAGGTGAAGAGCAGCCAAAGGGTGAAGAGGGGAACTCACTGAATAAGATTACTTGTTTGAGGAAGTCGTATCTGCCATATTAACTTTTGCAATTTTAAAGGACACCTTGTCCTGGTAGTTGGAATCTTCATCAGAACTCCACACATAGATCATCTGAGGGCCCATCAGTTCCCCCTGGATTTTCTTAATCTCTCAAGAAGGATAGCAGTGAGTAAGTTAGACTCCATTAACAGGTTAGACTATATGGAATGCTCTACTCTCTTTGATGGTGTACTTGGGGCTATTCTGGAAGGCACCAGTCTTTGCAATAGAGAGGCAGAGCCTATAGATGAGCTTCTCCCATGCCTTTAGCTTCATAGTTGACATCACTTGTTATGGAAAGCAGTGACCATCAGGTGTTGGTGCTCTTAGAGCAAACTGTTACCTGCCTCAAAGAGACTGCAAAAAGAGTAAGGGACTAATGGGCAGGGGCAGATCTTTAAAACATTGCATTAATATTAATAATCCTAGGATCTGGACAAACTCTTGAAAATAACCCTACTATCTGACAAACTGCAATGAACATTTTAATGGATCTGCTTACTAACTCATCTTATCATTGTGAAATGATAGCATGGCGAAAACTGAAGCTATAATATATAATATCCTTTAACTGGTGGTTTAATAAACATCTAAAGATACTGCTTCCCAGTTTAAAGCTGTACCCTGGCTATGAACACTAGCTTACTTGTCTTTTCCTTATTCAGTGTCCTACAACCTGAGTACTTACTAAGTGTGAGACATGATTCTACTGATTTGATATGTCTTGATTAATTTTCAAAACGAATATATGAAGTAGGTGTTCTTTCTTTTACCTAGAGGAAACTCAGATACCTAGAATTTGGTAACCTGTTCAAGGTCACATAGAAGGCAATAGATGCACAATTTAAACAAGGAAATTTTGGGCACCAGAAACTATGATTCTGAAAAACAAAATATACTCCTCTCATCTAATGGTGGGAAATTTAGAATTCACAACTGATGTTATATCTCCATGGGAGTATGTTTATAAAACAAGAGAATTTCAGGAAAAAAATGTGTTTGGTGGGAGGCAGTATGGTGTAATAACAAGAATAAGAACTAGGCAACAAGGTCGAGACCTAACTACACATGGTGGTATGAAGGAGGTCAGTTATTCTCTCCTTAGACCTCACATTTCTTGCATATTAAATTTTGGTAATGGTTTAACAGAAATAGATGACCTCTGATATTAGATGTGCTTAATATTCTTGGACTAGATAACTGAAAATATTTTTGATGCCAGTACGTTTTCCACAAACCACCACACTGCCTGTGTATTGGGATAGATCTGAAGTTATTTTTTTATGACAAAGACTGCCAATAACTTTTTCTTTCTATGATTATACTAACATTTTAAGAAAGTGTATATCATTTCATTTTTGTTCTTGAAAAATACTCATTCTCTCAGATCTAAATTGAGATTTGTAATAAAATGGTTTTCTCTAGTGCTGGATTACTTTTTATTGTTTTGTTTCCCTAAATTCTAAATAGCTTCATAAATAATATATTTCAAACTCACTATATAATCATAATATGGCATGTTCATTGCTTCTGTTTTTATGTTTAAATCTATAATGTTGCATTATTTTATCAAAGGAACATGATCATTTTCACTCAAGACACATTCAGGATATGAGGTGGGATTTTTGCTATGTACAAACCCAATAAGTTGGCCTTTATTTGCCCCTTTGACTAGACACTAGTGTGTTTGTGTGCGTATTTGGGGGGGGGGCTTTTGTTTTGGTAAATATATGTATATAGAGAATCATTAGCTATTTTAATTGAGGTAATTTAAAGCTAGATTACAGAAAGAGACCAAACTTCCTCTCCTTCCTCAGAAGATTTGACTATGAGAGTCATCATATCTGGTTGTACCTTTCACCTCATTGGCTAATATTTCAGTCAGGTACTCTAAGGAATAATCTGGCAGGTTTCTCTTAGGACCTTTCAAAATTCAAAACTCTCTCAAGGGAAGAGATATGGAGGGGATAGCGCCTAAGATGTAGCCCACTCCAGTGGAGACAAGTGCTGGTTTTAGTTTCACCACTAGGTTTACTTGCACACAAAAGTTCCCAATAAAATCCAGCTGTTTTAAATTTTGTCTACACACCCGAAACCCAGCAAATTTGGCTTGGCTTCCTATTTTGCAGAAAATGTTTCACACTGCTGTACTCTGGAAAGATTGAAGTGTACAAACCCTTAACAGAAACAACGGGAGAACAGCTGTCTCCTACCTTCACTTTCTCCCACCTCTACCCTTAAAGCCTTGGGTATTTTTAACAGAGGGGAAAATGTCTGCCTCTGAGCATGAAAGATGGTATGAATCATCTATGACTACCTTTGTTGTTTGCTCTAAGCCAAAAAGAAAAGATTAAAGAGTTGCCATTGATGAGTGAGACAACTCAACTTTTGGCATCACTAGAGAAGGAAGGAGCATTTAAGATCATGGAGGGAAATAAAACAACAAAACAATACTGTTACAATTTGAACAATAACAGGCTTCAGTATGTGAAAGCATAGTGTTATCTTTTCCATTTTCCACCCTCGTGCTTTCATTGGCTTCATACAATCCCCTTGTTGCCTATAATTGGGGATGAAGTTAGTGCCAAAGCAGCATAAAATAAGCAATCTTTCCTTTATACTTTCTGTGCATCATGGTTGTGTATGTGAAGTCATAAAAATAATTTATTATGAGCATGTGTATTCCTGGCTTAAAGAGCCAAGTATTCTTGTGACAACAGTATAATAGCATCACATGTATTCCCATAAAACACCATATGTGGGCACTTAATAGTTATTGCCCTGGCACCTATATACTGGGATATCATCTTAAAGGGAGACTCCTTAGAATAAAGAACATTTGGTACTTAGACAAATAAAATCCTGTAGATGAGATAGGTGAACAAGGAGTAGAGATTTATTAAGAATTCACTGATAATCACACTCCTTCCTCTTCCATTAGTGTATCAGATTGTCTCAAACCTCTTTCTAGAGGGTTTTTTTTTTCTGTGCATTCAGGAAAAACTTTTACAGCATTGCCAAAATCAGCAAATATTCTCTCAGCCTTAAATTTGCAAGAATGCTCTAACATCACATAGATATGTAGTAAACTGTAAGAATGGGTACAACGTAATTTTTCTTCTTCTATTATTCTTTGAAAAGCATTTATTTGGGGCTTGTGGTACAAATTACAGTAAACAAATTGGTTTTTAAACTAGATAAGAGAGTGTGCAGAATGGATGAAAGCTTCTATATGGTACGGTGCGAGTGCTCGATGATATTATGAAAGAGTGCCTCTATGACATGACAGAGACTATTGCCTATTGTCCCTTTCCTTTCTGCTGGCTTCCGGCTTAGGATGGAATTGCTTCCTTTGGTTGCCACTGAGCCTGGAGAGCGGCTTTACCAATCCCCATGTGCTTTGAGTATTCAGAAAATGCTGAGACTGGTTTTTAACTATTGCATTAGCACCTTAGTCAGGTGGCCAGACTCCTACTGTAGGCATATGATAGGGGCTTTCGAAATAACTCAACTGAAGACAGAGCCTGGAGCCCACTAGTTCCACATTGTATGTCTACTTTAGTTGGGAGTCAAGGTGATCTGCAAGGAGAAAAGCCATATAAATCAGATTGTAGTGCTTTCTCCAAAGGACAACTTATCTTAGTGATACACTGCTGTGTGTCACTGGGGCCTGTGTAGGAAGATGCCTCTGTTGATGTCTTTAGTTTCTAGGCCAACTATGATTCAGTACCTGCATCTCTCTTCACTCACTCTTCCTAGTGTAACAGCCTGAAACTTACAATAGTATTTTGTTTTAAGTACATATGGTAGTTATTACATGGAAAATGTACACTAAGCATATGTCTACAACCCTAATAGCTCCTTCCAACACTTCTATACGGCTGCTTCCACCCAATTTCTCTCACTGTTCTTTGGCCCAAACTTCCATTCCAGCACCCCTCCTCCTCTACAATGGAAATACTGTTGTTTTGAATTGTTTTGTTCTCTTTTTAAAGTTTTTATTTTAATTCCAGTTAGTTAACATACAGTGTTGTATTAGTTTCAGGTGTACAATATAGTGATTCGGTGTTCTTTTCATGCTGCCAGGTAGCTGAAAGGAAACTTTGGAGGTGTGACATCTCTTACTGGTCCAAATACATACATATATATTTTTTTCAATTTGTCATGCTGGCTTAGCAATTACTATCTATATATCTTATTATTCTCCACCAACTGCTGGGTTTTTCAAAGGCCTTTAGTTATTAAACATAGGTCCCTGATCTCTTCTCTTTCTAATTAAGAACTTCTATTAGCCTACCATAATGTGGTATAGAATTTTATCTCCCACCTCCAAAAACATGTACTTTCCATTCTCTACCAATGAATCCCCAACTGATCATTCTCTGTATCTTGATCATTGGATTAGGAGATATATTCAAGAGCAAAGGATGTTGACAATTTCTCTAAGTTTCAGTTCTCTCATTTATAAAATGAAACTAGAATACCTAGCTTTGCAATATTTTTTTGAGAATGAAGATATTAAAACTCATATTAGTTTAAATGGGGTTTGTGGAATCTTTCATGAGAAAGAATGTGCAATTGTAGGGAGGAAGAGAAAGGAAAACAAGGGTAAGAGAAGGGATTCCTTTGATGGTTCTTTTTCTCTACACTTTCCACTTCCTATTCTCCTTTCCTTCCCTCCTTTCTTTAGAAATGTCTTGGGCCAATTCACTGACGTTATCCTAAAACATCAAGTCATCTCAAGAACCAAAGAGTCACCTCTCATTTTGTTTTCTGCATTTTCAGTATTGAATAAAACTCCAAATTGCATAATATTTAATAACTATATAATCTACTGAGCACTTTGTGTTCTTTTCACATACTGTCTGGTTTAATTTGGAACAATCAATGTTGTGGTAGGCATTATCCCATTTTAAAAATAAAAGAGCAAAGTCTCAGTAAGTTGCCTAAAATGACAGCACTGAGGTTAGGCAGAGCTGGTTTCTGATCCATACCTGCTACTAACGCTTGTGCCTGCTCTGCACTATTATGCTTTCCAACAAAAATCTCCTTGTTTTAAAGATAACCACACACTGTCTCTCTTCTCTACAATAGTTTCTACCACCTATTTTTAGTTTTTATCCTCTCACATCTGAGTTGTTTTCTTGTTAGTCTCCTCACCAACCAGCCAATTCACTATGACTAGACTAATTCTCCAACTCTGTACTTATTGTGCTATTTCTGTCTGCAAAAGACTGCTGTTGCTCTCTTTTGCTCCTTCTTTCATTCTTCCTACATGTAAACTTCACTGGACTCCCAAGAACACCCAGAATGCAAATCTGTCTTACTTCTCACCATTCTTCAAATGTGTACCTTTCATAGCTCTCCCTGGTCAGTTCCCACCTCTCTTTACTTAAATCATTTCCCTTACCTGAAACTAGATTGAGAACTTCCTAAGAGCGGAGTCATGTATCATCCTACCAATATATCGCCATGCTGATTGCCATAGTGCTAGCTTTGAAGTAGGAAGTAATTACTTATCTGGAAAATCTTTACTTGGGTCCAAATATGGTGGTTTCTGCTAGATGGTCCTGTAGACATTCATAGGTGACTAGGTGTAAATGATCCATGAACTCCTTCTCATCTGCTGGAATGGGTCTCCTAAGTAAAGGGCAGATTTTAAATTCTCCATGTCCCATGAGGACAAATTGAGAAATTGAAGTATGGCAGATTAACTGGCAGCAAATGTGGAATTAATGTTACATCACACCAACCTCTCGAAGGGGCAATAGGAGTAGCATTTGGGGGTCAGGAATCTCCCAAACCACAGGTTGAAAAATTTGCTTAACTCCCAAGAGTAGAGAACAAGAGAAAATGTGGTATCAGATGTTTGTATATGTGTATGCTTAATAGAGGAAAGAATTATAAATAGTGCCTATATTCAGGAACATAAAATACAATTAGTATGATATTCTCTGACTTTCCATTGACTAAATGAAAATAATTATCCCCAATAAACATCCTATACCTACTCAAAATATATAAATATTTGTCTATCAATCACATATACCCATGTTTTCTAAGTTTTTGTTTTGTTTGTTTCAAATTTTTTTAAATATAGTTTATTGTCAAGTTTGTTTCCATACAACACCCAGTGCTCATCCCAACAAGTGCCCTCCTCCATGCCCATCACCCATTTTCCCCTCTCCCCTGAAAATTTTTTTAACATTTATTTATTTTTGAGAGACAGAGAGAGACAGAGCATGAGCAGGGCAGAGAGAGGGAGACACAGAATCTGAAGCAGGCTCCAGGCTTTGAGCTATCAGCACAGAGCCTGACGTGGGGGCTCAAACTCACCAACCTTGAGATCATGACCAGAGCCGAAGTTAGATGCTTAACCAACTGAGCCACCCAGGCACCCCTACTAAGTTTTTTTTTTTTAATGGGTTCCTAGATATATTCCATGGAGAAAATAAATTTAGGTAAAGTGTCCCTTATACTAGAGTAAGAAAACAAAACAATAACAACAAAAACCTAGAAAACACTTGCAGGAAAAATAAGACAGAATTTATTTTGTCTAATCTAAAATTTTCCAATCATTTACTTATAAGAGGTTTTATTTGGCTAACATATAAAAGGGTTCTATAGGACTAGTGTTTCATAGCAAACTAGATAACTAGAGTTAGATAACTCTGCCTCTTCTAACAACCTTTGAATTTACTGTGTGCACTTGAAATCAGGTTTCTGATATCAAAAATATCGGAGGGTTCTACTTCAGTGAATTGGCCGAAGATCTTTCCAAGGAGAGGAAGGAAAACAAAGATGATAGAAAGGGAAAAGGAGCCATCAAAGGAATCCCATCTCCTAGTCTTGTTTTCCCTTCCCTTCCTCCCTATAATTGTAACTTCTTTCTCATGGAAATCTCCAAAAACCCCGTTTATACTAATATGAGTTTTAATATTTTCATCCTCAAAAAAATCTTGTAAAGCGAGCTGTCCTAGTTTGATTTTATAATTCAGAGAGTTGAAGCCTAGAGAAAGCTGAAGCCTAGAGAAATTCTCAAAATTCTTTGCTCTTGGATATCTCCTAATCCACTGACCAAGATACTTACTCTTTGTCCATCAGTATAACAAACCTGATCATTTGAATTAATTGCGAGGCAAATAGTTTTTTAGTACATTATTGTTGTTTGGGTGACCATATGCATTACAGATGGGACACTGAATTTTCATTTATAAAACTGATAATATGCGAAAAATATGTGATTTATCTAATGACCCTTTGTTAATGTCAAAGAAATAAGTAAACATTATATAATCATACACTATTTGGTGTATGTCACTACATAGTGACAGATGTGCTATTTCAAATATAAAATTGCTAATATATGCTTTCTGGCCATTAGATAATTCCATAGGCATGGGATTATGATAGTCATATTATATTGTAAATTGAATCAATACGGTGTCTATTTTTAAGAAGTTTGCTATCTAAGAAAACTAACAACATATATTATCCTTTAAGGTCAGCTTTCTCCCATAAATTTGCTAATTTATGTGTATGGAAGAAATATTGCAATTATATACTTTTTTCCATTTTAAAACTCAATAATTTATAAAACTTTCTGAATTATTTCATCATTCCAAATGGCTATACTTTCCAAAATGTATTCCTTTTCTTCATTTTTTCCTAACTCTCTTTTCCCTGGTGTTTTCAATCAGCCTATGAAAAATTGTATAAGCTAGCCAGGTGAAGTCTTACACACTTTCAAAAGTGCAGACATTAGGGAATCATTCAATTCCAAGTGGAAACATCAGAAAGCAAAAGCTATCTGGACAATTAATGTATTGTCGCATATACTTTTTCATAAAAAAATTTTTGTATGTTAGAAACCTCTATACAGAAAAACAAAAACTTATGAAATTGATTACATATAGTGTAAATTATTCCCACTCTTATCTTACTTTTGTCTCATTACAAGCTCTCCTAGTGCTTGTATAATATAATTCAAGGTAAAAATTACTCTTAAATTTTTCAGGAACACATTTTACCCCAATAAATTCATTCCAGATAGAGGCAGTTTTTAAACAGTGGGGTTATTTTATATTTTTATTTAAGATTCAGGTTGTATCAATATAGACACAGATTATAGCAACCAAAGAAATAGCCAAGTCTGGTTTTAAACAGTTCTAACTGATCTTTTGTGCATTATTCTTTGTGTGCCCTTTGCCTGTTGAACACTTGGAAAGCTTTATGTATAGTCCTAATTCTACATCTGTAAAAACAGAAAATGCTCATACTGATATCATAGTCTAAGATAACTACCTTGAAAATTACAGCATTTATTTTTTTTAAATTTCTGTTAAATGTCAAAGTTAAAGTGGTTGATTTATTTGATTACACTGAAAATGATGAACATATTTCAGAAGAGTGCACAAGTTGAAACATCTTAAAGGTGTATGTGAGTCATTTCAGAAGCTTTAGTTGTTAGCTTTTTGTCACCTTTTCTATTGCAAGTTTCAGTAACAGAAACATGTATGATCATGAACACTGACAAGCAGATACTACTATTAAATGCTTCTAATTGTGCAACACAATCAAATGCAACTTGCTCCTATTACTTTTCAGGTTTATTTCTTAATCCAGTTGGCCGCCACACTGAACAACACTGAAGGTGTTTTACATATTTTTTTGCTCTCCATAAAGGTAGATTTTATATATAAATCATACAAGATTTTGATAGATTGCACCTTCACTATTTACCAAATCTGGGATCTTGGACAAGACAACTATTCTGAGTCTGAGTTTCTTTATCAAGTTGTGCTAATAATTCCTATTTGGCTAGATATTATAAAGTTTAGCACTGTTTGTCAAAGTGCCTTTTAAAGTATAAAGCACTACATATACAGAAGTAATGGATTTTGTGTATTGGATGAGTATGTCCGTTCATTTCTTTGTGTGTGTGTGTGTGTGTGTGTGTGTGTGTGTGTGTGTGTGTGTGTATTCTGTCAGCAGAAGCAGCATCTGGGAAGTTGTAAGAAATTCAGAATTTCTGCCTGATCCCAGACTTACTGAATGAGATTTGGCCTTTTACGGTAAACTGAGATTCATGTTAATGTTTGAAAAGCATTGCTCCGTGTGATCTCCTTACAGTCTGATTTTTCTCCCTCCACAAACACACACACACACACACACACACACACACACACAAATGTAGCAGCCAGAGGGCTAGGCAAAAGAAGATAGATTTATCATTATGAGTTGATAAAAGAGTAATCTAGAAGAATACTTTATATTTTAACTAGAACTGGCCATCAACAGTAGTGGAAAGATAGAAGGTGTTAAATGGCTCATTCCTAGAATAGCGTTTACTTCTGTCAAGAGTGAGGAAGAATGGAAAATTTGAATTAGATCTAACGAATCCCATCCAATTTTGTAATTCCACTATATATACATACTTATATATTTATTGACATATACTCTAACCATGAATATATGATCAAATTTTCAATCTATATCTTTGTATCTGTTTTGTATGAGCTCACAGGTGACAGATATTTTTAACTCCAAAGTTTAAAATTATTGCCTTCTAAATCAATCATAGTGGGGCACTTGGGTGAGTCAGTCGGTTACGCATCTGACCCTTGGTTTTGCCTGAGGTCATGATCTCATGGTTCATGGGTTCGATCCCACATCAAGTTCTGCGCTGGTAGCACAGAGCCTGATAGGGATTCTCTCTCTCTCTCTGCCCCTCCCTCACTGGCACTGTCTCTCTCTCTCTCTCTCTCTCTCTCTCAAAATAAATAAACTTAAAAAAAATAAAAAATCATAGTATATTTATCTAATCTAGTGTTGGTTATCTATATCCATATCTATATATCAATACATAATTTGCATGCTAATTGCTGTATCAGTTGCTATTTCATTATTTGCAGAAACTTTTAAGGAATATGTAGAACATTTGAGATATTTTAGTAATACAGCTGAGACTCACTATAATCTCTAAGCAAATCTACTAGATGTGTGAACCACACTGTCATTCAACCAAGGGCCAAAGGGCAGTTACCAGGCTCATCAATACCATCATTCACTAACACTGAGCTTTTTGGTTCATGCCAAAAGATCAAGGCAAATGTTCTGCAGTGTACACTTATTCAAGGATGCATTTTTTGCTTTTGTTTTTGTTGACATACAGAGAATTTTACATATTTCATGTATATAGCTGGATGAACTTTAAGGTAAATATACTCCAGGAAACTATAAGTATCACCACAATCTATACCATAAGTATCATCTATATCACCTCCACAAGTTTCTTCCTGTCCTCTATTTGCTGTTATTTTGCGTGTGTGATAAGAACATTTAACTTAATAGCTACCCTCTGAGAAAATGTTTAAGTGTAAAATATAGCATTGCTAACAATAGGCACTATGACATACAGTAGATCTCTAGGACTTACTCATTTTGCATAACTGAAATTTTGTACCTTTTGACTATGTTGGAGGAGGTTATCCAGAAGATATTACTGCTGATTGACATGTGAGCTGTACCAGAACAATTGGAGGATCCTTGCCACCTTCCCTGTTCTTGGAATATACATGCTACTCACTGTTCTCATAGCCAGAGCTGTTTCAAGGATGCAGTCTTAAGAGAGCAATATGTTGTTGAGACCATATGGACTGTCTATGTGGCTGAACCCCATTTAAGACATCTGTATACACTTTTAAGATTCTGGTGGGTGAGTGCCAAGATCTACTATCTTGTGAGTGCCCAGGACAAACCTCATATATAAGTTTCCTTCTTATTAAAACAGCCACCTACAAATCTGAAGTGACCTGACTCTTTCTTTAGTCTTTCCTTGCCCTCTGTGTGTGGGGGCTTTAATATAGATTTCACCCAGGGAACTCCTGAGAATTGCAAACTAACAGACTCATATCTGTAAGTGTCCCTTTCTCCCTAACCCCCAGCAACCATTGTTTACCCATACATAGTGTAAGATAAATCTAAGACATTGTTTTATTTTCTTTGAAGTTTATGAACTAAATAAATGAATGTGCTTTGTTGATGCATGTTATGTCTATTAAGGTCAGGCATATTATTTGCTCAATTTACTTTTTACAACATACATTTTAGCAGCAGTGGTGTTATATTGCCATTGCATATTTTTAATACCTCGGTTTATCACATTACTAATGTGTTGTTTTTTCATACTTAAAGATGTTTATAAATTTTCCTTTCTTCCCAACTGCAATGATTCGTAGATTCATCTTAGAAGGTTTTATACACTAATAATTGAAAGAGTCCATGATACATGGAATCTCACTACTGATCATTAGGTGAAAAAATTCAAAACTCATTTCTAATTTGGGAATTGAAATATCTTCAGATGAGAAAATAATAGCCAAACTAGAAAAAGCTCCAATCCTTGCATATGCAAGGTCATCCTTGAATTTTCATTCTCACTATGATATTGCCGTGGTATTGGCAATCTTTTCCTTAAAAATGGAAAGAAGACAATAAAATTTAACTATGCCACATGATACACTAACAATTAAAATAAATATAAAATATATTTTTTAAATTATTCTATGAAAAAGTTCATTTTGTCAAAATTTATCTTCTAAGAAGACTTGTGTATGTAACCTTTTAAGACTTACTAATTTGCATTTTGTGATATTTAATTTCTATTTCAACTCTTCTGACATTTATTTTAAAATCATTATTTTATACATGATCATATCTTTAATGATGTATTCACCATTTCATATAAATTATACAAAGTAAAGTTTTAGATCCCATCAGCCGTCAGCCACTGCTGCACAAGGATTTTGGGGAAAAAAAAGAAGAAATGATCACATCTCTGTAGCTCATTTCGGGAGAACACTATTTAAATTCGTTCTTAATGTAAGGCTGAAATTAATCTTGATTTCCCGTCAAATGTACAGGGATTTTACAATATAGTTCATAATAGTGTTTAACTCCTCTAGGGTATGAGTTAAGATAAACAAGTCACTGACAGTGTTTATCTATAAATATAGCAGATGGTGTGGGACTGAGGTTGGTTATTAACTCTGCCGACTTTAATTTCATGGTTATAAAACACTGTAAACCTCACTGTTTATAAAAGGCAGAAGAGAATCTCCAATGGGCTTCAGTAGCCAAGAAACCCTCTGTAACATTAATCTCTCTAACTGATATTCGGTATCCTCCTAGGGGGCAATATTTAAGATTGTGGAGTGATTGCTATACACATTAAAATTTTCACTGGGATCATTAGCTAACATTTCTGTCATTGATCTATTATAACTTTGTTAATGAGTTCCATGTGAGTGAAATTTAGTGAATGAGACGATTCTTTTTAAATTTTGCTAGGTGAACGTTTAACAATCACTTTAGGCAGATATATTTAAAAGGTAGCCTAATTTGTCACAATAGTCACCTTTTTTCTTATGCAAAGATGAATCATTGTACGTAACTAGACCAAATGTACTTAGGGATAGAATTTCATAAAGGAAAACTATAGCATTCAAATAATTAGCCAGTTTACATTATATAAATTTACATTTGAACCATGAATCTGCCTCAAAATGCTATAGAATTTAAAATTTTAAATGTTTAAAACATCACAAAATCCCTAGAATATTTTCTTTTTTTCCTTTTTCTTTCCCTTTTTATTTTAGAGAGAAAGAGAGCATGAGTGGGGGAAAGGAGCAGAGGGGAAGAGAGAGAAAAATTGAAAGAGAGAGAGAATCTTAAGTAGGCTCCACACCCAGCATGGGGCCTGACATGGGGCTCCATCTCAGGACCCTGGAATTTTGACCTGAGCTGAAATCAAGAGTTGGACAGTCAACCAACTGAGCCACCTAGGCACCCCACCATAGAATTTTTTTTAAAAAGTAAAGCTACCCTTCATATTCTGAATTAATTTGAATATACATTTTTAATATAATTGGTTTCACTTAAATTTGTAAGATCAATTTGATTAAAATCCTTCCAAAAAAAAGGAACCACTAGTATAAAAATGGCATTATTTGAAATAGCTCAATTTTACCATTCTAACTTTAGCGAACAACAAAAAGTACTTTATAACCACAAAATTGAAAAAAATTCACACACTCTACTTCTATTACTTTTACATTTAGAAGAGGTTGATTTTTCAGTTCCTAAGAAAGACTTCTAAAAAATATATGATCATCTAATATGTAAATCAGAGACTTAAAAATCTTGAACTAAAATGTCTTCACAGTATTAGAGTTTAGACTTCTCAAAAATAGGTTTTCTAGTAACAAAATCTTCACATTTCCACCTCTTATGTTGGGCTCCTTTTCTTGGCCCCTCCCTGAGGGCTTTGTTACTGATCTGAAGTCTCTCTTCTGTGCTTTCTGCTGATCATTCCTAACTTAGACCTTAAGTCTTGGCTTCCAACAGCAGGCTTCTGAACTGCAGCAACCCCTGGTGGAGAGAGGATGGAATGGGACTAATGGTCACATGTCTTCCCATCTCCCTTCCTACTCAGTCTATTGTCACTCATTGTCATAGGATATATTATCCACTATTTGATGCACTAATTTCTAGAAACAACAATCTACTCATACTCAGTCTTGCAGTTCTAAAAGTACATGAAACAATCAGAGAGGACAGCAAATCTTCTCTCAAGAGGAAGAATTTATCTCATCTCCCTGAACCTTTTTGAAAGACTCAAATCTTACTTGAATCTTCATCATCAAAGAAATCGGTTATTGGGCTTTTGATATGTTTGATGTTCATATTTGTGTTGAATTGAGTCAAGGCTAGAAGTGATTTTACTTCAAATTATCAGTGAAAGTCACCTAAAATGGACCTGTTAATTAATTTAAGGATCACACATTTTTCTCTTGTGAATTGTGAGGTGAGGTAGAAATGTGTTTAGCAAAATTTTCCCATGAAGATTAGGGCTATAGAGCAGCCAGGAGTTTCCCCTAAATGTAACAAAAAATAAGTAGCAACAATAGAAATTGAAGGAATTTAAAAGAGACAAAACAGGGAAATAAGTAAAGTTGGATGTTGAAATCTGAGTGGAGGGGTGAACAGAGTGATTGCAGTTTAGAGACTCTATAGGAATTCATAAATACAGTGGGTCTTAGGGAAAACTGATATCGATAAAGGCACATAAAAACAATCACTCTTGTAAAAAAAAAAAGGAATATTTTCTATATCATAATGGGTAGCCTAAAGTTGTTGCTTTTTCCCCTTTAGTCTCAATATAAGGTGCAATGAACTGTCATAAAATGTAATCTACTTTTGTAATCATGGTCTTGAAAAAAAAAGAGAAAACAGTATCTGTAAAGAAATTATCTGATTAAAAGGTAGAAAAAAGAGCTGTTAACATGTAAGGAAAGTGCTCCCACTTTTAGCCTCATCTATCAGATTTTATTAAGATAATGTGAGAAATAAATTGCTGCCTCGTAATATAATACAAAGCAAATTAGAACCCATGGAGAAAAAGTAATGTGAAACATTTAAATACTGTAATCTCATTTTCATTATTCTTTTTCAGATTATCCAACCCTGTCTAATGTCAAAGGCATTGC
Organism: Cryptoprocta ferox; assembly: GCA_028646485.1. Taxonomy (NCBI): domain Eukaryota; kingdom Metazoa; phylum Chordata; class Mammalia; order Carnivora; family Eupleridae; genus Cryptoprocta; species Cryptoprocta ferox. The sequence goes on along the minus strand of CM053577.1, from coordinate 93,393,460 downwards.
ATTGCATAAAAGAAAACATGCAAAGGAAATAACTCTAAGTGGATTTCATTCCCCCTTCAATGGTCAGTTAAAAAATCTATCCTCTATTTTTACTATTTATTCTCTCTAAAAATCCATTAATTTTTTTAAATCTTTTGTTTCTAGGAGAAGTAATCTATGCTGTCATGTGCATGACAGTCACCTGTGGAATCCTTCTCCTGGTTATGCTCAAGCTGAGGTAACTGGATACAACTCAGAAGGGAAGGGCTGGAACAGAATCAGCCTAGTTAAAGCACATTTCACAATGGCAGACTTTACAAAGGGCCTGAGAATGAAAGCTTCTCTGTTAAGACATACTAAATCATTTTTTAATGTGGGATAGGTCCATGGAAACGTTACTCTGAGTCTTCACATGCAAGAGAAATGTGATCAGGGAGACTTTTTTTTTATGTTGCCTTTTACAAGCACATGTGCATTGTTCCCCCCAATTAAACTGTTATCAATCTTTCCCCTGGTTTCCCTACAAAATCCAAGTTGAACTTTGCTGCATTCCTTATTCAAATCATTTGCAGAATTGATCATCTTACAGAACAGAGCTGCTGTGTACTTCATACAGTTTATATTTACCTGAAGATTTCCTCTTCACTCTAATTTCTTATATGCTAATAAACATTATTCATGTTTAAATATACAATTATTAAAAGAGAGATTTAATGAGGCCTCCCAAGGTACCCTTAGAAAGACTTATTACTATTTCCTGACATTCATTCACTCTTTCCAAATCTTTTTCCTTGGCTGCCCTCATTGCTGGAATGCAATACTGTTCCAGCGGCCATGCGAGACTTATATTAGAGATATATCAATCTCTAGGTTTCTAAGTGTCCAAGGCCTAAAAATTTTCCACTTATTTAACATTGACAAATAGATACAAAATGGTGTGCATATGCTTACCTTCCATTAAAAAAAAAACCTCATATTTATAAATCAATGATGTTCATTTGCTTATTCATTATACATGTGTGTATATTTGCATATAATTTGAGTTATCATGTAATGAAGAAATATATGTATGTTTGCATATATGAATATGTATCATGTATACACACACACATAACGTACTTATCAATATCATTAGGCCTAGAGAAGAGCACCAGCAATAGACATTTCTCCAATGACATTCAGAGGAGGATTCAGTAAACTCCCCAATGCATATACATGTATTGCTCCTCCAGAAATCTTGTGCGTTAAGGCCTTGACAACCAGGCAAATAAAATGAAAGACTTTAGTGAGGAGGTGTAGGGAAATACCAAGAGGTCAGGCATATGAGTCTATGTTCTGCCTAAAGATATTAAAATGTTTTTATATTTAAATGTATCTACTTGTTGGATCTCACTCCACTGAACCATTAATTTGGTGTTTACTGACACCAGTACCCAAGCAAATTGCTTTTCTCCAAGGCCTTAAAGTCTGTATTTATATGAGAAGATGTTTCTTGGGTTCCAAGATACAGTTTAAAGGCCAAATAATTAGGATCATTTTCTAAGGGAGAAAATGGCATTTATTAAACTTAACTTTATTTGGTTCAAAATATTTGAGAGCACTGTTCAATTACTGGGCCTACCCAGACATTCCATTACAGACATATTGTTCAGAGAGGTACAGATGGTTTTCTAGCCTGGCAAAAATCTTATCTTAATGGTTCTGAATCTTTATTTCTTAGGCAAACAATATATAAATTTCATATCTACCACATAGGCCAATGAGTTTTTACAGATTACCGTTGTGCCATAGATAAATAAGGTGTTGCCTAGTGAAATTCCCTGTGTGCTGGCTGTAAGTTCATCTCCTTTCTCATTTGCATAGAAAGGCCTCTCCCTTTATTGCATGACAGTGCGGATGTTTTAGACAAAAATCTTGAATTTAATGTGTATTTTAAGGCAAATCATTCATACTCTTAAGTATACCACATTGAGTTACAAATTATTTTCTGTACAATTTAAAATTGATCCTTAACCCTTAATCTGAAAGATCCAGAAAGTAAATGATCTAGGGTTAAGTAAATGACAAAATTACAAGCCCTCATGGAAAGAACAATGCAAACAAAAGCATCAGTAACAACAGAACTCATGTTACCCTACATCTGGAGATGACTGGTGCCTCCTTAATGAAAGAAGGCTAATAGCCACTTCAGGCATTGTTCACTCCCCTGGTGATCAGGTTTAAGCCATGTGAATACCTTCTGCAATACAGGTTAGCATTTTTACATTTGTTTCATGTTACACAAAATTAAAACAACCCAAAATCTTCAGAGAAATTCTCAGAGAAACCAATCATTTAAAACTTAAATATTAAATAAAATAAACAACTTGAAACTTAAATGTAATTTAAAAGATCCTTTAAAAAAAAAAAAGGATCCTTGGCAATCACAGTTAAATGTATGATGTTTCTTAGAAAGACCATAGAATATTTGACTATTGGGACTTGACATTCAGAAACTTGATTAAATTTTTGTCTCTAGGCATAGAATCCATCCAAAAATATAAGCACATAGAAGCTCATTTATAAAATCATGAAAATGGCATATTGTTAATTTTTACTTTTACTTTTATATAGAACTTCCAGAATATCAAGTCAAACAAGAGATCATTCACCAGTCCAAATACTGGAGGATTTATGATTCATTAAGAGTCACCGATCATTAACAATCACTTTCTTTACAGGAAGCCTTCATAGCCAGTCAAGAGAATATCCTATCTGCCATCAATAAGGAAAATGTGAAGGTGGATCTAATGATATTAGATCATTAAGTATAATAATATAAGAAATGGTAATATGGCATGATGTTAGATTTACTTTTTTCTTAAGAAAATATTCGAGTAAAAATGTATGGTGGTATCTTCTATGACATTGGTAGAAAATTAAAGTCTCCCTTGAAGGCAAAATGTGTTATCCCAAGTTATAGTCTGCATGATTTGTTTCATGATAAATCTGAATACATATAATAGTAATTAGTTGCATCAACATATGATATATTATGGTTAGCAGGGGTTTTTTTGTTTTGTTTTTGTTTTTGTTTTTGTTTTTTGCTGGTCAGTTTTACAAATTCCCATTGGCTTGCCAAAAGGAAAATGCTAATAGATATATCCAGTATAATTTGTTATTTGTGTATTATTACTAATTTTCACATCACAGATCATGGTATATTTGTCTTTTGTAACTTAAATAGTGTTGAAACTCACTTTTTTAACTTGATATCTTTATTTCATACCTATAAAAATGTAGAGCAACACATTGCTTAAAAAAATCAATGTGCATTTTAATAATGACATACTTCATTTGTGAATTTATTTTTTCTGTGTTAATTACTATGAACTTCTGTGGTAAGAAAATAATACTATAATTGTTCCATTCTATACTGTTTCTATATGTTACTTGTGGCCTCATTTGACACCAGAATGCAATTGTGATTAGAAAATTGTGAAAAATATGTTTGTCAGTTTAGTTTTTGGTACATATATGTTTTTCAACAGTCTGCAATCACATTAATACCCTGCTATAAATGAATAGGAGGCTTCATTATCTACAGTGGCACAGGGACACAAATATTCAATAATCTGAGCATATTGATAAATAGTGATATATTTACATTTAAAGGTAGAATATTTTTCTGTTTGGTCTCATATCTATTGTTATGTTTCCATTGTTTACTATGCTTCAGATTAAATAGTCTATATTAAATTAAATTTGAAGTTAACATTTGGCTACGATTACTCAAAGTAATTGAAAAAGCTACCTTTATCTTTAAAACAGGCAAGAATGATTTGGTGAGTCACAAATATCCCTCAAGGAGTTCTACATATTGCAGGGTCTTTGAGCTCTCTACATTATGTGAAGAGAATGTAGGCACTTCTATCTCCCCCAATCCCTGCCTTTTAACATGGGTTTGCTAATGTCCCAGAAACAAACTGTTTCTGGAAAACTGAGGAAAGAAGTCAAGTTGCTTTTAGAAATATGTTCATGTACAGCAGAGAAGGTAAGGACTATGTGACATAGATGATGTTCTTTCAAAACAGAATCCTGTCTCCTAGACCAGCAAGAATGAACAGGGCACTGAGGGCAGAGTTGCAGAAGCAGGAATCCACATGCAACATTTGGAGAACTTTAAAGAATCAGCTGTCTCTTGACAGGGAGTCCAAATTGAGAAAATATGGAACATAAAACTGACAAACACCATGACTGAGACACAAAAGGTCTTTAAACATGTGGCTAAGAAGTCAAGATACTATAAACGTGGCTTTCAGGCCCCTTCAGAGCATGGCCCACAACCCACCCTCATCTTTCATTCTTCTGTCCTCTAGAAAGCCTTTTTTCACAGCCTTTCCCTGCCCTGCAGTTAGGTACTCCTTCTCAGTGCTTCTCCCATCTTAGACTAGTATATCTTACTGCAATTTATATTTCATTATATTTTTTTTAGTAAATTGTAAACATTCTGATTGAATCTGTTGGTTCATCTCTGATATCCCTTTCTTTACACATATTTAATAAAAACTGTTTAATGAATGAATTGGAAAGCTATAAAGTCCTACAAAATAATTTAAAACAAGAGCGTCACTGACATCCAGTATGAATGAGAAGAGGCAGGCGGGCAGAAATGTAAATGATGGACTGAAGATGGCAAACAGGGATGCCAAAGAGTCTGTTAAAAATTCACTGCAGTGTTGAGCTAATAAATATTGAAAACCCTGGGTACCTGGGTGGCTCAGTCAGTTGAATGGTTGAATGTCCGACTTTTCTCAGTTCATGATCTCATGGTTCATGAGTTAGAGGCCCACGTCAGGCTCTGTGCTAACAGCTCAGAGCCTGGAGGTTGCTTGGGATTCTGTGTCTCCCTCTCTCTCTCTCTGCCCCTCCACTATCATACTTTCTCCCTCTTTCTCTCTCTCTCTCCCTCTCCCTCTCAAAAAAAAAAAAAAACAATCATTAAAAAACTTAGAAATAAATATTGGAAACCTGCATTAATCCATGTGTTCAACACATATTTCCTGAACGTGTAGTTCATACCAGCACTGTACTAGGCACTGGAGATAGATTTCTGCACAGAGTCTTCTTGGAAATTTGAAAACCATAAAATAAAGACGGTAATTTGTAAAAGTGCTATATACTACTAAGAAATGATAACATCACAGTAGAGTGATGTTAGTGACAGGAGAGAGCAGTGTGTGCATAAATATTTCATAAATAGAATGGACAGAGACTTGAGATTAAATGTTTGCAGAGAATAATGTTGTAGAGATCACAGAAGATTAAGAGTAGACTTCTGATTTGTTGTATCATTAGGTAAACTATGGCACTACTTAGAAAATCAGTTCACATAGGGGAAGGATGAACTTGGAATGGGAAAAGTATACCAAGTAAGTATGCTATTTACCTTCAGATCTCTTCCTACTTTTGTTTACCTTGTATATACCCCAGGAGGCTGACTGTATGAAATACAGTTTCTCTTGTCCTCCAGCTTCCAGATGGGTTCAGACAATAGTGAGAAGATGAGAGGAGGTATTCTGTTGGATCCCTCCATGAGGGCCCATACCTCCCTTGACATAATGTCACTGTTTCTGTTAGTGTGGCTTTTTCTATATGAATCTCTCCTGGAATCCAGAAACATTTCCTTTTCCCTTCAGCACTGCAGTATTAATGACTAACTCAGCTGTTACTAGTCTTGAGTTCTTGAGTTACTTGCTTACCCTTTGTGGTGGTCTACAACTACCTACACCTGTGTAAAGACTCCCTAAATTAAATACTCTTAAAGTCATCCAGTTTTAGGTAAGTTGGACTTTATACTAATTTGAGTATACTATTTGTTTCCTTTTGGGTCCCTGAATAATGATCCTGGTAATTATTTCAGGTTTGGACTATTGACTGCAACACCAGTGGGATATCCAAATGGAGTTATCTAGTAGCCAACCAGAAAATATGGCTGTAGTACTGAGTGAGATTTGAACTAGATACACTGAATTTAGAATTTTCTAGGATCTTCCTTACATTCCTCTCTCCCCAGATAAGAAAGCAAGTTTACCACCAGATGTTGCCTGTGATTGGGGGGGGGGGGGCTTGGGAGAAGGGCTCCCAAACCACAGACTTCTCAGAGGACTTCAAACCTTGATGAAATTCCTTCTAGTAGGCTGGCTATTCCAGTTGTATGTTTTTGTGCCCCTGGCTCTTTCTACATATTTACCCACAGCCTCTTTTTCTCCCCAGAATTGTTTGCATAAAATCCTACAGGTGTTCTAGGAACAAGGAGTCAGTAGAGTGGAACCAGGTGAAAGTCAGCAAGGTGAATCAGAAAAGCTTGCTGGGAAGGGATTTAAGGCAGAAGGAAGGAATTTGTGGTTGCTCTAAAGGTGGGGTCACATCTATTCCTACTTCTGACTTCGCTGTCAGAGTTCTGAGAACATCTTGTGGGACTTATTGAAACATGTATCCCTTTTGTTGCCACACACAGTGAAACGAAGACAATTTAAAGAGTAAGTAAAAGTTTATTTTTACTTTTTAAAGAACAATCACAATTGTGAGCTCTACAGCCAAAGAATAAAATCTAAGGAACTGATGGTCAAAATGACGGTACCACTGCTTTAAGGGCTTGTTAGGTTAGCATGTACATTTGGTGCACAACACTAGTATTTTTACATGTCATTGTCTAGTATTTCACACTTTACTCCTCCTTAAAACTTTGAGATGAGTACTCGGTTACAATCATTTACTACACTTGGGATTCTCAAGTTACTCCCTCAGTGTTGTTCTGTGACTTCACTGTTCGTTCAGACCACACTGGTTGCACCTGGAAACTTGTGGCAGAAGGGATGTTTCCAAAGCTTTTCTGCACAGTCAGGTCAGTTTCAATAAATGTATCCTCCTTTATCACACAGATTGAGATACCTATTATCTTGGTTGTACAGAAAGAAAGGCAAATAGGTCTTGAAAACAGCAATTTAAAATTTTAGTTAGACAAGATTGTCAGATTTAATTGTAGACAAAGCCATAAAACTTCACAAAACTGGAATTTCTCCAGCTAGTGCATATAATTATGTCAATTTGTCTATTAATCTATTAAAAATGTTAACTCTCCATTTTGAGCGTAATAGACTATTTGCTATCTGCATATAATTTGAATTTTACCAGAGACAACAGGGACAATTAGGTAAAATATTTTCTAAATCTTTTATGTGTAGGCAAAAAACCCCCACAATTATCAATATAAAACAGTCATTTTTAGGATACAATTCTTCATTTGCAAGCCTAGAGTTTGCTGTGAACATATGTTTACAGTACTAATTAAGAAGTTTTTTTGAAGCAGCGGCAAGATGGCGGAGAAGTAGGGAGCTCTGTAATCTCTGCCGCCCGCAACTATCAAACTGAGAAGGACTAAAACCACAATACTCTGATCTGCAAGAATGGAAGGTGTACACACATAATCCTTATAGATGACAGCATCATGGATGCCTGAGTGAGAGCGAACTGGGACCGGAGGCTCTGAGGGGAGGGAGCGCTGGCCCAAAGCAGAGCCGGGAGAGCACCCAGAGCGGTGGTGCAGGACCGCAGAGGGCCCTGTGTGCAGAGGCAGCACAGGGCCACGGAGAGCCAAGCACGGAGTGGCCATGGAGAGCGGCAGAGAGCCGAGGGGAAGAGAAAGAGAAACTGAAAACACTCATAGAGTGGTCTCTGGAGAGGGGAGAGACCTCGGCCCAGGACAGAGAGACACAAACATCCCATATACAGCCGCTGGGTGAGGGGAGAGAAATTCAGGGGGCTTGTTCTCCTTTGGGCTCGGCAGCATGCGAACTCCAGGCGCAGCCAGGGAAAAGCTGGCCCCCCAGTCCCCATACTCAATCCTGGCTAGAAAGCTGACAGCCGGCGGGAGGACATTTTATCTGGGGAAGCAATATTAAAGTCCATGGACTAGGATTTGGAAACGTGGGGGAGCTTAGGTGAAAAAAGCAAATTGGCCTGCCCATGGCACGGGGAGATCGGATTCAAAAGAGTGGCCTGCAACGCATGGTCTGAGAAGGGCTTGGGGCGCTGCCATTCTTCTCCCCGCAACCACTAAGGTGGGGTCTCGGAGAGCAGCCCCTGAGATCCTACATACCTACACCAAGCCACGCCCGTCCGCGCTGGAGAGTTGCTTTTTTTTTTTAATTTTTTCCTTTTTAAAATTTTTTTCCTTGTTTTCTCTCTTCTATTTTCCATTTTCCTTTTCTCCTTTTCCCCCATGGAGTCTGGCATTTATGCACTGTCATGATTAGGTCAATTCTTGCCATCCAGATATATTTTCCCTTATCTCATTCTTATCTCCCCCCTCCGCAGGTTTTATGCTCTCAGACTGTCCTTGGTCTTTGGTTGTTGCTATTTCCCCCCCCACCCCCGCCTTTTTTTTCTTTTCCTTTCCTTTCTTTTCATTTTTTTCTTTCCCCTTTTGATTTGCTTGTTTGATTTGTCTGTGCGTTTGCGTGCTTTTGTTCCCTGTATGCTAGTCTGTTTCCTTTTCAGGGATACCTCAAAAGACAAGCCAAAGTATACGTGGTGGAGAGTCCCAAATATCACTGACCAGGGAAATAAAATAATCAAAGGCACAACAAGAGAAACCAAGAGACACCATTAAAAGAACACTTTCTGAAATGACAGGCCCTGGACAGTCAGTGAGCCTCCTTTAAGAGAGCAATACTAACAGGTGCACAGTGCATAACGAGCTTTTAAAACTGACAAGAGACAGAAAGCTAGCCAAAATGACGAAACGAAAGAACTCTCCTCTAAAGCAACTCCAGGAAGAAGTCACAGCCA
>CM053577.1:93294879-93384149 GCA_028646485.1 Cryptoprocta ferox | reverse complement strand
CATGTGCACACATGAGCAGAGGAAGGGCAGATGGTGAAGGAATCAATCTTAAGTAGGTTTCATATTCAAGTGAGGAGCCCTGCACGAAGCATGATCTCCCCACCTTGAGATCATGACCTGACTCAAAATCAAAAGCCGATGCTTAACCAGCTGAGAGACCAGGCACCCCGAGATTTATTATATTGAACATTTTGAAACAAACAGTAGGTGCCCTTCTGCCCAGAAATTCTAATTTAGTGAGTTCTTGAAGGTAATGTGTCTCCTAAGAATAGTAGAAGTATTATAAGGGCATTGTGAACATAAGCCAAAGAAAAAAAAGTAGCCATAAATACAAAAGTAGAATTAGTCCTCAAGGAAGTATCTATAAACATCAAGTATCTATGATAGACAAGTAACTTAATTTTGGTTTTTGGTAGAAATGTAAGTTGCTGAGATTTGGAAATGATATTATTGACTTGGTGGAGACAGAAGCCCAATGACAGTGGAGTAAAGAGAGATAAGGGAGGATATGAAGACAATGAATACAGACCAGTGTTAGAAGTTTTGCTCGAAAGACAGCATTACAATGGAGGTGTGTATGTGAAGTTTCTGTCAGTGGGAGGGCATCAACTGATAACTAAGAGGAATAGATGGGAGAAGGAAGAAAGATGGTGTAAGGGTTATTTTGGAGAATGGATAAGTTTATTAGGGAAACACTGTAGAGGCAACATTTCTAAGCTTATCTTGGTTCAAATCCTTGTTGGCCCTTGCTTGGGTCAAATTACTTAAGTTCTGAAGTTTTGGTTCCCTCACCTTTGAAATATGGTTAATAGAATTTACCTTATAAGGTTTTGAAAGGAATAAATTTTTAATAAGTATATAAACCCATTGTAACTGCTTGGCATATGCTAAGAAGTACATGTGGGTTTTCTACTATATAATTACTTGAATCATCTGGCACAATATTTTTGGTCATAAAATGTGTATTTCAAAGTTGGGTGGTTTTTGCCATTAAATAATCAGGTATAAAGAGCTGAATTTTACCACAATTGAATTTTTGCAGGTAAATTCAATGAAGGGAAGAAGGGGGAGAGGAATTTAATTAAAAACTAGTTTAATCATTTTGGCAATGACTAAGAAGACCCAAAATAGGTTATAGACCGGGTCAAAGCTTTGTGGTCTCCGGGGAGATGAATAGTTGTTGGGTGCAATTGCTGGTACAAGGGAGATAGAAAAATGAGGACTGAATCAACTTCACAAGTTACAGTTAATAGGACCTTGAGGGTGTCAGCCTGAGTTGAAGGGGACATTAAGGAAAAGGTATTAAAAATGAGGCAGGCTAACAAGGATTAAAATGTCAGGTGTTAACACACACCAAAAAGATGTTAGCATCACTAAAGGATAGCAATGGCGGTGGGGGGGGGGCGGGGCGGCGGAGGCAGGGAGGGTAGAGAGCCAGGCCCTGGAGTCTTCCTGAGTGACAGGGAATTAAGAGAAGAGTAAATGACAAAAAGACTCAGGATAGTACCTAAAAGAATCAGATAATAGGTAACTAAATTTGATACTCTTTTCAAAGATTTGGGTTATTTTGAAGCAGCAACAAGGAGAAACATTTCGGAAGAAGAAAATAAAACCCAATCTCTATGTCCAGAAATACTGGAGTTAAGGCAGGAAACTGCCTAAAATTAACAGGATGTGGTTCACAGGCAATAGTTACATGAACCCAATGCTGTGGTTCTTAAATTCAGTTCTCATCATGGAGGACTTGTGAAACACAGCTTTCTGGGCTCCATCCCTGAGTTTCTATTTAATTGATCTGAGGTGAGGTGAGAATTTGCATTTCTAATAGGTTCCCAGGTGATGCTGCCCCTGCTGGTCTGAAGGTCACACTTTGAGAAACACTGATCTAGTGGCTCTCACCCCTGTATTCTCCTCACCTGGGAGATTTTAGACTTAATATCCATGCTCCTTACTTATCTCTAGATTTAACTGATGTGACATAGTCCAGAGCACGAGTATGAATCTTCTATGATGATTCTAATATCCAGCCCATGATTTAGAATCATTGGAGAGCAAGGAGGAAGTAACAGGTGGAGAATAAAGATACAAGATGAGTTTGTTGAGGACTGACGGTGATCCCTGAAACCCATTAGAAGGATATGGAAGACCATGAAGGAAGAAAGGTGGGATCCTACTTGGAAATGATCAGAGTGCAGGAAAACACAAAACAATGGATGATCTGGGCAGCTAGACCATAAATAGCTTGTGAGACTGTTCTGGAAATTACCAAGCACCAAGAGACTGAGGATCGTGTAGTGACATGTTGCAAGCCTGAAATGTTGTGGCCATGGGCAAAACTCAAGGGGACTACTCTTGCCCCTAGCTGGAGAGATTGTTAGATACAAAATGTTCTTTCCCAGTGTTGAGGAGAGAAACTATCAAGGGAATAGGAGAAACAGACAGTGTCCCAAACCTCTCAACACTGTGACCTTGTATGTGTTAAGCAACTACTGGTGTAATTTACTATTCCTAGCACTGAAAGGGAATCCAGAAAAAGAAAGGGATAAACAATGATCTGATTCCCTGCTGCCCTATGGTTGGATATAATGAATTTCTTCACCTGAAAAAACAACAAAGTATTGGTATGTTTACATCACCAATCATTTCTAAAGTCTGTGACTACAGGGGAAAACTTGTTCTGATCTCGTGATAAGTACTTCTATATATAAAAAATGTTAAAGTTTTAGTTAAAATAGAAACCTATGTCCTATTTCCATAATCCCTTGTTGAGATTAATGTATTATCTCCTTCTTTGCTCTTAGACATGCTTGTCCCTCCAATCTGTCCATGTTATTCCCTACTTCTCCATTTTTTACTTCAAATACCTAAATGGCTTCTTCTAGCTTTTAGGCTACAGAGTAAATTTCTTAACATAGTCTTAAAGCAAAAATTACTAGAACTTTGTGGTGGAAAACACAGTCCCCAGAGCAAGACTTCCTGGTGTGGAAGTGCATCATTCTACTCCAATTAACTCAGTGAGTTTAAGAAAATTACTTGAATTCTCCATGCTTCCATTGCTTATCTATAATTAAGGAATCGTTAAGTATCTCTTTCATAAAGTTGTTAAGATTGAATTACTTGATACATATAAATTACATAAAACAGTGTTGGTAGGTAACAGGAGCTCAGTAAATGCTAGCTATTATTTTTTACTGGCAATCCCTATGTGAAGACCCCTGCCTACCTTGCCCAGGCTAATGTCTTATGACCCTTGCACTCATTCACACTTTTTGTTCCAGCTAAAACATTTTTTTTTCATCCCTTATAATTGAGAAGCTCTTTCTTCTTAATGCTAGATCTTCATATTAGCTCTACCATTCATCTTCCTACCCTTTTCACCAAGGTAACTCCCATGAAACATGGGGATATGGGATAGCTGCTTCCTTGGGGAAGTTGTCGCTGGCCTCTCTGACTAGCTTGGCAGACCCTTTGATAGTACTGTATACCTCTTATGTGTAGCCATTACTACATTTGTGGTCATATATTTGTGTGATACTTGATCAGTTTTCTCCTTCTTGATAGCTTCAAGCTGCTTGAGGCCAGAGACCAGTTTTGTTTTGTTTTCGTCTCACCAGTACATCAGCAATGTCCTGCGCAGTTTCTGCTAGTTAGGTAAATGCATGGTTTTTGAATGAAAAAGAAAGGAGGACATTTAGAAAAGTACAATTCCTAAAAATAAGTGAGCTTGAGTTAAATTCTTTTATGTAATAGGACTTTTACTAAATTAATCTTGCTATCCTAACAAAAGTAAGAATAAACAAGTGGACTATATCAAATTAAAAAAAAAAACCTCTGCAAAGCAAAATGAAACAATAAAATAAAAAGGTAAAAAGGTAATATACAAAATGAGAGAAACTATTTTGCAAAGCAAAAGCTTTGTGGCTGGAACGCAAGTCATGTCTGATAAGGGGTTAGTATCCAAAATGTATAAGGAACTTCAATTTAATAACACCAAATTCCAGTTTTAAAGAACAGGCAAAGTGCATAGACATTTTTCATCTTTATAAAAATGGCCAAAAGAGACACGAAAAGATGTTCAACATTCCTAATCATCAGGGAAATGCAAATCAAAACTACAATGAGATATCACCTTCCCCCTATTAGAACGGCTGTTAGCAAAAATAACAAGAGCTAAGTCTTGTCAAGAAAGTAGAGAAAAGGGAACACTTGTATGCTGGGAATATGCATTGGTGTAGCCACTATTGAAAAGAGCATGGTGTTTCCTCAAGAAATTGAATACAGTCTACCATATGATGCAGAAATCACACTGCTGGGTATATATCCAAAGGAAATAAAATCAGAATCTTGAACATCTATCTGCACTTGCATGTTCATTGCAGCACAATAACCAAGATATGGAAACAGTGTAAGTGTTCATCTATGGATGATTGGATAAAGAAGATAGACATACATACATACACGTACACAATGGAATATTCCATGAGAAGGAAGGGAATCTGCCATTTGCGAAAGGATTGATGGAACTTGAGGACATAATGCTAAGTGAAATACATCAATGACAAACTCTGGGTAGTATAATATGTGGAATCTAAAAGAGCTAAACTCCTAAGAACAGTAGAAAGGTGGTTGACAGAGACTAGAGTCTAGAAGAAATGAAGAGAGGTTGGTCAAAGAGTAAAAACCTCCATTTATAAGATGAATGAGTTCTGGAGATGTGCAGCATAGTGATCATTGTTACAAATACTGTATTGGTATTTATGATACTAATTTATAGTTGACCTATAAAGTTTATATGTAAGACATAATGATTCGACAATTCTATATTAATTGATCATATAAGCATGCGTTAATTTCTGGGCTCTCTATTCTGTTCCACTGATCTAGGTGTCCATTTTTGTGCCGGCACCATACTATTTTGATTACCATAACTTTGTAGTGTAGTGTAGTGTAGTGTAGTCCTGAAATTAAGGATTGTGATATCTCCAGGTTTGTTCTTAACATTGCTTTTACTATTCAGGGTCTTTTGTGGTTCCATATAAGTTACAGGATTATTTGTTTTAGTCATTTAAAAAATACTATTGGTATTTTGATAGGGATTGTATTGACTCTGTAAATTACTGTGAATAATATGGACATTTGAAAACTTTTCTTCCAATTCATGAGCATGATCCATTTATTTATGGCATCTTCAGTTTCCTTTATCAGCATCTTATAGTTTCTAGATTACAGATCTTTCACCTTTTGGTTTAATTTATTCCTTGGTGTTTTACTTTTTTTGATGGAATTGTAAATACGATTGTTTTCTTAATTTCTCTTTCCAATAGTTTGTTAGTAGTGTTTAGAAATGCAAAAGATTTTTTGCTTGCTGCATCCTATAATTTTCCTGAATTCATTCATTAGTTTTAACAGATTTTGCTAGAGGTTTTAGGATTTTCTCTCTATATGTTGTCATCTGCAAATAGTGACAGTTTTACTACTTTACCAATTTGAATCCAGTTTATTTCTGTGTCCAATTGCTGTGACTAGGATTTCTAGTACTGTGATGAATAAAATTGGTAAGAGTGAGCATCTTTGTATTTTTTTTGTGAACTGGAAAGATTTCAACTTCTCACCATTGAGAATATTAGCTGTAGGTTTGTCATATATGGCCTTTATTATGTTGAGGTATGTTCCCTTATATACCCACTTTGAGATTTTTCATCATGAATATTACCAAATTTTATCAAATGCTTTTTCTGGATCTATTGAGATAATCATAAGGTTTTTAACTGTGATTTTGTTAGTATGGTGATTCATGTTGATTGATTGGCAGATGTTGATCTATCTTCAACCCCCAGCATAAACCCCATTTGATGGTTATGAATTATCTTCTAAGGTATTGTTAAATGAGCTTGAGGATTTTTATCTGTTAATGAGTGCTATTGGCCTGTAACTTTTGCAGGGGTGGGGGGTAGTGTCTTTATCTGATTTTGGTATCAGGTTAATGCTGGTCTTGTAAAATGAATTTGGGAATTTTGCTGCCTCTCTAGTTTTTTGGAATAGTTTGAGAAGGATAGATATTAACTCTTTGATAAATGTTGGGAAAAATTATCTGTGAAGCTGTTTGGTCCTGGACTATTATTTTTGTGGGATTTTTGTGATTACTATTCAATTTTGTGACTACTAATTGGTCTGCTCAGATTTTATTTATTCTGGAAGATTTATTTATTCCATCTTGGAAAATTAAGTTCGTAGGAATTTATGTCTTCTAGGCTGTCCAAAATCTTGGCATATGTTTTTTTGTTTTGTTTTTTTGTTGTTGTTTTTGTTTGTTTTAGTCTCTTAAAATTCTTTGTATTTATTTGGTGTCAGTTGTGATTTCTCCCCTTACCTAATTTTGAGTGCTCTTTTTCTTTAAGTCTGGCTAACATTTTATTAGTGTCATGAATCATCTCAATCTAAGATTTTCAAAGAATCATATCTTAGTCTCATTTATCTTTTCTACTTATTTTTGTCTCTTTTTCATTTGTTTCTGCTCTAATCTTTACTTCCTTCTTTCTAACTTTTGACTGTTTTTGTTCCTCTAGCTCCTTTGTGTGTAAGGTTAGGTTGTTTGATATTTTTCTTATTTGAGGTAGGTCTGTATTCCTCTATACTTCCTCTGAGAACTGCTTTTGCTGTATTAAACATTTCTAAACTTTTCCCCCATATTTGCCTCCAGGTATTTTTTATTTTTCCTCTTTGGTTTCTTTCATTGACCTATTGGTTGTTTAATAGCCTATGGTTTAGCCTTCACTTGTTTGTGGGTTTTTTTTTTTTTCTAGTTTTCTTTTTATAACTGACTGCTAGTTTCATTGCATTGTGGTTTGAAAAGATATTTAATATGATAAGTTCAATCATCCCATTGAGACTCATTTTGTGACTTACCATGTCATGTATCTTGGAGAATGTTCCATGTGTACTTAAACTGTGTGCATTTTGTTTTGGGATGGAATGTTCTGTATCTGTTAGTCTTCTGATGTGTCATTCAGAGCTGCCATACCCTTACTAATTTGTCTGCTATATTCATTGATATAAGTCAGGGTATTAAATCCCCCTAGTATTGTATGACTGTCAATGTCTCTCTTCATATCAATGTTTGCTTTATATAATAGGTGCTTTTATGTTGGGTGAACAGATACTTAAAATTGTATCTTTTTTTTTGGATGATCCTTCTATTATTATGTAATGCCCTTCTTTGGCTCTTGCTACGGTGCTTTTTTTTTTCTTTTTTAAATTTATTTAAATTCTAGTTAACATAAAGCGTAGTATTGGTTTCAGGAGCAGACCCTCCAGTGATTCATCGCTTACATATAACTCTCAGAGTTCATCCCCAAAAGTGCCCCCCTTAATGCCCGTCACCCATTTAGCCCATGCCCCCACCCATCATCCCTCCAGCAGCCCTCAATTTGTGCTCTGTATTTAAAAGTCTCTTATGGTTTGTCTCCCTCTTTGTTTTTATCTTACTTTTCCTTCCCTTCCCCTATGTTCATCTGTTGTGTTTTTTAAATTCCATATGTAAGTGAAACCATATGGTACTTGTCTTTCTCTGACTGACTGACTTAGCTTAGCATAATATACTCTAGTTCCATTCACAGTGTTGAAAATGGCAAGATTCCATACTTCTTGATCACCAAGTAATATTCTCGTGTGTGTGTGTGTGTGTGTACCACATCTTCTTTATCCATTCATCAGATGATGGACATTTGGGCTATTTCCATAATTTTGCTATTATTGTTACTGCTGCCATAAACATTGGGGTGCATGTGCCCTTTAAATTAGCATTTTTGTATCCTTTGGATAATACCTAGTAGTGCAATTGCTGGGTTGTAGGGTACTAGTGAAGCCACTCTGGAAAACCAAATGGAGGTTCCTCAAAAAAATTAAAAATAGAACTACAGCCTTTAGTCTTTATTTTAAGGTCTATTTTGTTTGATCTAGGTATTACTAACCTGGCTTTTTCCCCCCTATATATGTTAGGTCTGAAAGAATTCTCTTATAGGCAGCATATGGATGAGTCCTTTTCTTTTTAATTCCATTCTGTCACCCTTTTTATTTTTTAAGAAAGTACTTAGACAATTTACATGTAATTATTGATAAGTATGCACTTACTGTCATTTTGTTAATTGTTTTCTAGTTTCTTAAGTTCTTCTCTGTTAGTTTCTCCTTCTCTTGATCTCTTCCCTTGTGGTTTGATGACTTTCTTTAGTATTACGCTTGGATTCCTGTCTCGTCTTTGCGGATCTATTATAGGCTTTGGGTTTTTGGTTACTATAAGGTTCATATATAATATCCTACGTATAGCAGCCTATATTAAAGTGATGGTTACTTAAATTTGAACACATTCTAAAAGGTCTACATTTTTACCCTCCTCTTCATTTTATGTATATGATGTCATATTTTACATCTTTTTATTTTGAGACTTAGAACTAATTTTGCAGATATAATTGATTTTACTACTTTTATCTTTAAACCTTCATACCCAATTTATAAATGATTGATCTACTACCTGTACTGTATGCATTACCAGTGAAATTTTTTCTTTTCATAATTTTCTTAATTTAAGCTATGGCCCTTTTCACTTAAGTTCTCTTAATACTTTTTAAGACCAGTATAGTAGTGATGAACTCCTTTAACTTTTATTTGGGCAACTCTTTATCAATCCTTCTATTCTAAAGGATAACCATGTCAAGTAGAGTACTCTCCTCTGTGGGTTTTGTTCTTCTTTTTCCTTTTTAACTCTTTGAATATATCATGCCACTCCCTGCTGGCTTGCATAGTTTCTGTTGAAAAACTACCTGATAGTTATATGGGGTTCCTTTGTATGTAACGGGTTGCTTGTCTTTTTTGTTTTTTAATGTTCATTTATTTTGAGAGAAAAAATGTGTGTGTGCATAAGAACACAAGCAGGGGAGGGGCAGAGAGAGGGAGAGACTCCCAAGCAGGTTCCATGCTGTCAATACAGAGCCCAATGCAAGGCTCAGTCTCACAAACCATGAGATCATAACCTGAGCCAAAATCAAAAGTTACTCGCTAAACTGACAGAGCCACACAAGTGCCCCTGCTTGCTTTTCTTTAGCTGTTTTCTGTGTGTGTGTGTGTGTGTGTGTGTGTGTGTGTGTGTGTGAATTGTGTGAATTAATTGGGTCCATCCTGTTCAGTTCTAAGTGCTTTCTGGACATGATGTCTGTTTGTTTCCCCAGGGTAGGGAGTTTTTCAGCTTTTTGTTGTTGTTGTTGTTTATTTCTATTTGAGAGACACTGAGACAGTGTGAATAGGGGAATGGCAGAGAGACAAAGAGGGAGAGAGAGAGGAAGAGAGAGAGAATCCCAAGCAGGCTCCATTCTGCCAGTGCAGAGCCCGACATGGGGCTTAAACCCACGACTGTGAGATCATGACCTGTGTGGAAACCAGGAGTCAGATGCTTAACCAACTGAACCACCCAGGTGCCCCTCAGCTACTTCTTAAACAAGTTTTCTGTCCCTTTCTGTCTTTTCTCCTCCTAGGACTTCTGTAACACAAATGTTTGTATGCTTGAGGTTGTTACAGAAGTCCCTGAAACTATCCTTATTTTTTTTCCTGCTTGTTGTTGAACTTGGGTGCTTTCTACTACCCTGTCTTCTATATCATTGATCCATTCTTCAATTTCTTATCTTCTATTGATTCTCTCTAGTGTAGTTTTCCTTTCCATGACTTCATCCATTCTTCTCTCAAGGTCTGTGAGCATCTTGAGGACTATTACTTGAAACTATCAAGTGGATTGCTTATCTTCTTTATTTAGCTCTTTTTCTGGGGTTTTGCTTTGTTCTTTTGTTTGGATCACAATCATTTGTCTCCTCAGGTTGTTTGACCTTGTGATTGTTACTATGTATCAGGTAGTTGAGCTGTATCTCCTGGTCTTGAAAGTAGTGGCCTTAGGTAGAAGGCATCATGTGGGGTCCAGTAACACAATCCCCCTGGTCACCAGAACCAGGCGCTCCAGAGGTAGTTCCTGTGTGGGCTGCATGTGCTCTGTTGTGGTGAGGCTGTGACTGCCATTGCCATCACTCTGGCTATATGGAAAGACCAGCTCTAACTGCCTTGGGTGCCTTGTTGAGCAGGGCTTGTCTGGTTGCAGTCTTTGTGGGTGTGCTGGTGGGTGGGGCTAGGTCCCCACCCCTTCTCCACTAGGCAGGAATAATCTTAATAGTCTGGGGCTGGGGTGGTGCTGGTCCTAGTGATTGGTGCTGGCCAAGTGTGGTGGGGTAGTAGTAGCTGTAGGGAATGCTGGCCCCAACTGAGGCTTCCTGCTGGGTGTGACAGAGTAGGAGCTGTTTCAGAGAGTCAGTTTCTTGTGAAGGTGGGTGGGGCAGAGTGGGACCTCAGAGGAACACTGGGCTAGGCAAGTGTTGCTACCAACATAGATGATGTCAGAACTAGTTGCCATAAGTGTCAAGTTAGCTAGGCTACAAGAGGTACAAAAAAAATAGTACCTGACAGCACATCTGTTACCAGAGAAGGCTCCTGCAGATCCCTGACCCTCTGGTTCACATCTTAAAATTGTTAATGATTCTTCATGGATACCCCAAGCGCTGCTCAAACTGCTGCTTCCATGCAAGATCTTGGGCCAAGCAATCTAGCATACTGCCCTTTAAAAACAGATTTGCTTTCCTGCTGCCCTCTGGCTCTCCTAGAGCTAACCCCCACTGATTTTTCAAAGCCTTAAGTTGAGGGTTTATTTTTTCAGAGAAGGTCCTCATGGCTGCTATTGCTAGATTTAGGGCTTGATTGCTTTGTTTCTCATGGAGTGCCTCCAATGCCTGTGATACTCTAGTGTGGTAGTGATCCACAAGTAGGAGGAGTTTGGTTCCTTATTGTACCTCTTCCCCTTGAACCCATCTTGATGTGGCTTTGTGGCCTCTTCTTTAGCTGTGGAAAATCTACTCTGCCAGTCTTAGGTCATTTTTACAAAGACTTAGGTTGTATAGTTGTTTTTTTTCAGTGTGCCCATGAGAGATGTGCTCAGGATCCTCTTGGTCCACCACCTTTTTCCCTCTGTCTGAACATCTTAACAAGACTACAGTTTATATGCACTTGAAAGTTCTAGGAGAGCAAACCATTCTCACAAAAAAAAAAAAAAAAAAACAGGTGATAATTATGCAAGGTGATGCAGGTGTTAACTAGACCTACTGGTAGCAATAATTTCTCAATAAAGTAGTATATCCAATCATCACTTTGTAGACCTTAAACCTACACAGTGTTAAGTCAATTATATCTTAATAAAGCTAGGAGAAAAAGCATCTTGATTTCTAATCATATCCACAAGTAGATTCTATGTGTTTAAGTCTGAATTATTTAGTAAGAAAGAATAAAGAGATAGCTACTAAATAATATCTCTGTATAAATATTAAGAGAATTGGTGAAGATAACCAGATTCTGGTTATGGCTCCTCCAAATATAGGGACTAAGCAATAAGGTGTAATCATTGATTGCTTAATGTGAGACACCTTTGGACAGGCAGCTTTTTTATTTGAAGGCCGGACCAGTTTTCATTCCCTAGGAAGAGTCTCAGTATCCCTGCATTCACCTGAGGGGTAAAATGGTCCTCTCTTTTCTCTGCATGTTGTTATATTATGCAGGATTTTAACGAATTAATTTCAAATCCCTCCTTGAGTCATGGCTTCCTTCCTGCTAGAGTTTCAGTGACATTCTTATTTTGCAATAGAATTAATGTATGCCTTTCCTGAGAGAAAAACAGTAAGACCCCTTAAACTGGCATTTTCCACAAACTTATATGGGTGTTAACATTGTTCCTCATTTCTACTCTGGTACCAAGCCCATGGTGAGTTCCACCATGGACTAGGTGGGATGGAGACTGAGAGAGGGGAAAGAATGGTCAAGAAGGGGTCGGGAAAAAATGCCCAAGTAGAACCTTCTGTTTCTGCCTTTCTCTTCCCTTCATGAAAGTTTGTATTTAATGTGGACTTTCCTTGAAGCATAGTCTCCCTATTTTTTATGCTATGACTTTTGGTATAGCCCTACTGCTCAAATGTACCAGAATTAGATCATGATATGTATAGGAAAGTTAATAAAATTTAGAAAATACTGCTCTCTCAACAAATCCTGGCTTTCAATGCTATTGTTTGTTCATGTGCTTGAAAAGGCTAGATTTTTTAGCTTAAACTGAACAAGAACTTCTTTAGTCTAAGACTGTACCCTTAGCCTTAGGAGTAATGAATATTGTTGCTTCATTCATTTTAGAGTTGTAGAGAATCACAATTCAAGGGAAATAGGGGAAATTTTTTTGATGCTTTAAGATTTTCCCATTACGTTCCTATTGCATGCAGTGGTTCAACTAAAAGCTAGAGTTAATATAGGAAAGAGGAAATGAGGACAAGGGAAATTAAAAGAGTAGATGAGAGCAAGTGAGAAGAGAGAAAAGGTGGGGTGCAGGAAGTGGGGGACTAGACCCTGCTACTGTCTCTTTCCGTTTCACAGACTATCTTACCTCTACTGCAGGTAGAAAACAAGACTGCCTGTTATAGTAGGGTGCACCCCAAATTGACAACTATAAGGCACTGCCTTTATAGATTCATTCAAATTAGGACTTTGGTGGTTGTAGTTGCCTGTTTTGCAAGTAACCATATCATCATTGCCACAGGTCAGAGAAAAAGACCAAAAATCATACAATTTCCTTACACTTGGATTTAATTTGTTAGTCACATACATACATATAAATTTTCCTGTGTGAAAATCCATTTGACATAGTTCATATTTCTGAACTAATAGCTGGATTGCCCTTAGTGACTGGTTTATTTTCATATAATGGACACTGAATCTAATACCTAAATGTTTGCCTTTATAACGTGGCTGATAGAAAAAAGTTGAGTTTATTTGTGAATAACATTGATAAAGTATCCCTGTTGATACACTTTTATAATTTTAAACCTTCATTATTGATCTTATTTATATAGTAGTAATAAGTATAGCAAAGAGAATAGGTTAGGTTATTCTATAGAATCAAGCAGTCACAAAATGTCAGTGGATCACAATAACAAAGCCTAATTTCTTACACTACAAGTTGAGTACAGCTAAGTTCTAACTGTGCTCTGTTGCTCTCACTGGGAGGTCCAGGCTGATAAAGCAGCTTCTCCCCAGAACACCACCAGAGGGAAATGAGAGATCATGACAGAGTACATCTGGGGTCTTAAAACTTTGATCTAGAAATAACACATGTCCTCTCTGCTCATATTTCATTGGCCAAAGCAAGTAAGGCTCCCTGAGTCAGTGAGGAAAGCAAGTACAGTGTTGCTACAGAGAAGCCCAGGGCATATTTGGGGATCTAGTAAGACAGCCCATCAAAATAGGTAGCACTTAACTAATTATTCTGAAACCAGAATTTTTCTAAGACTGACATATTTAATACTCATCAGAGTTCTGTTTGGTACATACTAGATGAGAATATTGTTTGGAGAGTAAGAAATTTGTTGAGGTTTACAAAATGGATAGTGGGCTGAGTTGGGATTGGAACTGGATTTGTTTCTTTCTCCAAACCCAGTCTGTACTTTTAATTGTACTGCATGTGTTTTCAGAAGTTCCCCGGGATAAGGAGGGTGTAGAAACTTAAACGTCAGCTGATGAGAAGCTGAATGGTCCATATTACCACTCCAGTGTTACGAAAATCTAATTTGATGGTAATGAGTTTTCCTCTAAACCTGCGTGAGGAACCAACTGCCAATAGGCCAAACTTCAAGTGAGCCAATGATTTTTCTCTCATTAGTAACTCTCATTAGTAACTAATTAACCTGCAGCCTGGGGGCACTTGTCAGTACGTGTTCAGAAAAACCAATATGAGAGATCACCTAGGATAGCTGAAAAAGGTCAAACCAGATTTATGAAATAAAAATATTATGTACATGAGAATGTATATGTGACAACCAAAGGGAGTATTAAAGTCAAATCTATAAATTGCCTCTATATTTAAGGTGCCATCATTTTATGTATTAAAATAGAATAGAAAAATAGAATACTATTTTATGTATAAAAATAGCCATGGGTTTCCTCGTCTAACCAATCACTGACCACAGTGTTTAAAATCATTTTTGGGTTGTTAGGATAGGTAGCTTTATAGTTTTCTGGATGCCATTTCCCTTCATATAGAAAATGTGCTTCCCATCGTCCTACTCGAGTGTAATTTTTAAGGCACCACTGAGAGTATATGAAGCCAACATATTGAATAAACACTGAGATCCAATTATATACCCATGCTTGTGGTAAAGGATGTGAAAAAACCCTGCCCCCTTGGAGATGAAAGTCAAGTATGGATGACTTAATTTGCAAAGGTGTTTGTGTAATTAATTTAGTATCCATCACAGCAGCATTAAAACATTCTGACAACACATTCCATTTGCACTCTTTACCTGGTGTCCTAAATTTAATAGAAAAGTAAAAAGCAAATTCATTCACTTAAGCTTTAGTATTAAGTTTTAGACTGAAAGGAATTTCAGAAGAAATAAAACCAATTTTGAAATCCTACCCATGTGGATTTCCACTTCCATGTGATGGTATTGGGAGGTGAGCCTTCAGAAGGTAATTTATGTCATCAGGGTGGAGTTCTCAGGAATCAGTTTGGTGTCCTCATAAGAAAGACCCACAGAACTCTCTAGTTTTCTTTTCCCCGTGTGAGGATAACAAGAAGTCAGCAGTTTACAGCCTGGAAGATGGCTCTCACAAAAACTTAACCATCCTGGAACTCTGAAATCACTTTCAGCCTCCAAAACTATAAGAAATCAATAGCATATAAGCTACCCAGTCTATGGTATGTTATAGCTGCCCAAACTAAGACCTACTATGATTTAAATTATACTACTTAAAAGGTAGGTATTTTTTAGCCTTGATTATTATTTATGCCTAGACAGTTATATACCAGGGATTTGGAAATAGATTTATCAGAATTGAAAATTAATGTGTTAAATCTTATCATTTTTGAAGACTTAAACTTAAAATTTCCTCATGAAATTAAAATTATATTTAATACTTAAACTTTGAATGTTGACCTAAGGTTTCAAATGTAATTTCAAGTAAACATAAAGGTTGGAAAGTATCTTGTGTTAATTAAGACTTTGATTGGATATGAGAACTGAAAATTACATTACTAATGGACTTATTTTAAAGTCTGTGAAAATGGTACTACACAGTTAATCTTACTGTAATAAAAATCCTTACATTTTCTGGCATCCAGAATCTATGACCATATATTCTCATCCTTGAGTATCTTGAAGCACACTTGAAGCTTAGCATAAAAGTAACAGGCCCTCAAACAGGTGGATAACATAATTTTTGTTTTCCTAATGTATAACAGAATCTAAATTGCATCTTGCCTTCATTTGAAACCCAACCATTTGGTTATGGTAAACTGTCTTGATGGGAAGTTTATCTTAAGACTTATGTAATCTTTGCCCCTTGTGTATCATGATATTTGTGGAATATATTTTCTGGGGCTAACATATGGTGGAAAAATCTTTCAGGTTACCTGTTGTGACCTTGAGTTTGCATTATGTGGGAAATATGCTTCCAATTAAAATTGTCCTATGGGGATGCTATTCTTTATGAATTCAGGGTGAAGAATAGCTAAGGAGTCTGGCCTGTGTCTGACAGCTGGTGCAAAGCACCTTGAATCAATAAAAGTCTTATTAATTCCATTCTAAGTACTTGCTATTGGCTCACATGGACATGATTCTACAAAGAACTGTAGACTTGAAAACCTCTAATACAGGTTATTATTCAGAACAATGCCAATATTCCCAAAAAAAGGGAAAAATACTGACAAAAAAATGACATCAAGTAAATACCTACACATCAGCAGTTTGTGGTCAGTGTTTTAAGTGCTTTGAGGGTTACAAAGAGGTTTAAGGACATAATTAATTCCTTAAATGATATTTCTAGAAAACAAGACCTAGAACTTTAAGGCTATATAGATAAGGGTTTATAGAAATTCCTCTCAAGTACATGAATTCACTTTCTGTTTAAAAGGATCCAAACATTCACGATAATCTCCTAGGTTGC
This sequence comes from Cryptoprocta ferox, assembly GCA_028646485.1. Taxonomy (NCBI): domain Eukaryota; kingdom Metazoa; phylum Chordata; class Mammalia; order Carnivora; family Eupleridae; genus Cryptoprocta; species Cryptoprocta ferox. The sequence continues at coordinate 93,368,087 of CM053577.1, read as the reverse complement.
CCCATGCATAATGCTAAACCTATTAAACATTCTGCTGAGTCAAGTAAAATTTAATTATAGGAAGATTTATTTTTCTTTCCTGTTATCCAAGCTTTCAGAGGGTTCCATATTCATTTGATTATCCAGTGCAAAACTGGAAAACACAAAGTCAGGTTGATTCTCTAGTTAGAATTCATTATACAGCTCTAGCTTGTTGCTATACCCCATTGATTTTTCTGAAACATACTCTATTATTTTATCATCTCATTCAGATATAAGTATCCAGATCAAAATAAAGAATTTTCTCTTGATGTAGTTACTACAGCCCCTCCTCTTCAGTAGAAAATCAAATTTATGGTAAATAATGGGGAAGGAGTTGACCATTCATTCCTTTTCCCCATCACAAGAATCTCAAGGTGATAAATATATAAATATAAATAGAGATAGAGATATAAATGATCTGGTTCGTTCTTAAGGAACCTTAAACAGTCAATAGGGTGAAAGATATATCTTATTCATACTTGCTTAGTCATAAGAAATTGGGTGGCATTTGAGAAACACTTATTGAAATGACACGAATGACAAAATTAAGTAATTTAGTAACCTTAAAATTTCTCCTTTTACTGAACAAATATACAGGTGCAGAGTGATTGCTGTGTTAAGCACTGAGCACATGGTGTAGAAGAGCTTTGAGGCTGTAAACATAAGTCCCAAGCATCTGCCCAACTGAATTCCTTGTGTATTTTTTTATGAGCTCTTTATTAACCAGCTTGTATCCACACATCCATATTCCCCCATTTTCCCCTGTGCTTTAGCCACACTAACCTTCTTTGAGTTTCCCAGATGCATCGTGCCCCACCCTTGCAAAGGGTTTTAACATCTGATGCTCCTTTCACATGAAACGGTCTTTTCTCTCTTAATATTTTTAGACTTGATCTCCTGAACCATGCCATGTGGATGGACGCATTTGACAAGGTCCTACCTTCTATACGAGGTTGGAAAAAGATAAGTTTCTTTTTTATAGCACTTATTACAAGTATAATTGTCATTTAATGTGATTTTGATTTCCCCCTATTCGGCAGCTCTATAAGGAGCTATGGATGATATGACTCAGTTACATCTCTAGCACATTGTACAACCTGGCCCCTATTTGGCCTGGTTGACAGTTGGTTTCTCAGGATCCAGTCACACTTCTGTACATAGAATTATGATTTTGTTTAGGGTAGCAGTATGTCCAAATGAAATGCTTGAATTCCCTGACTCTTCAACAACTAAGTATAGTGATGACACATTTCTGGCCAATGACAATGGGAAAGCTATAATTTTCCTGATAAAGAGGCAGATGTAGCAAGAACGCTAATGCCCCCTTTCCTGACCTTGAACATGAATGTAAAGATGGGAGCTATAGAAGTTACTTTGAGACCAGAGGAAACCAGCATAAAGATGAAAAATAACATACTTTCATCATGGTGAGGCAGAAAGATAGCATTACAGGATCATGATCACTTACACAGATGTGATGGGCTTCTACCCAAATTGGTTCAAATATTGAGACTGATGCTACTACATACACCAAGAAGATATGAAGAGATATATTCCTTACATATTGAATCTTTCTGAGAAGATTAGGGAAGATATCCAAGCACATATAAAAATGGCTTGTGCAAAGGCAGGGGATGATTGGTCCTGGATTTTGTGGCTAGGATGGAGAGCCAAGGTGGAGGTTCCTGCACGGTTTGAACTTAGTTGTTGGTGATTGCATGCTTTGAACTTCACTAGCACTGATGGAAGGAGCAAGTGGGCTTGCCTTTTAGCTTGCCCAGATGTGGCACAGAAGGATAGGGAAGAGTGATTTAAAAGCTGTCAGTAGTTATACACCAAAAAGGGAGACAGACATTTTATTACAAGTGGCACTACATTAGTAACTGCAACCATGTACCTCCGTGTTCTTGTTACTAGCAGACAATCACAATGCTAACTATTCAATAGGTGCTGAAAAAAGACATGCTATTTGTCTTTGAGGTATAATTATATTCGAAGTATACAATGTAATGATTCAATATTTCTATATAATAAAATGATCACAATAGTCTAATTAATATCTGTCACCATACATAATTATGAAAAAAATTTTTCCTTGTGATGAGGACTTTTAAGCTTCATTCTCCTAGCAACCTTTGCAGATGCAATAGAGTACTAACTATAGTCACAAAGCTGCAGTGCATCCCTGTGACTTATTTATAACTAAAAATTTGTACCTTTTTGATCCCTGTACCTGCTTCACCTATCCTCCCACACCCCCCACCTCTAACAACCACCAATATCTTCTCTATATCTAAGAGGTACTTTGGATTAATTTTTCCAAGATTCCACATACAAGTGAGATCATATGACATATGTCTTTGTCTCACTTACTTCATTTAACATAATGTCCTCAAGGTCCATCCTTGTTGTAAATGGCAAGATTTCCTTCTCTTTCATGGCTAAATGATATTTCATCATATATACATAAATATACACATATATACATGCATGTACATATGTGCATCATATCCATATATCCACAATATCTTTATTCATTCATGTGTCAATGGACACTTAGGTTTTTTCCCTTTCTTGGCTCTGTGATAAACATAAGAGTGCATGTATCTTTTCAAGATAGTTTTTGTTTCCCTGAGATAACCACTCAGAAGTATAATTTTTCAATTATATGATAGTTTTCTTTTCATTTTTTGGTGGAAACTTCATATGGTTAACCATAGTGGTTGTACCTAGTTCACATTCCCACCAGAAGTGCATAATGCTTCCCTTTTTTCTACATTCTTACCAACACTTGTCTTTTTGATGATCACCATTCTAACAGGTGGGAGGATACCTCCTTGTAGTTTTGATTCACATTTCCCTCATGGTTAGTGATGTTGAGCATCTTTTCATGTACCTGTTTTCCATTTGTATATCTTTTGTGGGAAAAAAAAAACTATTCAAATCTTATCTTTTAAAATTGGATTGTGTGTTTTTCACTACTGAGTTGTAGGAGTTCTTGATACAATTTGGATATTAACTCTTACAGATAAATGATTTGAAAATATCTTTTAAGATTCATTAAGTTGCTTTTTCATTTTGTTGATGATGCAGAAGCTTTCTAGTTTGATGTAGCCCCATTTGTTTTTTTGTTGTCATTTTTGCCTTTGCTTTGTGATAAAATCCAAAAAAATCATGACCAAAACTAATGTCTAAGGGTTTACAGCCTGTTTTTTTTTTTCTAGGAATTTTATGGTTTCTGGACCATTCAGGTTTTTAACCCACTTTGATTTTTTGTGTATGGTATAAGAAAGTGGTCCAGTTTTATTCTTTTGCATATAATTGTCCAACTTCTCCAACACCATTTATTGAACAGACTGATTTCCCTACTATATATTCTGGCCTCTGTTGTTGTATATTACTTGACCATATAAACTTGGGTTTATTTTTGTGCAGTCTATTCTGTTGTATTGATTTATGTGTCTGTGCCAGCACTATACTGTTTTTATTATTATAGCTTTGTAGTAGAGTTTGAAATCTGGGATTGTGATACTTCTAGCTTTGTTCTTTAAAGATTGCTTTGACTCACCAGGATCTTTTGTGGTTCCATACCAATTATAAGATGATTCATTCTATTTCTGTGAAAAAATGCCATTGGAACTGGTGGGGATTGCATTGAATCTTCATGATACTTTGGGTATGGACTCTTTCACATTATTCTTTGACTCCACGGTCACAAATATCTTCTTGTTTATTTGCGTCTTCAATTTTTCCAATGTCTTAAAGTTTGGGGTATACAACTCTCTTACCTTCTTGATTAAATTTATGTCTGAGTATTGTTATTGATGCACTTGTAAGTGAAATTTTTTAAAATTTTTTCTGATACCTTGTTATTAGTGTAGAAAAATGCAAGTAATTTTTATACACTGATTTTGTATCCTGCAACTTTACTGAAATTTTATCCATTCCAAAAGTTTTTTTTTTTTTTTTTGGCGGAGGCTTTAGTATTTTCTATATCTGTCATATGCAAATAGTAATAGTTTTACTTCTTCTTTCTAATGGAAAGGTTTTTTTTTTCTTTTTTCTTTTTCTTTTTTCTTTTTTTTTTTTTTTTTTTTTTTTGCCTAATTGTTCTTGCTACGATTTCTTTATATTATGTTGGATAAAAGGTGAGAGTGAGAACCCTTGTCTTTTTCTTGCTCTTAGAGGAAAAGCTTTTAGCTTTTAACTGTTGGAGCGTGATGTTAGTTGTGGCCTTATAAAATATGGCTTTTATTAAGTTGTAATATTTTACTTACATACCCACTGTGTTGAGAATATTTTTTACTGCAAATGTATATGGAATTTTGTCATATTTTGACAAGATCATAGAATTTTTATGCTTCATTTTGTTAATGTATCATGCTGATTGACTGTCAGATGAACCACCATCCTTGGTTCACCTGGATGAAACCACCTGAAACCCCATTGATCTTGGTATCATCCATTTCATGTATTATTAAATTTACTTTGCTAATATCTGTTAAGGATCTTTGCATCTGTGTTTCTTAGGAATCTTGGCACTTTTTTTGTGTGTGTGTGGTGTCAGCACAGAGCCTGATGTGAGGTTTGAACTTACGAACCACATGATCATGACCTAGCCGAAGTCGGACACACAATCCACTTAGCCACCCAGGCGCCCCACCTAGGTTTTTAGAAGATTTTGAGACCTACTAGTATTAACTCTTCTTTAAATGTTTAATGGAATTGATCAGTGAAGCTGTCTGGTCCTGGACTTCTGTTTATTGGGAAGATTTTAATTACTGTTCAATTTCCCTATGAGGAATTGATCTATTCATATTTCCTATTTACTCATGATTCAGTCTTGTTAAGTTGTATGTCCAGGGATTTAACCATATCTTCTACGTTGTTCAATTTGTTGGTGTATAATTCATAGCAGTCTCCTATAACGCTTTATATTGCTTGGGTATCAGAGTATCTCTTTGTTTCTGATTTTATTTAGCTTTTTTTCAGGTGAGTCTAGCTAATCGCTTGTCAGTTGTTTCTTTTCAAACAACCCTCTCTTAGTTCCATTGTAATTTTTTGTCTTATTATTCTATATTCCATTAATAAATACTTGAAAAATGGTGAAAAAAAATCAATGCAAGTTTATAAGGTATCCAAAGGTTTAGACTTTCATAATTTCAAATTTTGTATTTTTCTATACATACTATGCTTTTTAACTTGGGCTGAGGTACCTTCCCAGAATTAGAATGTAAAATTGATACAGACAGGGACTGCATCTGTTTTGTTTACTCTTAAAACCTCAGAACATAATTTTTTATTTCATATATGTCCTCAATACATACTTGGTAAAGAAATTAATAAAATTTACTACTGATACCTGTAGGCAAGAACCCTGATTTGCACTTGGCCTTTTTTAACTCACAAGAGAGTCTATAAGTTTTATTAACAGCTTACTAACTTGTACATGAGGCACTTCGAGAAAAAGTGATTCAAACATAAACTATATATTTGCTGTAAACTAAGATTCTACTAAGATTCCCCATCTTCAGGGATTTTTAAATGGTAGGTGAAATAGAAAATGGGAAGAGGTAACTTAATAGTAAGAGCTCCTCCAAATTAGGAAAATGCACAGTTTCCCAAAACAACACAGTCTTAGACCACTGAGGGCAGGGCATATATTTTGCCCTATCCATCTCAATAGCAACTGAGACTGTTACCTAATGAACTAAACTAAATAAGTAAAGTTTTATGATACCCATATTATCATGATAAAGTTACGTCAATTTTTTTAATTCACGAAACAGATGCTCATGAGGACTTGCTAACAGGTGTTAGTTATCATGAGAGGCATTGGGTATATGCAGGTCCATATAATACAGACTTTGAACCTCAGGAGATCACAGTCCAGTGAGATAGACGAGTACATGGCAAACAATCACACAGAAGAGTGATCAAGTATAAACAAATTCCAGTGGGAACATGCTGCCTGCAAGCAGCTACCTGAGGGTGAAGGTTATCAGAGGCCAAGACATGAGCATGAGGAGAAGCAGGACATGGAGAAGTAGTGATTGATTACAAGGGTATTTCATTAGAGGTCTTGGAGGGTAGAGTAGTAGCAGATAACAAAATAGATGAAATCCATACTGGGAATGGCCTTCTGTGGTTGTGAGGAGTTTGTAAAACTGGAGAATAAACCCTGACCATGACAGTATTGCCTACAGAAATGTTTATTATTTAGAAAATTGGATGTAAAGTAGAAATCTTCATTCAGCTTAGAAAATCCTGTATCTTTAACAGTCCATCCCTAATTCATCTAGATAAATGGTACTAAATGTGAGTTATGGGATATAAAAAAATAATAAACAGGATTTTTTTTTAACAAACAAAGATTGAAATAAATGATACCCCTTCAAAACTATTGGCTTGCAATTCTGGACACCTCTTCATTCTGCCAGTGAAGCTAATTATTTTTGGCTTACTGCAATTGTTTTATAAATATTTTCATATTCTTATTAATTATCTGCAAAGTAGAAAATATCTCTTCTGTCAGCTTGCATTTGAGTTTTAGAAACAATTGAACATCATTTGGATAGAAACTTAGTGAATAATGTGGATGGTTGAATTGGCTAATATTATGTTAACAGTATTAACAAAACAAAAACAAAATATGATTAATACTATGTTAACAATATCAGCATAATATGGAAATTGAATGTGATAATACATTAGTGAAATTTAATTTTTTTATTTGGAAAGGCACAATGAAATTGTAATTCTAAAAGATAATATCATTGACATGAATGCACGACTTCCCAAAATGACAGTTTTGAAGGACAATCTTTCCTATACACACAAAATTCTTAATGATGGTGGTGTACTATTAGAGAGTTCAGTGCATCTAAGTAATAGCCTCTACTCACGTAAGTGGTAAAAGGCCAAGAGGCAAAAGCAGACTAAAGAGCATGGCAATGTCTGTGCTGGCCACCATCCTTTACATGTGTATATAAACCCCTGATAGAAAATCATATATATCCTTATGCATGCTTCTAACATTTGTCATCACATAATTCTCCCTTATTGTCCATAATTCTAATCTGAAATCCTCTGATCCTCAACATCTGTTAAGACCTTAACAGATGACAAACACAAGACATACCGTTTTTTAACATAGATAGACTTTTCTTTACACAAATGTTATAGAGTGTACAGAGACTGCTGTAAGAAAAAGCCAGACATTAAGTCCCCAGACTTCATCATTTTATGACTGGAACGTTATACTCTTGGACCAACGTTTACTCATTTTCTCTACCTCTAGCCCCTGATAAACACCATTCTAGTATGATGATTATAATACTACTGTATTATATACTTCATTATTGCTGAAACGGTAAATCATAAATGTTCTCACCATAATACAGTAATGGTAATTATGTGATGTTATGCATGTGTTAGCTAACTACTGTGCTAGTAATCATTTTGCAATATGTAAGGATATTACATAAATTAATACATGGTATACCTTAAACTTATACAATGTTACATGTCAATTATATCTCAATAATGCTGGGGGAGGAGAAGAAAGTTACCAAAGATAAATTAATCTAAATAAAAGTAAACTGGCAGCTATGCTTATGACTTCGGAGCACCTGGGTGGCTCAGTTGGTTAAGCATCCGATGGATCAGGTCATGATCTTGAAGTTTGTGGGTTTGAGCCCCAGGTCGGACTTTGTGCTGACAGCTCAGAGCCTGGAGCCTGCTTCAGATTCTGTGTCTCCCTCTCTGTCTGTTGCCCGACCCCCCAGCTCATCCTCTATTTCTCTCTGTCTCTCAAAAATAAACAAACATTTAAAAAATAAAACCATGACTTTGGTTTGAAATCCCATTTACCAATTGTATATAAAAGATCTTCTTGATATTCACTAGAATTTTGATACCTTCCTAATGTTTATCTGTTGTTATTACATTCTTAAAAGAATAACTTAGATTTGTTTTTAACAAAAACATTCTAAAAAGGAAAATACTGAGATTTTTAGACAAACTAATGTTGTCCTTTTCCAATGTTTTAAAATGAGAAGGTAGGAAGTTTTATGGAAGGCATACCTTGTTTTTTAGCAACAAAATCTAATAATATAAATATTTCCAAATGAACTATTTCCCCCACAAAAGTCATTGCTATTTCAATTCTTCCCCTCTCCTTTGGTGTATACACATATTAAGAATATTGATTTTTCTACAGCTGACTCCCAGATGATCCATTTGTACCTAGGTGAAGCTACTAGGAAAAGTAGACAGTACTTTCTCACAATGCTGCAGGCCTCATAGAATGCTTCCTGATTGTCTAACAATCCAGTACATTGGCAGTCATGTACAGATAGGCCACTGAGAAACCCTGATTGGGGGGCAGCTTTTCAGGACTCAGATGTTTCAGGATATTTTATCAATTACGGGGGCCTTAAAGAACTAGATGGAAAAAGGAACATTCAGGTAATACAGTTACCAGAAATTCTGAGGCATTTCTTCTCAGTTCCTGGAAAAGTATAAGCCTTTCTATACACCAACTAAGCCTGATGCTAAGACTCAGTTAGGTAAGAAGATAGTTGACTCCCACTGAAGCAGAAAAGAGATATCTTCCACCATACAACTTCATAAAGGAAGCAAGTAGAATAGTATTCTGTAGAACAAAGTAAAAGAAAGTCTGCCTAGCTAGATAGCCACCAAAAAATACTGACAATTCCTATAGCATTGAACATCAAATCTGACTTCTCACTTGTCCACCTGCCAAAACAGTATGACAAACTCCTAATTTACATGAAACTCCTGCCTTTGGTGATGCATAACATGGAGACTGAGCCTATTGTGATGTTCTTCAAACAGGTTTACTGACTAAAATCTCAGAGTAAGTTCCTACTGAAACTATAGTTACATGAAATGCAATGATGCGGCATCATAAGTAAAGCATGGGACTTTGTCAGTTTAAGATTACATGGTTCTGAGATTTGATGGTGAGCCATCTCTTTTGGGATCACGGCAAGCTCTTCCTTTTACATGGGACAGGATGAAGTGTTCCTTTTACATGGGACAGGATGAAGGATGATTTTTCATAAGAGCCTGAGGACTAAACAACTCATAATAGAGGAGGAGTTATACTCCAGGGCAGTTCCATAGATGGGGATAGTAAGTGGTCAATAAATGTTAACTACTAATGTTTTTACTATGTGTCCAGCACTTTGCCAAATGCTTGTATTTCATGAAAACCAACTGTTCTATAAACAAGGACTACTATTAAAGTTTTATACGTGAAGGAGCTGAGGTTTGAAGCTTAAAGTTATTAGGTAAAATGATCAAGGTTGAATAGCCATTGAGTAATAGATCAGATGGTACCAAAGAAGACTCAAAACTGATGGATATGCAGTAGGTCCATTATACCTTCTCTCTCCTTGGGCAAAGTAGTTTTCATGACAGTCTCCTTCCCTAAATTGAGGGATATTTCTAGTTTTCCTTTATGACTATTCCAAATGCTCCCCAGTACTCATTTTAATGTACTTTTATACTTAAAATGAGCTTAAAGAATACCATAGATAGAAAACTGGTGGACTTTATCTCTGATCCATGTTTCCTGGAGAAATTCTTATGATGAGCCTGTTCACCTGGTACTTACATCTTACTGAGCTGGCAAACTGTCAAAGGGAGGATTGTGACAGGAGACATTGACATTTGTTTTGCATATTCTGCTGATCCCCTGTAAGATTTTTCCACAGTGGAAATGGCTGTCGGGAATTTATGAGTGTTAGTTCGAAAGGATGCTTCGCTGTGTAAATGTGGAACATGTAATAAACTGACGCTGGCCCATTTTTCTCCCTTCACCTACAAGGGTGGTAAATCACTGTTTGGGAAAGAAATTCACTCTAGAGAACCCAGAGCTTTTTCAATATTAACCACTTCTGGACCAATTTTAATGGTTTAATTCCTGCTTTAAAATGTTTTGTTTCTCTGACAAATTAGTTTCTCTAAAATTTCATAACCTTTTTGGTGTATGTATGTATCCATTTCTTAGTGCAGTCATTCAACATAGATTTTAAGTATTTTCAATATTGAGGCCTTTCTTTAGACTGGGTTGTTGACAAAGACTAGGAGGTGATACTGATGCTGAATCTGAATGACAAGAAGGAGCTAGGCTAAGAGCTATGGAAAGAGCATTACAGGCAGAAAGAATAACTTAAGATAAGGAACCTGAGGTTCTGGTCTTGTTCAAGGAGCAAAGACATTGGGCTATAACTCAATGTAGGCGGTGTAAGTAGTACAGGTATTTTGAATAAACAAAGCTTCAGAGATGCCTGGATGGCTCAGTTGGTTACATGTCCAACTCTCAGTTTTGGCTTAGGTCATGGTTGTGATCTCACAGTTTCATGAGTTTGAGCCTCATGGCAGGCTCTGTGCAGACCATTTAGATCCTGCTTGGGATACTCTCTCTCCCCCTCTATCTCTGCCCGTCCCCTGCTCATGCTATCTCTGTCTCTCTCTCAAAATAAATAAACTTAAAAACAATTAACAGCAACAACAAAAAGCTTCAGATGCCCATTAGAGGCCCAAGAGGAGAAACCAAACAGGCAAGTGCTCCTCAGACTTCACAGAGCATATGAGTCCTGTGAGGATTTTGGCCTGGGAGGGAGCCTGAGATTGTGCATTTCTCAAAAGGTCCCAAGTAATGATAACCCTGCTGGTGGTGGAACACATTTTGGTTGGTGGGGATGTAGGTGAATTTGTATGTGTGAGCCAACAGTTAAATACATTGGAGAGAAGGAAGAGACCAAAAATTTAGAGGTGGAGGACATGGGACCAGAGAGGTAGTGGGAGGTGCATTGAGTGGTCCCCACAAGCCAGGAAGTGCTTCCAGTAGGTGGGAGTGTCAAATGAAGTTGTAAAATTAGCATGAGGACACATACACGCACTTACACTGTGCATATAACAGCTCCTGGAAAACTTGGATAGAGTGAGTTCAATTCTAATACTGTTCTAGGTAAGTTTCAAGCTTTATCATTCTTCTCCAGCCCTCAATCCACCCCCACCTAATGCCTGAAGACCTCACTTCCTGTATTCATTAAAAAAAAAATTAGCAGGATCAGCTACCTTCCCCTTAAAACCCATACACTTCAATTTAAAAAAAAACTTCTGTTTCCATCCTTTGCTCCTGAGGGATGGTAAATATGGTCCTTCCTTATGGTTGTTAACTCATTAGCCTCAATTTTCCTATTATTTTACCATAAAATGTGCTCCCCATGAGGTTTTTTTTTCTCCACCACTTCACTTATCTGTTAAAGGTGATCAGTGACCTTAGTTGGTCTATTATAATGGTTTATTCCCCTCTTATTTAACCTTTAAGGAAGGGACACGTAATGATGTTCTTCCCAATGAAACATGAGAAGTTTGCAATAGGGGTGGGCAAATATTCCTCGTGGCTCAAAAAAAAAAAAAAAATCAGAACAAAATCCTCCACAGTGGCTGAGCACTGTGCAGGATGTGAGGCTGGGAAGTGTACCGACCTTCTTGTGACTCTGGGGAGCAGAAGCCTGAACGTGAACCAAAACCTTGAGATAAGAAAAGAGGAAAATGAGGAGAAATTTTTGCTTATAACATAATTGAGCTTCTGAACTAAGTGATGGTGAAAAAGAAATTTTCCTAAAATATTGGAGAGAATTTTTGTTGCTTAAGCCTATCAAGCGAAGGCTTTTTATTATGTGCAGTTTATAGCAGCCTCGCTGATGGACTCCACCATAGCAGAATGTGCTTTCTATTAGAGCTGTTCAAGAGAGACAATAGTTTCTCAACCCCCTGTCCTTCCCTTGTCTTCCACCTTTATTCCCTCCTTCCATTGCTGAACTTTTCCTCCTTCCTCCCTCTCTTGCCCAATCTCTTCCTTCCTTTTTCTCTGTCTCCAAAACTGTTCTTTTAACTTCTCAACCTACCCCACATGGTACAAAACTTCTATCTTCTAGACTACAAAAGGCATTTGTAAGTGATTATTGGTATTCACAACAATTCTTCACCTGCATGTTACTTCAATTCAGATTTCTGGCTAGTGCCCAGGCCTTAGTTTTATCTCTCCTTGACAATTCTGATAGGGATGATATTTGTGGCTAATTTATTCAATGCTGTTCAACCTGTCACTCTCATACCTGTTGTGGATTATTTCAGAGACATAGATGCATATATATACAAATGAATAGCCATATAAGTTCAGCTAAAAAGGAAGTAAACATTAATCAGAATAAATAACATAAAAGAGCAAGTTAAATTTTCTCAAAGTCATAGTCAATTTACCATTTATTTGCTTTGTGAATTTCATGAATCTGGAACTTAGAAAATTTTTAGCTTTCAGAGGACTTCATCTTAGTTTTTATCTATAATAGGTCATCAACATATACATGTGATAAAATGTTACATTTTCTAGAACACAGGTTATTTACCTTAAGGGCAGATGCCATAAGATTATTTTGATAAGTATTTGAATAAAGCTCATAATTGCTTTGCCATTCTAAAGACTTTCCCCATGGCTGACTCTGATATGGGTTTCTGTGCAAGTTGTTTGGGTGGGTCCTACAATGATCCAGGGTTTCCTAGTTAGTTGAAATATGGCTTTGATGGGATTCTGCCTATGAACTTCAGGTAGATTTATGTGCTTAAGTGAGTTTTTTCACCCCAAATCAGAAATAAAACTCTAACTCAGCAGAAAGGTTTATATGATTTGGGGAAGTGGGAAGGATAACAAATAACAAACATGGACCTTCTTGTGGTGAGTGTGAATAGGAAACATTGAGGTATTCTCGGAACTGAATCCGTAGATTGATATTTGTGCTGTCTGAGTGTGTGCTAACCTGCATCTGGGGTTTCTGATTACTTGCTCTGCCTCTTGAAGACTCTGGTTTGTATTTCAAAACAGCAAAGTTTTGATCCTGGCTGTTTCTATTAGCAGTTTGTACCAAAAGATCGGTGTCCAGATATCTCATTCCTAAGAACTCCACAGTTCCACAAGAGAGGAAAACTCAGTCTTTAGAAGATGGGGTACATAGTTTACACACTAAGGCAGGTGTCCCATTGCTGTCCCAGCGCACATAGCTGTGTTCTGTGAAGAGAGATGCACAAGGGAGATCTAGCAGGCAGATCCATAAAGTTCTGTGATCTTGTTTGCTCCCTGCATTGCCTCTCTGCCAACACTAATCCAAATGCAAAGAGTTAGTACTATAGATGACAGACTCCTGCTCTAATACACATCTCAGCCTGAGGAGTTAGCCTCTTCTATGGGAATTTGATTTGGTTTTGTCAGTTACCAATATATTGCCCTTGTGATTTTTAATCAGTACTTCTAGTAAGTTTTTAAATTTTTATTTATTTCAGTAGTTGTGATGAATATTTATAGAAAGTCCACAATGCTCACTTTCATGTTTCAAGTTATATTCAAATTTATTCAAAGATAAGATCACCAAGTATTACTGGAGAAGTCTACATAAATAATAGAACTGATGATTCAGACCCACATTTCATAATTCTTTCCCCATACGATTTGCATAGGTTACAGAAATGTTTTTTGTTAACACAGTCTTTCTGCTCTTCCTCTCCACTTTGACATACTAACTTTTGCATTTTTGGCAATGCTTTCTATTGCAAAAGATAAAATTTCAGCCATTTCAACATTAAAAATAACCATAAATAATCTGATTTAATCAAAGTACCTGGAATCAATGAAAACAGTTTTGTTTTGTTTCATGAAATAAAAGCTGCCTTACTATTCTTAGGACCATAGTGACATTTCCTTGGACAGTTTGAATGTGTTTTGAAAATTCCCAAAGTCGATTATATTATATATATCAATCTGTTCTTATCATTGAAACTGAGACATTGAGATGAAAGTTGAACCTTATATTTTTCAATAGTTGATTAACGCCATGCTGGTTTTTACTAAACCTGATGAAAGAGAAAGTATGGTAAACTGGATGCATATAACAAACACGGGAGGTCGTAATGTTTCCAGGATATGGCATCTTGCCATTGACCACAGCCTCTTGGAACAAGATAAAGTCACTGAAATAGTTAACAGATGTTAGCCATACTTGAAATATAAAAGTTCTATTGCTAAAAATTATGTACGGTCAGATGGAGATTTGGCGCTTGGTCCATAATTTAACTGACTTGGCAAATGGAAAGTTGGTATCCGGAGGCATAGCGCATAGTACTGAGGCCACACACTTTGCACACTATCCAGAAGCTCATAAACTACTGACAATATGTATACTGTGCTAAGCCAGCTTGATTAAGTATTAACACAGTATTTGATACTTAAGGAAACCTGAAGTCAATTTTCACATCTACTAAATTAAAAAGTTATTTCTGTTAGAGCAAAAGAGTAGACTTTTCTCCAAGTTCAAAAGCATGTCTACAAATCATAGTATTTAGCTTCAGCTTGCAATTTACCAATGACTGGATATTGCTTTTCACTGATTTCATAATTTATCCCGGAATACACATTAAAAATTGTATTTTTTCCCACTCTTGTCTATTACTTCACATTTCAGAACAACTTGACAGTAATGATTTTCAGATGAGTATCTGTAGCTGAAATGGATCTTCTCAGCCTTAAGTCACAAATTTATTCAAGTCAAGCATTGAAGGAGGCTTGTGCTACTTTAGAGTTTGTGGTTTTATTCACAGCTTTGCAAATAAAGTCACCGGCTTCCATCACTTTGTAAAGATTGACACCCTGATAAGGAAAAGAAGGGATATCAGGTGGATTAGGGAGAAGAAGAAAAAACAGATTTGAGTTTATTAGTAGTTAAGTCATAATTTGAAATTACTAAACAAAATGTTGCTCATTGTTGATCTGAAGGCAACATTTGTCTTCATGAATTCTGCAGTCAGTGTTTTAGATTTTTATATCTTAATAAAGCATATCTTAAATCGAACCCTTCTATAAAATCATAGGCTAGCCATACCTGAAAGAACTCAGTGTAATTCAAGGTTGTACCTAAACTCTAGGAAGGACAGTAAGAAAACTAGAAACAATGCTCAAGATACCAGTGAAGGGCAATTAAAATTAGAATTGTTTGGAGGAGTTCATAGATAAGGACTCAGAAAGAAAATCTTTTTACTGTGTAAAGAAACAAACTTGATAAACCTATAAGAGATAGAGGAAAAGTGAATGCATAGTTTTAATCATATTCAAAAACACTATTGGCATGATATTGAAGGAAGTAGTTGTAAACCAAATAAAATGAAGTAGTATTTAGTACACATCTGGAACTTGTTTGTGAGGTTGTACTGGCTGAAAGCATAAACAGGATAAACAAAGGCTTAGATAAATCCATGAATGACAGGCGGTTGGGTATGAAAGCCAAGGTCAGGGCATGCTCCTTATCTCTTGGGCTTGGTGTTGGAAGAGGTAACCATCAAGTTCTCCACCCAGCACTTCTGCTGTCACTAGGGGAGACAGAGCATTAGGTGGATTTCCCAGAGATTTGCCCTCAGGTAGCATTTCATAAACTCTTATGTCCTCCCTTAACATGGAGTAGAAACTATATGGACTTAAAATTGAACAGACTCAGGCTTTCGTGCTAGTAAGTAATTCTTAATATTTATGTATAAGTCTGTCATTTTCTTAAAAGAGACAAACATGAATATTCACAGGGCCTTTTCATAACAAGGATCATAAGGAGATCATCATTTTAATACAACCAATTCTCTCTAGAAACTTTTAGAGCAATATTTCCTTTGTAGTTTACTTCTTTGTTTTTGGGGAATGATCAAGAGAAATGTTTTGTAAAGTGACACTTATAAATGATTCTCATTATCATTTTGCTATAAAGTTGTTCTAGGATACCAACATTTGCTTTGGTCTGAGTTAATTGGTTGCATCCTGGGAATGCCTTTAGGTGGAATATGTGAGGCACATCTTAGTTGACATCCTAAATCCAGTGCTTTTTAAGTTTTGTGAATAATTAGCTACATGTGTCTTTAATTTATGAATTACACCCAGGAAGAAATAATAGAAAGATCTTAGTCACCGGTGTTCTTTGCTTTCCAAGAATTCCATTGATAACAAGTATATACTGGAATTTGCTGACATTTTACCAAAAATTTCATTTTGACCTTTCTCTATAATTTTACTTAACAGAAACCATTTTGAAATAACATTGCATATTTAATATTGAGTCATTTGTCAGATGCTTAAATATGTCTCATGTACTGGGATATGTTCTGGGGTTTCAAGAACCTCATGTAGAATAAAGTTTCTGTCCTCAGGTTGTTTACAGCCAAGCAGGCAATATGGAGCCTGTTGAGGGGAGGGGGGTTCTGTATTATAACTAAAGACACTGACAGATATGCAGGCTTATTATGAGGGCAGAGGGTGGGGTAGTCAACCCACTGAGGAAAAGAAAGTAGTGAAGAGTGTGTCAGGAAAGGGTGTCAAGGAAGGGTAAATCCTGACCTGAGTGTTACCTGGGGAGTATGAGTCTTTGAGAAGGAGGACAGATGGGGCACTGCAGGCAGAAAAACAGTATAAAACATCTGAAAAAATGTCATGTTATATGTGTAGAATGATGGGCAGAGATGACCTGAAAAGTTATGACTAGGCCCTATGAGGTGACAGAACACAACTTTGCTTTCCAGGAAATGAGAACCCACTGATGGGTGCTCAAGCAGACACCAGGAATATTCACATTTGTATTTTGGATGAAATCCTCTAATGGCAGCATGAAGATGAATTTAAAGGTAAGTCAGAAGGCTGCACACCAGTGTAGAGGATGAGTACCCAGGAAAGAGATAAGGAATTGTGCTGATGTAGTTATAGCAAGGGTATTAAAGAACAAACAACCAAAATATCTTACAAGTCAGAAGAGTAGCTCTTGGTAATTGATTGGACATGAGAGCCATAGTGACACAGGATTCTACAGAGAATCTTGGCTTTTTAGCCGGGTAGCTGGTTGAATTGCACCTCCTACCCAGTGTAACAATCCTCTCCTTAAATTTTGAATTCTTAGGAATGAAGCCACGGCTTATTTGCATTTTAGCCCCCAAGTTCTAGAACATGACCCAATACATAATAAGCCTAAAGCATCAGCTAAATTCCTTTCAGTCATCTAAGTCATGGCCATACATTTCTACTAGAAACGATTAAGGAATTTTGTAAATGATATAATAGTTTCTCTAACCAGGAGAGACAGGCAATAGCTTTTGGTGTTTAGTCCCAAGTGATACCTGTTACCCAGTAAATGTTACTGAGCATATCTGTGTAAAGGGAACAGCTGTAATAATCGTTCGCTGGCTGCAGGGGGAGCTAGACACAGAAATAAGATCATTATACAACCTCAGGGTTGGTTCAGAGGTAGAAGCACACAGGTTGGCATGGAAACCCTAAGGTGAGGAATCCAGTGGTATGAACCTGGGGGTCAAGCAGGGAGCCACTAGAAGAGTTTTTGAAGATGGTGGCACCTCACTCTCCAGGTGAAATTGAGTATGGGGAGTACGGCCATCCAAGTGGTGGTGGCAAGTGGTACTGTAGGGCCTTTAATGTAAGTAGTATGAGGAAAGAGAAAAGATGAGAGATAGGGGGGGAAATTCCATTTTGTAATCCAGATGATGCTTTCTCATCTCAAAAAATATTTTGAACTTCTAATCATTTGTGAACTCTTTTCTTGCCTTTTATATTTTGTGTACCCCCGACAGACAGACAGACAGACACACACACACACACACTCTCACACACACATATACACCTGCCTTACAGACTGATAAGTAATGTTAACAAGTATGTGGTGGGTCGTCTGGCTGGCTCAGTTGGTTAAGTGTCGACTTCAGCTCAGGTCATGGTCTCACTGCTTGTGAGTTCAAACCCTGCGTCAGTCTCTGTGCTGACAGCTCAGAGCCTACAGCCTGCTTCAGATTCTGTGTCTCCATCTCTCTCTGCCCCTCCCCCACTCACACTCTGTCTCTCTCTCAAAAATAAATGAACATTAAAAAAAAAAAGCATGTGGCAAAACTAAGTGCTAATTTAGGTGGATGTTGTAGAGTATGTAACTTGTTAGGTACTTTTTTAGAGACTATTCTTGTTGCCCAGTATCTCACGCACTAAGTAATATTAAGCTCTCCTTTTTCCTGACCATTTCAATAGTGCCCTGGGCTCTTTGCCAGAAGCTCTAGTTGTCACTGCAAGAAAATCAAGATCTCCATTTCCTCCTAGGAAAACATCCATCCAAAACAAAACAAAACTGCAAAAATAGCAATCCTAACGGCAAAGACACAGGCTCTAACTCATGAAGTGTGGGAAATCAGATCAGATGATACATGAAAAAGCACCTTGGAGGTCATGAAGCACTATAAAAATGTGAAATGGTAGCATTATTGGTGATGGGGCCATAGCAATAAGTTACTTTATAAAGCCCCCTAAAGAGTTTTTATTGTGTTGTCCCACTGTGCATTTTAGCAGATAGCAAAAGTGTAGTAAAACTTTGACCTCAAAATTGCTTCCCAAATCTGAGACACATTCCCATTTGTATCTGCAAGGCATGCATGAATATTAAAATATGTTAAATTACTTACTGTGTTAAGCCCCAAGCCATTAAGCATATATATCAAATCCTCAGTGGCTACATTCCCAGAGGCACCTTTTGCATAAGGACAACCACCTAATCCGGAAACTGCGGAGTCCACCACATTAATCCCCATCTGGAAAACAAACCAAAACACTCAAGGCTTGTCTATTTATGGCACGCAAATTGTTGAATTTCTATTTAACCTGCTCCAAAGAGCAAATAAGCAAAATCTAAACCTGTTATGGAAACATACTCACTTACTCACCTGCTGCTAGAACACTCCCTGGGGTGCTAATTTCTTTTCTATCTAATCATGTCTGTTAGGCTAACAGAAACTCTAAGGATCTCAGGAAGTAGAATAATCTTAGATCAAAATTAAAATGGTGTTATTTGTTGATTCCAGCACAACTGTAGGGGGTGAAGCCTGAAGTAAGATGAATTCACTCCCAGGTCGTAGGGATTCTCCACCCGATTCTCTAGCTCTATCATAATAGTATTATATAAACATGAAATATTTCCAAAATCCCAGCTCAAAGTCATGTGCCTTAGAAGACCAGTCATAGTGGTAGGGTCAGTGTATTTGAAGTAGTATTTTTATGGGCTCAATTCACCCATTCAATTCACTCAATCTTTATTAAGCCATTATTTTGCATACCCAAATCTACTGCTTTGGGAGAAGTGAAGAGACACGTGTAAGGCAAGACATGCACCAGCAATACTAGCACCATGTCACAGTTATTGGGTCCTCTTTAAGTCCTGGATATTATTCCTAACATCTTATGAGTATTAACTGCTAATCCTCACACCCAAAAAAACTCATGAGGCAGATAGTCTTCTATCATCCTTGAATCACAGATGAAGAAACTCAAGTACAGCAGGATCACAGAATTTGCCCAAGGTCACCTCTGTCTCCAGAGAATTCACACTGGGATTTATGGTGTCTGGAAATATGCAAATTAGTACAGGTCATGCAGGTAGGGATATCAGAGGTAGAGGGTGTGTGTGCTAGAGGTGTTCTGGAAGACATGATCACAGTGGGGTCTGAAAGGTGCCTTGGAGATCAGGGGATTGGAGAAGACTGAGAAGATAGGGAGGCATGTCACACTTCTGTAATCAGATGCTACCAAGAGGCCTGATCTGATTCTTTATCTTCTGGGCATTGAAGAAAAAGTAACCTGATCTCAGCAAAAATGAGAAGCACCTGAAATCAGAGCTCTTGGGTGGCCAACTGACTCGAGAATCTGAATTTTTCACAAGATCCCAGATGCTGCTCTTGGAGCTACTCTGGGGATCACACTTCATTTTGTTTTTCTTCATCTTTTTTGATAAGCTTTTTATTTCAGAATAGTTTTAGATATTCAGGAAACTTGTGAAGAACAGCACATACCCATATATTATCCACTTAATTTCCTGTATTATTACATTATCTTACATCATTATGGTAAATCTGTCACAGCTGATGAACAAATATTGGTATATTATTAAAGTCCATGCATTATTCATATTTCCTTAGTTTTGAACTTAATGGTATTTTCTGTCTTTGAATTTGGGATTGTCTGATGTTTTCCTAATGGTTAGACTAAAATTCTGAAATATTTCAAGAAAGACAACAGAAGTGAAATGCCATTCTCAATACATCGTATCAAGGCTACATATTGTCAACATGATTTATGACTGATAGGCACCTTGATCACCTGACAGAGGTAGTGTTTCTCAGGGTTATGCACTAGGAAGCCCCCACTTGCCAGATTATACTCTTTGGAGGAAAGTCATTGTGTGCAGCTCTCACTAAAGAGATAGAGAGGATCTACAGAAATTATTTGGAAATCTCCCATTTGGGAGATTTGTATATTCTCCTCTATTTATTAAAACATTGTTTTTTTTATCAGTAGGGACTCATGGTATTTTTTTCAGTTTGGTTTATAACCCAATATTACTTTCTATATTTTGTGGCTCAAGTTGTTTGAGATTTTGTTTTTACCTCCTGTGTCCCTTTTTCATAACAAGAGGACTCTGCTTTTTGAATCGCACTCTTCTAGATAACCCCTTGAGAGTTAAAAGGATAACTACCAAGACATACAAGTTTCAGAAAAATTTGGATGATAAACCAAAATGTATAATAGTGGTCATCACTAGATGGTGTGATTACAGGTAATTTAATTCTGTTTGTATTTGTTTTCCAGTTTCTCCACAATGAACTTTAATTATGTATAAAGAAAAAAAAAGGCTCTGTAAACCTTAGCCTGTAGTAGAATGAGAATGAACATAAATGCATCCAAGATTCATTTTCTTGACTAAAACCATTATTTTGCAACTAAGTGATTTTCCTAGATGGGAGACTGCAGGGATTAATCTGCCTACAAAATTTTTGAATAGAGACATGATCTGAGTGAAAGGTTACCTGGAAAATGGTCTTTCCCTCTTTCCTAGCATTAGAATAGCTGTAGATATGTATTTTCTATCATTAAGCTCTATTCCCAAATTAATTGCATCAATCCTATGCAATATGTGACTTTAAAGCAAAGTTGAAGAGATTATTAAAGTATATAGTACCTGTTCAAGAGACCATTAAGACATTAGTGCCTTTTAAATTGTCTCTCCAAAATAAAAAATCACAATACTACTTTAAAATCACTTTTATGCAGTATCTCCTACATTCCGATCTTTATTAAATGTGCAGTTCTGTTCCCTAGAAGTAAATCTTAATGGATAATGTTACCCATATACTAAGTTATGATCTTATTTTTAAACAATCTGCTTTGGAAACTTCTAGTCTAGTCAACTAAGAAAATTTGTTTTTACTATGTACCTTTTCTTTATATCTACTTCCCTATTCCATTAGAAATGATACATACTATCATGTAAACAAGTGCTTGACAAAATAGGAAGAAAAATATTTATACTTCATTGATTCGTGATGCTAAATAGAAGGAAATTTTTTGTACTTAATTATTGAAATCATGATATTATAGTAAATGTCACTACTTTTACTCTATTAGTATCATGTATTTGAAAATAATAGATAGGCTCTTAGATGACTTTATCATAAAGAGATTATCTGCATTAAAAGATTATTCTTAGAAACCCCTTTCCCAGGTCTCCAAACAGAAACCACTACTTTCCAGTTTCTGAGGTGTGGGTGTGTGTGCACATACATGTGTGTTCCCGGGGTGTATGTGTGTGCGTGCATTCACACACACACAAGCACAAGAGATTTTCTTGCACCATAGATTGCAAAACAAAGCATTTGCTTTTTGTTTTGGAGAAAAGTACATCATTAGATGAGTAGCCACAAGGTGGCAATGCAGCTTCAAAATCAACCAAGTTAAAGTCAAGCATTTACAACCCCACTCTGTTCCAGCTCCCCAAAATGACAAACATGTAAATAAATCACTTTACATTATACAAATAAATATTTTCTCTTCAAAAGAGGAAACTTACAAACAGTGGTTCAATATACTCAGTATATTTTTTATTAGTCTTCCTTTGGAACATGTTTATGAAGTACATTCTATGTGCCAGGGACTTGGAATACATACAAAATCCTGTAGCTCATGGGGTTTAGCATTAGAAATTAAAATTACTATATATTTTGTCACTGAGAAGTTACCAAACCAGAAACTGTTTTCTCTAGAGCTAAGAGAACTAATTCTCCCTAAAATAAAACCCAGAACTCAAAGGGTTGAGGTGTGCTTGGCTCCCACACTTCTCCAAGCTCATGGTTAAAGCCATTAATCCAGTTACCAGGAAATGATAAACTTGTTGAGTTCACTTACATGTGCTCTGTCTACTTGAGCTCTGCAGTTACGTGCTTGGACTTAAGGGCTGAGAAAAATGAATGAAGTAATAGTAGCCACTTTTTCTGGAAGATGGTAAAATGACTGTAGATCCACCATGAGCACATCACTCTGTGCGACAATCTTAGGTGAGCTCTATGGAGTAGTAATCTTGTGTATTGCTTAGATGCCCAAACCATGCTGATATGCTAACAAAAAGTACATCTTGACTTTTTCTTAGTGCTGTAAGAACTTATTTCCCAAACAAAACTGAGAAATACCTTAAGTGGAGTCAAATCATTTTGCAAAATTTACAATGTCCTGTATTTTCATGATTTCTAAAAATCTAATGGAATCAAAAATTTAGGTATTGAGGATACTAAAATCTTAACATACTAAAGTTCTGTATGTTCCTTAAGTTTTGAAATGACATCTAATTTCTTTACCCTCTGATATCAACTTTTTCTTTAAAAAAACTGTTATGTTAGGTTTAATTTAAAATAAGATAATTTCCGGGGCACCTGGGTGGCTGGGCCGGTTAAGCATCCCACTTTAGCTCAGGTCATGATTTCATAGTTTGTGGGTTCGAGCCCCACGTTGGGCTCTGTGTTAACACCTCAGAGCCTGGAGGCTGTTCCAGATACTGTGTCTCCCTTTCTCTCTGCCCCTCCCCTGCTTGTGCTCTGTCTCTCTCAAAAATAAATAACATTAAAATTAAAAAAAAAAAACAAGGTAATTTCTGATGGTGTAAGTTACTATTTTTGGATTTAAGTTACTCGGGGAAAAGTCAAATATTCATGTGGGATAACTATTCAAAATATATTCATTTTTCTGCTATTTGTCTCCTTAGCCATTCCTCATAGCCAGTATACCCTCTAACAGAGCACTGCAATTCTCCATGCATGAGGGGCTGCTTGTCTTCCAGTGGTCAGGCCAGAGAGCACTGATGGACCACGACATTCTTTCAAATAATCTCAAATCTTGCCTTGAGATACTTCTCAACCAGTACTCTAAACAATTACTATATATTGAGTTATGACCACCTAAGAAATAACACTATTTGCCATTCATGTGCATTGTGTAAACCACAGGTAATGAACAGTTAGTATACATGAATAAAGTCCAGTATTTTAATTGAGTGAAGTATATGCCAAAATTTGTATGTATGTGATTATAGTCATATATATTGTTATTGGGGGATAACTAAGCTAATGGTTATTAGTTACTACCATTTTGACATAATATCCTTCATCAGGTTTTCCTACATGCTTCATTCTTTTTTGCCTTACTATACATATTGAGATAGATTATATTGTCACCTTTATTTAGTATATTTCAAATGGAGATAGAAATGGGACTGTGTACATAGGGGGATAAGGAAATGGAAAAACTGATAACAAGGAAATTCTCAATTGCAGTAAGACAAAATAATACTATTAGTGAACATTTATTGAATGTTTATTTTGTCACAGATAGTGTGCCATATGCTTTACATGTAATAAAGCTACACAAAGTTAGTGAGAAATGGGTAGTAACCCATGCCCATTTTACTGATGAGGGAACTGAACCTCCAAGAAGTCAAACACTATTTCTTGCTTCTTGCAGTAGCTGTGTGCTACTGCCCAATTTTAATTGTTAACATTTAATAAACCCTGATTATATGCAAGGCATATGACTAAACACTTTCCATTTAATCCTTGTAATAACTCGAGGAGGTGAGGTGTGAATTAGGAAGAAAGCACTGACAAGTCAAAAGCCTTCCATTTTCTTATGACACTTTCTTCAACTTTCTGGAAAGTCTCTACATGATTTAGTAATAAGAGACTTGAGAAAGTAAAAGATCGTTGTCCAAAGGGTTTCTTTTTTCCCTGTGAAGCTTGCCCAAGAAAATAGCCAGAAATGTTAATATAGATTTATGCTCAAGGGTATTCTTTGTAGCATAATTTGTAACAGGAGATAAAAAGGCGATAAGTTAAATGTCCATTAATAGGGAAATAGTTAAAAATTAGATAAGATGGACTATTATTAAAGCATTAAGTATTTTCAATGATTATGTAATGGTATAGAAAAATGATTATAAGAAATTGGAATATAGGAAGAACATACTATGCTTGGACTCATTCATTGGTGTTTATAAAGAATTTTTTGATCCTCTATAATAAGTAGATATCGCATATGTAATGTGTCCTCTTGTTTTACAGTCATCCCCTTCTTCTGCTAGAACAGCACCCCAAAATTATACTGGACTTCCTCAGGCTTTATTTTTTTTTTCCATTTCTGAGTTACAATCCAAATTCTAGAGATGATTCCTCTTGGCATCATCTGTTTTCTCTTGAGTGGATGGTGCTCCTATACTGCACTTCTACAGTGACCGCCTGTTCTCTCTCCCCGATTGTCACAAAATAGTGAAGCCAGTTCCCCTGAAACTTGAATGGCACAAAATAGTGAAGCCAGTTCCCCTCAAACTTGAATGAGCAGAAGATGTCATTTACAATGTCTGACTAGAGGGTATTACACTAAGTGAAATAAATGGGACAAGGACAAATACCATATGATTTCACTTACAGGTAAAATCTAAAAACAAGAAATGAATAAAAACATTTATGATGTCTGAGATGGGGCCTGAACCTCTCCATTTCTAACTCCCAAATTATGCAGAAGTTGTTGCCTCCCAGAACATACTGGAGTGGAAAGAGACTCTGATTCTTGTAGGAAAGAACCATTTCTCAGGTGGCATTATGTCCTAGTCCAGTCAACATACTGGCTCCATCTTTCTTTGCACAGTGTTGCTCAGAATGAGAACATCTGAATATTAGAATTATCTGAAGTCCTAGTTAAAAAGGCAGATTTCTGTTGTCTACCCCCCAAATTGATTGTTTTCCTTGTATTTGCATTGTTTCATACTCCAAGATGCATTTTATGAATAATAAAGTTTGAAAATAACCTTGATCTACCTGTTCACCTGTGGCAGACGGTGCTGGCTCTTCACCATAAACTTGTTTCCTTTTCTGAAATTTAGCCAGGTAACACTACCCAACGGCCTGTTTATTCAGGTGTGATTATGTGACTATAGGTTAGCCAATGGTGTGCAAGCGAAGTGATGTAGGCCATTTCTAGAATAAGTCTTTTAAGAAATTATGTCAATAGTCAAATGCAGATGACAATGAGGCCTTAGGGGATGGTGAGCCAAAAAATGGGAGGAGCCTGGATCCTAAAATCACCTAGCGGAGAGATGCCCACTGAAAAAACATGTTCAACAAACCTCCATATGTTTGAGTCACTATTCATTTTGAGGTGTGCAGTAATATCAGCATAGCCAATTAGAACTGATATACCAACTGATGAGATAGATTAAAATCTACATTTTGCAGCTATTTTCTATTCCATCTGTTTTCTATCTTTTCTTTTGTTAATGGAGCATTTCTGAGTGATTTCATCTTCTCTCTTCTATTGAGACGATTCCTCTTGGCAGCATCTGTTTTTGCCTGTTCTTGAGAGTGTGGTAAGGCACTTGTTCTTGAGTGGATGGTGCTCCTATGTTGCATTCTACAGTAACCTGTAGAAAAGGACAGAAAACTTTCCTTTGAACTAGAGTGAGGAGAGGATGGACAGAGGTACAGAGATGTGTTAAAGCAACATGGACCCTAAAGTTTTCAAGAAAATAAATGATCAATAATCTCAGAAACCTAGTGATTGAGTTCACCTGCTGAGATTTCAAAAACAAGTTATGGTATTTTTGGCTCCCTGACACTAGCTTCTCTTATATCCAGCCCTACCCTGCTCTTACCACACTCTTTGATGTGTGCACAAAGAGGTAGATAGATAACGAGGAGGAAGAAAAAGGGACAGATCAATAAATAACCCTGGAAATAATAAAAATTGTATCTATACAGATGGAAGTAACTATTTTTCATAAGAATCTACAAATTCAAGAGTTTTACAACTAGACAATTTAGTCTATTTCTCATATGATTGATTGATTTAAAAGGAACTAAGCACCTGAGTTCCAAAAAGTCACATGGGGTTACCAAAAGTCACAGAGGTCATTAGTTCTACAGGTGGATCTTGATTGTAGAGGTAAATCATGTTTCTGAAATTTCACTGGTAGTAGGTACATAAGTTCTAGTTCCAAATGAATGTTAGTGGGAGGAGGACTATCTAATAGTGTAAATATTCAACTAAATTTCAAGTTTTATAAAAGTTAAAAGAAAAAAAGGAAAGCACAGTGATGCTGATGAGAATTAAGTGTTAGTGTTATCAATACTCATAAACCAAGGAGGGCTTGGGATAATAGGAGGACCAAATTTGGGGGGCAGTGGAGAGTCAAAACAGCAAGTTATATATATTAACCATATGAGAGCAAGAACGTTCCTCTATCTCACTTCATTATAGGCTCAGTATGTGGCATAGCTCTTAGAACATAATGTTATTACTCAAATATTTTTGAAAGAATTGGACAAATAATGTATCTAAAACAATACATGCAATACCAAGACCTGGATGTAAGTATAACTACACACGATAATAAATGAACTTGATAAATTCAATTGGAAATACAGAACTACATAAGGAGGATACTAAAATAAATGAAATGTTCAATGCTTCACTACCTATGTTGTTTGCTCCCTAAACTTCCTTTTCTTGGAACTGTCTTCTCATAAAGATGGGTTCCTGGAACCTGTTTGTTCAGTGACTCCTTAATAATCCTCCGTGCAGTTGATGGACCTCAGCTGAGTCAATCACAGTCTCCTCCCTCAGAATTTAAAATAGATACAAAGATAGAATTCACCTTTCTAAAAGGTCAGAGATACAGCATGTGAACTATGGACAAGCAACTTTTTCTATGACCAATGGAAAGCAGAGACATTCAGTCTATAGTAAGAGGGAAAAGGAAGCATTATTGAATCAGAAATGTCACCTGAATTCCAGACAGTTTTTCAGTCTTTCTGAGGTCCATTTTCACTTCCTCCCTATCTTAGTTTTTGAAATAACATTTAATGAGAGCTATGCCAATTGTCTTCAACCACATAATAATCCTAGGAAGTAGGTACTATCATCACTTTATATATGAGAAAACCAAGCTACAGAACATTTAATATGACCATGTATAGTGTTGCATATTTGATAAGTGATGTAAGCTGAGATGTAGGATCAGGTGAAAAAGCCTCCAAATCTCTGCTCTTGTGTGGTACTTCTTTAGGAGGTTTCAATAAGACATCCCTGTATCCTCGTAAGAAAGTGTCCTTTTTGCTTAAGGTAGTTTGAGTGGCTACTGTTGGTTGGAAACAAAGAGCAGTAACTAACACATCATTAAGTTAATGACCTGGTAGAGAAGGTATTCATAAAAACAAAGAACTGTAATACGAAGTATAGTGTGGTAGTTATTAAGAGAATTACAAACAGAGCTATTCAGAAACACCAGTGAGACAGTTTATATTTTGTAGGAGAGCAAGGAAGGAGGGGCAGGGTGAAAAGGTTGATGAATAGTTTGGCTCTGCTTTGGGCCTTGAAGGATGTTGACAAGTGGGGGATGGTGAAGGAAAAAATATTCTACAGAGAGTGAACAGCTTGAGAAAAGGCACATATGATGAACAGACCAAGGATATACTGAGAATATTTTAATGAGACTTGTATTGTAGGGGCTGTTGAGGTGTGGAAGGAGTACAGTTCCAGATCATGATAGGCCCTGAATATCTTTCTCTGGGGTACGAGCTTTATTCCCTACAAAATAAAGAACTACTTAAGGTTCATGAATAATCATGGCATCATCAGCATTTGTTTTACTCAAATTTTGTTATCAGGGGAACAATAATTGAGATGGATAGAGGTTGAGAAATATGTAAGCAGAAGTACTTGTTAGAAAATTAAGGCAAGGCATGAAGTCAACGGTGATGAGTATTTAAAATGAAGCAGAAGGGGAAAATACTTTTGTCAAGGAATAAATTTGAGATTTATGAGGTAAAATAGTGCCTCAATGAATGAATAATAATGGAAGAAAGAGGTGTCATTGACAAAATCACTGATTGCTAGCTTAACATCTAATAGGAGGATGATCCATTAGCTGGAACAGGATACAGAATCAACTCTAGTAAAAAGTAGAAGTTGCTGTCTTGAAAATAGATATTTAAATAGATATTTAATACAAAATTGGATATTTAACATGTCATTTCTTAAAGCATATCTTTAAGATGCTTATTCAAAACTAGCATTAATTCTTTTTCTTAATCTTTAATTGTATGCCTATTTCTTCTTGCTTACTTACATCTGGGGTGATCCATGGCTTTGGTAATGTTCAAATTAATGGTTAAGTATTCTTATAACCCAAAGAATCGGCCTCTCTTGGGCAGTGAAACAAAGAAGATATGGCAATGTGCTACCTGGCTTGAAGACTCCTTCTCTCTGTTGAGTACCAGGGTTGTGGTTGGGGTAATGGGTGATAAAAATTTCAGATAGGTGAAGGGAAGCCCTAGAATACATGGGACTGATTCTGCTTCTAAAGGTGTATGCTGGAGAGTGTATAAGACTCAAAAGCTCCCATCCAGCTGGTTGGTATGCCAGCTCAGCAAAGGCAAAGTGAGGAGCCTGGCAAGTCCAAGGTAGCCTCAAAGACAATAAAGCACTCAACCCTGGCACAGAAAGCATACAACAGTTTTGCATATCCCTCACCAGAGATTAGAGAGTCCAGGTGAACATGAGAGAACTAGTATCATGACCAGGAAGAAGCAGAGTGTGAGCCAACATCCATACACCATGATTAGGGTACCAACACAGGGGACAATGCTGAATAGGCTGGTGAGGTACATTAGGGGAGGCAAGGGAGGACTAAGAATACCATCAAACTAGGTAACCCCTGCCTAATGGTGGATAGATACTCAAACTCCCTTCAAGTTAGCAAAGCTCAGAGGAACAAGAGGCAAAGAATAGCGGGGGGAAAACTTGAGGCACTGAGTTTTAAATGAAAATGACTCAGCTGATTTGAATTCAGCCATTTAGGTAGGAAAACAAAAGTAAGTATAATTACACTTAAATATATAGCAAGTGAAGCAGGTTTGGAGCAAACCAAACATATCCGGAAAACATGATATGATCAGTGGTTGTGAAGCTATTGTGAGTATCTTGAATAAGACTTATTGTGAGTATCTTGAATAAGACTTAGTTACATAGTGCAAGATCATTATGTGGTCAAGAAAGTAGACGTATTCTCTATGACTCCAGAGGAAAATGGACAGAGGTAGATTTTGCTTGATTATAAGAGAGAACTCTGTAGCCATTTAATGTTGCCCAAACTTAAATGATTAACTCTCAAAGTAATTATCTCTCTGCCACTGAATCTGTTAAAAGACACTCTAAAGATTGTAGAGAGAATCCCTTCTCCAGTGAGTGAAGCTATTGGCTTTGATGGCCTCTAGGATTTTATCAAATCCTAAGGCTTTCTATAAATGCATGTTTAACTTAGCTTGCTCAGTACCATCTAATTTTGTCATAAAGTTATAACCTAGATCACATTAAAATATTAAGTGCTTCTGCTATTGTGATTTGAGGTAACACATTCCTGTGGTAGGTCCATTCCTTTCCATCTGAACATGACAGGCAAATTCTAAGCAAAGACACAGTGATTTCTTGGGACAGTCACATACAATAATCTTCTAGATGGCATACAACTGTGTGTCCAGTGCTAATAGCCAAGAAAAAGATTTTTAAAACACAGTTGAAGAAAAAGAACTTGAAGATTCTCCTAAATGGTGTCAAACCCATACATAGTTGGTGTATGCAGCAAGACTGCCAAATACCACTACAATTACAAAAACTTCCATATAACTTGTAACATATTTTAGGATTTGTTTTAACTTTAATACTTCCAAGCACCTAAGATTCAATGCCACCCTTAGTCAAGAGTTAAAATAGAGAATCAGATAGGAATTTAGGTATGAGTTCAGGTACTATTCCCTCACTTGGCTAGATAACATTCAGAGAAAAAGAAATTACCTATGAAATAAGTAGGAAAATATAATATTAACCATGGGGAAAACAGATTTATATGGCCAAATATCCTATTTGGGCAAGAATAAAGTTAGACTCCTCAACTTTTACAATAGGACAAGAAAGCTCCCACCTACATCTCTGATTTCCAAAGTGTGTAGCCCAGTGATAGTCAAGTGTCTGCTTGCTCTTAGATGTCTTGCTTGTCTGCCCCTTTTCAGTTCCCCCCTCCTTTTTTTAAAGCTTGTTTATTTATTTTGAGAGAGTGTGAGAGAGAGAACATGCACACAAGCAGGGGAAGGGCAGAGAGAGAGAGAGAGAGAGAGAGAGAGAGAATCCCAAGCAGGCTCCACACTGTCAACACAGAGCCTGATGTGGGACTTGATGTCATGAACCATGAGATCATAACCTGAGCTGAAATCAGGAGTCAGAGGCTCAACCTACTGAGCCACCCAGCCACCCCACCTTTTTTGGTTTCTTAACACAGGACTGAGTTGTGCAGCCTGCATTCCCCCAACTCCCATATCAGCTAGATTCCAACTGGTTCAGCCAACAGAAGGCTCTGATTGAGGAAGAAGCCAGAATATTTCCCTCTCTGTTTTAGGTGGTATCTCTAGCACAGCCTGTTTTCTCCGTGTCTCTAAATGTTGACCATGGACAGGTCCATCATGGTTCCAATTCCCTCCTGGTGACGCTGGATGGGGGTGGGGGGGGGGAGGGCTCCTGTAACAATGTCTTCTTTGTCCAGTCTAGGGGCCTCACTGGTGTTGCAGGTTAGTTTCCTGCTGCTACTAATCTCAGGAGTGCTTCCTTAAAAATGAAAGCACCAGGGTGCAAGTTACAAGCAGGCATTCTCAGGGTGGAGCAAGTAGAGTTAACACCTGAGAGTGAGTGCACCCTGGGCACTGCCCTAACCCAGACCTTGCTCATCTCTGGGTTGTTTTGCTGTCTAGTGTTTAGTTTTATGGTTCTCCTTTCACCTGTACACAATTTCCTGGATTCAGTTGCTTACGTGGCTCCTGCTTTCTGGCTGGACCCTGAGAGACCCAAGTATCCTTTTCATGGAGTTCAATCTGAATTTGCTTCCACCTAGCTCTTGTCAAAGGCAGGTTGAGAAAATATTAAAGGAAGACCTTTTAAGGAATATACAGTCCCCCCTCCTCTAAGTATTTGAATTCTAGCCTTACATCAATTTAGTTTATCAGAAAGACATATACCAGGATCTCATCAGCTCAGACTCCTGCAGAGATAGCTTCTCTGAATCCCATTTTAAGGTTATTTTCTTGAATTTACTGAAAGTCCTTATAAAACACTAACAAATGAGTCTTGTAATGGAGGATTCCCCTTCCCCTCACATATATCTTAAAACCCCCTGCTGAAGATATCATTCACTAATTTTACTATATTTTATCCTTTATTAATCAGGATGATTAGGCTGAATTACTTAAGGGGAAAAATAGGGGAAATGTGTTGGTTCACTTGAGTGGACTGTGGAAAGAGTTTGGAGCTAATCTTGGGAAAGACTGAAAACTTTTTGTTTCATTCTCTTTTCTCTTTCCCTCTCTCCCTTTCTTTCTCTTCACCCCTCTCCCCCGATCATTTCTTTTCTGTGTTGGCTTTATTTTTTTCATTTCTACTATGCCAAAGGTCACAGAATTTTATGTAAGAAAAGTAAGCACTTTTTCATGAGCTCCAGCCAGGAAACTATTGAGAAAGTGATATTTATTGAGACCCCTTAAATTGTATGTCCATTTCTGAACCAGTTATTGAAGCGAAGTGCACTAGATGACAGGGATTTCTTTCAGGAGTGCCATGAGGGTACCCCATCCTATACTTAGGAGGGGTGGTGTGTGTGAGGATAGGGAAGGTGCTGTAACTTCTCCACCCTCACAAGAAGTACATGGTCAGACGAGTAGGGAAATGGTTTCTTAGAAGAAGGAAAGTGTTATTTTCACAGACCAAACAAGAACTCTTCACTAAATTGCTTTAGTAGAAGCCACTCAGTATATTCCATTTAAGTGTCAATACCATAACACGATTTGTGTAACTGTTTAGGTCTTTGTTTTTAGAAAACTTGCAAGATCATTAAATGCTCAGTAGCGGCAAGTTTTCATCCCATTATTGAACAAACATTTGTTGACTTCCTACATTGTTCTGGGTGTCAGCTATAGAGTAGTGGAAAATAACATGTCTGTAACATGTACAAAATGTATGCTTTTATTGAGCTACCTTTCTGATGGAGGAAAAAACACTTAACATAGTTAAACAACAAGATAAGAATAATGCAGAAAACAATTTACAGGGGAGAGATTCCAATGTACACCATTCTTTGTTCAAGGAACATTGCTTGAGACAGAATTTGAGCTGATACCTGGATGAAGTAAGAAAATGAACTTAAGAACTTATATTAAATAATTGCCTTTAAGGCAACATGAGCAAGGTCAAGACAAAAGCCCTGAAAAGGGATGATGCACAGCGTATTGAGAGCAGTGAGCAGACCATAGTGACACAGTAGTGGGAACCAGGGAGATAGCATTAGACAATAACATCAGACACTTAGCAGGGCGAGATCTGTGGACAAGTATATTTTAACAAGGTCCGTATCATTAGTGTAGCAGATGGGAGTCTCCGCATTTTTTCAATGGTAGGAATAGAATGGAAAATATCTTGGGGCATTGTACTTTTTTCCATATCACAAAACATTTTGCTGTGTAATAGGCCACGATGTTTTGGATTAGTAAACTACAGCGGATTAGGGAGGATTTTACAGGCCAAAGTTCATGAAGCTATTAACAAATTAATTGAAGTCATGTTTGTGCCTCCCTGTCAAATAAAACATGTTTGCTTGAACAAATGTCTCCTGTAATTGACTACAGGAGATTTAGTTTCTTACTTAAATGATATGATATGAATTTCATAAAAATCTATTAGTCGAAATAGTTCTGATTTCACAAGGGGACCTCTTTGCTCAAAACTACTATGAAATGATAGCTCTTATTAACACAATCAGCATTGTCAATCAACCAGTAGTCGCCAATTATACCCTTACAAAGGATCAGCATACCAGTGTATTTAAGATACAGTTCTTGATAGAAAAAATACTCATAACTTAGTAGAAAAGATATGATGTATATGTGGATACATAGAAGGAATCCTGTGAGAAGTACTAATTCAGGTCAATTAGGAAAATATTATAAGAGTTCCAAGGGGAAGGAAATTATTCCAGGACGTGTCAATCAGGACAGGTTGCATGGAGGAAATGACATCTGAATCTGGCTTTGAAGAGTAGGATGATTTTACAGAGTAGGGCACTTGGGAGTAGTCCTTTAAAAAGAACAAAAAGCAACACCAATGACTGAACTTGTTAATAACAGTTTCCTGTTTATTGACATTTAACACTAGCTCGATTCTTCCTACTAGGTAGCACAATTTTATAGAAATAGCCAAAATATTATTCATTTACTATGAAAACATTTAGTAAGTGGTTTCTATGTACAACTCACTAAAGAGGAAAAAAATAAAGGTTAGATGCAATATTATAAGTCTAGATGCTTAATGGAGTGGGTTCTTAAAGACAGGATTATGATACATAAATATACATTTTAAATTTCAGTCAAATGCTACATTATTGAATATGTTTAAGATCACTTATATATAAATATAGGAGATATATATATCCACATATAGCTATCAATGTGTGTGTGTGTGTGTGTATTTCAGCCATATCATATAATTACTATTTAATTTAGAAGTCTCAGAATCTTCTTTACAGCTTATGTCCACGAGACATATTATGTACATGAGTACTGTTGCATTTCTTAATAGAATTATGTCTGTTCTTGCTCAGTATTTCAGGCCAGTGCCTAATCTTGTATCAATTGCTCACATCTCACATGTCCAGAAGGAATTTATATCAAGTTTGTAAGCCATCTAACAAATGCATGCATGCTCCTCTAAAGTATAGCTGTATTTGAATTTTACAAAAGTGGAACTCTTCCAGGCATCATATCTCACTAAGGATAAGAGAAATCTAAAACTTTATACAAAATAAAGTACAACATCATATAGTTATTTATGCAAAATGTGCTAGTTATTTATTGCAATATACGTCAAACCAAAAATATCAATGTCAAGTTGGTATCTAACTCAAAACTGAACCACTTACATACACAAATAACTCATTTTCACTTAACCAGAGATGAATGACAATTGAGAGTCATAAAAAACACTGAGGCTTAATTTTACCCAAGTTTTTGTCCCTTTCACCAACCACATATTTATAAATGTTTGCTACCATACAAAGTTTGGGGGAACACAATAGATCGGGCCTTTGGCTTTGCTTTCAGTTCTTCCGTAACTAGGTTTTTGACTTTGGACTTTCAGTTCTTCAGTAACTGGATATTTGACTTTGGAAGAGTTACTTTACTTCTTTGGGTCTCACTTTTCATAGCTGAAAAGTGAGAAG
This sequence comes from Cryptoprocta ferox, assembly GCA_028646485.1. Taxonomy (NCBI): domain Eukaryota; kingdom Metazoa; phylum Chordata; class Mammalia; order Carnivora; family Eupleridae; genus Cryptoprocta; species Cryptoprocta ferox. The sequence goes on along the minus strand of CM053577.1, from coordinate 93,333,279 downwards.
TTGAAATAGTTCCCTTTTGAAGTCTTACTTTTATGGCATATAAAAATATTCTTTAAAAAAGAAGAAGGATAGACTTCATGGTTACTTTCCTAATTATAAAGGAAATGAGAGATGCTTAATAGCTCCCTATAAAGTTTTAATAAAATGGCAATCAAGGTTCTAGTATTATACCTGCCAAATATCATACAGTTATAGCAGAGGTTTGTACATGGTAGGCAGGCAGTCTATACATGTTAGGTGATTAGGCAAGCATATTGTGTGCTTCTAATATATTATTCTACTGATAAAATATGTAACAGTTAAAATGCATATTTAACATTAAGAGAATAAGGTGTTTATGGCACTAAAAACCATCATGTTCTCAAAATATATAAAAACTCTTCTTCTAAGTCAGAGTTCCAAATGTTTTATAAGTCACAGATTCCTTAAGGAATCTGAGTAATCTGAAGAAAACATAAACTTTTGCTAGAAAAACTCAAAAAAGACACACATTAAAAACAACATATTGATATGATCCATGGACAGAACACTTTTCTAAAAGAAACATATTGAATTCACTTGTCACTTTTATCCAAGGGAGGAAAAATACTCCATTGTTATTAGTGAGCTGTATAGCCCATGTATCTGCACATTTTTGTGTGTCAGTGTTTTTTAACCCAGAAATGTCTGAAATTTAGTATGAAGGTAAGTTTTAATATCAACATTTCTTATTTATTACTAAAACACTAGCAGCATTTAAACATTTATCTGACCAAGTAACATTAAGTAGGAAATATCTATGAGACATAAAATATAAGATATAATATCTGCTCATGAGAAACAATTTAATGTGTTTTATTAAGACTTTTGCCCTTAGGGTGCTGCTACAGAACTTGGAACCAAAATCATTTAACTCTGTGCCCTGAATATGGAGAAAAAGAAAAAGAAACACAAAAATCTAATTTGTAAAATTATTCTGTGGTGTTTTGTTGGCAAGCAGTATAAACATCCTAAAGAATAATGACGCGTTGTGTTTTTTAGTCATCTAGACATTTTTTAAGGTAGTAAAGATTTTTTTTTAATTTTGAGAGTAAATTGTTTTTTGGAGAGTCAAAAAAAGAAACATGTGGAACACATTCCTTGGCTTCCCAAAATCTCCAACTGTGAGTGACACATGTACAGTACTTTAAAAGTTGCAAAAAGAAAAATGAAACAAGAAAGTCAAATCATATTGTAATTCTGCAAATAATACGTGTCTACCAAACAGTACTGCTTTTGAAAAGGTTTAGCTAGTGTTTCAATGCCTCATAAGCAATGGGACAGCTGGAGGGACTGTCCCAAATAGGCAAAGATTTGCTAAATTTGAAATACCTTGTTGAGTAGAATACTTGGCATATGATAAGAACAAGAATATAACTAATTTCTTCCTTCATGTTACTTCGACTAGTAAATTCACTTCATGAAAACTAATATATTTTGGTACTTCCCTTAAAACCATCCTTTGAATAAGATAAGGTAACCATCACTTTTTCAGAACTTCAAAAAACCATCAAATTAGACCGACGTTCTACTAAGTAATATTTTATATTTTAAACGTATGTGTACTTGGTTGTACTCTTGAGTAAACTGAAGAAGTACTCAAGATAGTCAATAATGCCACTCTGGCAGCTGCAAAACTACCCCAAATACATGAATAATGAAATCATCCTATTTATAACTTAGAGAAGTTAAATAGCAAAATTTAACAAGAATATAAATAGCTGTGGGGAGCCTGGATGACTCAGTTGGTTAAGTGTCCAACTCTTGATTTCAGCTCAGGTCATGATCTCAGTGTTTGTGAGATTGAGGCTCACATTGGGCTCTGTGCTGACAAGACAGAACCTGCTTAGAATTTTCTCTCTCCCTCTCCCTCTGCCCTTCCCCCACTTCCCACTCACCCTCTCTCTTTTTCTCTCAAAAATAAACATTAAACATATATATGTGTATATATATATATATGTGTGTGTGTGTGTGTATATATGTGTATATATATGGCTGTTTACTAATAGGGTAGAAGAGGGGTGCCTGCGTGGCTCAGTCTTAAGCATCTGACATCAGCTCAGGTCATGATCTCGTGGTTTGTGAGTTCAAGCCCAGCATCAGGCTCTGTGCTGACAGATCAGAGCCTGGAGACTTCTCCAGATTCTGTCTCACTCTCTCTCTGCCTCTTTCCCACTCACACTCTGTATCTCTCTCTCTCTCAAACATAAATAAACACACAAAAAACCCTAAAGGGTAGAAAGTCTATATGATTCATTGTGATCCATATGAATAACAAATAAATCAAGACATTCAGCCCCATCAGATATGCAATATACACTTGAGATTATGGGGCCTTTGGGGACTAACTAATGCAAACTTCTGTCATAATTAGAGTCAACACTTTAGAAATTTTTAAAAAGATGTAATAAGGAAGGGTGCTTTGCTTCTCTATGCTTACTTTTCTAAGAGAGTTACTTCTTTTCTCAAAAGAGGCAAACTGCTCTCTTTGGGACCTTGCCTTCCTCAAAACCTTCACCTTCATTTGCTGGAACTGTATACAAAATCATTTCCATTCTTTCTATGCTAACCATGTATGTTCACCTCTTAAACTATGTTTTGTTTTCTTCCTCATTTATAAGGCATCCTAGCTTTCTCCTCCTAGCCCACCCTCCCCCATGCCTTCCAAAACTCTCCTCTCTACACACACGTCTGCCTTCAACCTCTTCAAGCTGGAGTAACAACTACATGATTTTAATTTCATCTAGAGATTTAAGTCTCAAAATGTAATCAATAATGTGCCAATATAGAATCTTATAAATTCTTTTGATCAGTTAGATCAGTTTAAAGTAGAGCATGCAAATGATCAATGAAAATGCTAGCCATCTTTAGCTGTACTTGGATAAACTACTGTCAAATAGTCCAAGGATTATTTTGTATACCACCTAAGATCAAAACTGATTGTGTAAACTTCCTTTATTTTAAGTATGTCTCAGATGCTTAGATCTCATATTGCTGCTATATATTTCAGCCAGTAGGCTTCTCAGAAGTAATTAAGTATAGAATGTGTACACCTAATGTGACTCTATCACAATTAAAAGATGGTTTATGAAGAAAAATTGTGCATTGATGCTACAAAGAGTCTCTTCCCACATGGAACAATACATGTTGTAAAAGTCACAAATTATGTTAGGGTTGGGGTGCTAAGTCCAAACAGTCTTCATATGAGAAGAGAGAGAAACGTATGTGGAAAAGAATGGCCATTGCAATGTAAACAATTCTGTAACTCTTCAAAGCAAATGATAAAGAAATGTTATAATTCTGAATTTAAGTTATTTACTGTTATGCCTTAGTTTCCTTGCTTTAGAACTATTAAAGAGAGGGGCATCTGGGTGGCTCAGTCAGCTGAGCATCTGACTTCAGCCCAGGTTATGATCTTGTGGTTCAAGAGTTCAAGCCTTGCATCAGGCTCTGTGCTGACTGCTCAGAGCCTGGAGCCTGCTTCAGATTCTGCCTCTCTCTCTCTCTCTCTCTCTGCCCTTCCCTCGTTCATGTTCTGTCTCTCTCTCTCTCTCAAAAATAAATAGAAACATTAAAAAAATTTTAAAAAGAGCTATTAAAGGGAAATTTCTAGAAAAGTTATGCCAGAACATACAACTTTCCAAAGTGCTTCTATAAGACAATAAAAGATATTTGATACAGGTATTTCAAAACATAACAATAGAAAAATAAAATTTTGGTCTAAAACTGTAGGTCCACTGCAGATTTTCTAATATTTCAAACAAAGTCTCTACTTTTGTCACCTAAATGCAGTAACCTCTTGGCACTTCTCCAGATGGAATCATCACTGAAAGAAAGGGAGCTTTGTCTTTTGTTCTGTTTCTGATTGAGCTGTTCATCTTTCTACTCCACATACTCTTGTTTTCCTGACAGAACACATGGGACATGCTTTCTGTATAAAATATTTCCAAGCTCTTTTGAATGCCTTGAGTCTCACCTCCAGGGCCATACTCTGTATGGACAGGATCATTTAAATAAAATGAGTATCCAAAACAGGTGGGAATCAGGAACTACATAAAACTTTTAAGATAAAATAGTCTCATTTTATTTTCATTGTAGCTTGTTTTATTCCTTACTTTTTTATTTACTTTATATATATATAAAATATATAAATATATATTTAATATTGGTAATGAGACTCTTATATAATTACCTAGGATTAAATTTTTGTCAAGATACACATTTCTAGAAACAATGACTGTAAACTATATTAGCATTAAATTCCAAGAGAAATCAGTTCTCTTAATTGTTTAATATGTGATAGCAACTGAAAAAAAAAAAACATCTATAGCATTACAGTTTCATGAAGATGATTTGCTGGTTTAGAAAAATCTCAAGATTATATAGGAAAAAAATAGTATTTCCTAGTTGCAGAAATCAAATTTCAAAAATACAAAGTAAGAGATGTCAAAGTCTTATTCTGTAGCCATAACCCTGATAGTGTGACTTAGTGATTTAATGTTTTAAGAAAGCACTCTGTCAGGCCTCTATATAACCACCTGGATATACATCTACAGGATATTTTTAATAAATATAACCTTAAATAAGTTCTCCAAATATAAATAATATGGCAATAGCTGAGCCTGACATTCAGTTCTAACTGTGACTCAAATTCATTCTGATTAACAACCTAGTGAGGATTAATGATAAAGTTTCGTCTGTGTGGTCTCCATAGGTAAAACCAACACCCTCTCCTACTTTGTAGCCTTTTAGAATTAACTATGGATCATTGTCTCAAGCATTCTGATCCTGTATAAGCTCCAGATAAAATCAGTCCTGAAAAGGCTGCTGTGTCGTAAAGAAGTCTTTCCTAACCGGAATTTGATAAGGAAGTTTCTCCTATCTTGTTCTAAAAGTTTTCTTGTTTACTCTGCCTTTTGTTTTGTTTTGTTTTGTTTGTTTTTTCTTATTACATTAGCTTTATTGAAAGATAATTGACATGTAACATTATGTAAGTTTAAGGTATATGACATGCCAATTTCATACATTTGTATATTGCAAAATAATTACCACCATAGCATTAGCTAATACCTCTATCCAGTCACATAATTGCCATTTTGTTTTGGGGGTGACAATATTTAAGATATACTCAATTAACAACTTTCAAGTATATAATATAGTATTATCAGCTAAAGTCACCACACTATACATTAGATCCCCAGAACTTGTTAATCTTACAACTAGATGTTTGTACCATTTGACCTATATCTCCCCATTTCCTCCACCTACTAGCCTCTGGTAACCATTGCTCTACTCAGTTTCTCTGAGTACAGCTTTTTTAGCTTTCACATATAAGTGCTATCATACAGAATTTGTCTTTCTCTAACTTAACTCGCTATAATGCCCTCAGGGGGCATCTAAGTTGTCAAAATTATCTTTCCCATCGCTGAGTGTGTGCATGTATCTACACCACATCTTCATCTGTCAAAGGACACTTAAGTTGTTCCTGTATCTTGGCTATTGTAAATAATGCTGTAATGGACATGGGGTGTAGATAGGTCTTTTTTTTAAGAAGTTTTTTTTTTAGGAAAGTAAAAAAAAATATATTGCATAGGTCTCAATACCTGAACATTAAGTATATTCATGAATAGCAAGTTTCTTCATGTAAACAGTTCTAGGTGTAAGACCCAGATGGCACCCCTTGGGGGGAGGGGTTTCAGCCCCCCACCCCAATAAGCCCCATCCCCTCACAGCTCAACTCTGCAGTACACATTGTGGGATGGGCCAAAGGTAGCTCCCAGGTATATTTTTCCTTCAGGTATCAATGATCCCCAAGTGATCTAACATCCACCCCTTCTTATTCTTACATTCATGTGTCTGTAAGATAGCTGTTTAGCACAGGTCAATAGTGAAGGTATGATCAAAAAAACATAAGATACCAAAACAAACAAGAAACATATTTGGCTCCCCAAGACCTTGAGATACACAAACCACCTCGATGACCTCCCCATCTCTCCAGAGCCACTCCCAGGAGCAGAGATGCCTTGCAGAGGCTGGCACAGCCTAGCTGCTCTCCCGGCTCTGTCAAGCTACTGTCATCTTAACTATCCATAACAAGAAAAATAATAAGCATATGCAACATACACATCCAGCCAGAAGACTGGTTGGCCCCTAAGCCTTTGTTTCAGGCTTTGGTTCACTGGGGAGCATGTACCCTCAAATGTGAGCCACCTGAACATCACAGTAAGCTTCCTAGGAAACACAATGTTCCCCCCACCTCATCTTACTTCCCTCAGGTGGTTGTTGTCTATTTTCTAACACACAGGCATAAATTCTTCAGGTCCTGCCTGCCCATGTCCACCCCCAAAGTTCAGTTTTCTGTGCCATGGGGGTAAGGTCAGTCCCAGAACCATGTTCAACACTCCTCAATGAGCAGCTGTTAGGAGCTGCACAGCTTTTTCTTGATGATTTGGAAGCCCATGCTCAGTGGCTAGGACTAGATGAAGCCAGAGATGAAGGGAGAGTTGGCAGAGCTGAACAACCCCTGGATCTTAGGCCAGGGGCGTTAGCGCAGATGCAGCACGAGGGTCAACTGGAAGGTGGGCACCAGTCTGGGGATGAGGGCCATCTGATCAATGCTGTGGCATCTCTTGCCCTGTTCCACGCAGACATCCAGCAGTGCTCCTCACCAATCATGGGGCTTGTTGTAGGCTATGCACAGTAGTTCCTTGCCCACCTGGCTCACCAGCTGGCTGGGCATTGATGACAGCCCTTCTAACAGGTATGAGGTAATATCTCATGGTTTTGATTTGCATTTCCCTAAAGATTAGTGATGTTGAGCACCTCTCTGTGTGTCTGTTGGCCATCTGTGTGTCTTCTTTGGAAAAATATGTGTTCAGTTCTTTTGCCCATGTTTAATTGGGTTGTTTGTTTGGTATTGAGTTGTATGAGTTCTTCGTGTATTTTACTTATCAATCCTTTATCAGATATGTGACTTGCAGATATTTTCTCCCATACCATAGATCACGTTTTTATTTCCCCAATTGTTTCTTTTGATGTGTAGAAGCTTTTTAGTTTGATGTAGTCCTACATACTCTCTTGTAGTTTTTTTTGCTTTTGTAGCTTGTGCTTTTGATGTCATATCCAGGAAAATGCTTCCAAGACCAATGTAAAAGAGTTTTTCCCCTGTTTTCCTCTAGCAGTTTTAGGGTTTCAGGGTTCTAAAAGTTTCATCCATTTCAAATTAATTTTTGTGAGTGGTGTAAGATAGGAGTCCAATTTCATTCTTCTGCATGTGGTTATCCAGTTCCCAACACCATTTATTGAGGAGACTATCCTTTCCCCATTGAGTATTCTTGGCTCCCTTGCAAATATTAGTTGAACACATATGCGAGAATTTATTTCTGGGCTCTCTATTCTGTTCCATTGGTCTGCGTGTCTATTTTTATGCCAGAAACATACTGTTTAGCTTTGTAGTATAGCTGTATAGTAGAATTTGAAATCAGGAAGCATAATGCCTCCAGCTTGCTTCTTGAAACGGCTTTGGCTATTTGGGGCCTTTTTAGGATTTTTTTTTTCTGTGAAAAATGCCACTGGAACTTTGATAGGGGTTACATCAGATACGTAGATGGCATTCAGTATGCACAAAATGGATGTTATAACCATATTAATTCTTACAATCCATGAACACTGGATCTTTTCATTTGTTGAGTTTGTTCAATTTTGTTCATCAAAGTCTTATAGTCAGAGTAGAGGTCTATTACCTCCTTTGTTGAATTTATTCTCAAGTATTTTATTGTTTTTGTTCATATGAATGAGTTTATTTTCTTTATTTTTCATATGTTTTGTTCTTAGTGTATAGAAACACAATTTTTATCTTTTGTATTTGTATATGGCAACTTTACTGAATTTATTAACTCTAATAAATGTTTTGATGGAGTTTAGGATTTTCTGTATAGAAGACAATACCATCCGTAAACAAAGACAGTTTTGCTCCTTTCTTTGATGTCTTTTATTTCCTGTCTGATTGCTCTGGCTAGGACTTCTAGAATTATGTTGAATAGGAGTGGTAAAAGGAGGCACTCCTGTCTTGTTCCTAATCTTAGAGGAAAAACTTTCAACTTTTCACCTTCGAGCATGATGTTGTTTGGGTATATCATATATGACATTTATAGATTTTGTTTTTAAGTTTCATGAACAAAACTGTTAGAATCATTTCAAAGAATATAAACTTAATAAATCAATATTGTGATACTTGTCCATCTTGAAGAGAGTGAATTTTCTCCTCCACGAACATTATATATCTAGCTGTTTCATCTGATTTCTTTGTATTTCTTTTTTTTTAATATTTATTTATTTTTGAGAGACAGAGAGACAGAGTATGAGCAGGGGAGGGCAGAGAGAGAGGGAGACACAGAATCCAAAGCAGGGTTCAGGCTCCGAGCTGTCAGCCCAGAGCCTGATGCGGGGCTCGAATCCATGAACCGCGAGATCATGACCTGAGTCAAAGTCGTCCGCTTAGCCGAATGAGCCACCCAAGTGCCCCTGATTTCTTTGTAGTTCTTGAATATAATTTTTAATATGTACAAGTTTTCATCAAAGGTTTAATACATGTTTGTTTTGAACACATATTTGGTTTCTTCTTGTACTCTATAGATACTTTGTTTCTAACTTGAATATTTTATTTATTCTGCTATATCTTGATTGATAATTACTCTGTGTAGGAACACTAATCTTTTGAATATGTTTTAGCCTGAAACTTTGATGAATACTCTTATTACTATATATATTTCAATTCCCACAAACACACAACAGTTACTATATATGATAGGACTATGTATATAAAAATCCAAGAGAATATATATTCTATCATTATAAATAACCATTTGAAAATATTTATGATTTTTAAAGTCATAATTTTTATTTCCTCTTACTATTACATTGGCTTAAATCTATACAATGCTTAAACAGCAATACACCTCATATTAGAAACAGGATCAATAAAAAAATAGATAATATTTATGAACTCCATCCAGGAAGGTCTCCATCTACTCTTGGTTTAAAGAGGTTTTATCATGAACAAATATTTATAAAAATTTTCTGCATTTCTTAAGAAATGGTTTTCTCTTCTAATCTGTATATGTTATGATTGCATCAATTTCCAGTTATTGAACTAATCTCTCATTCATTTCTGGTATAAACCTTGGTGTTTTAGTCAGTTTGGGCTATTTGCAACTGTGTGGCTCATAAAACAACCATTTGTTTCTCACAATTTTGGAGATAAAAGTGCCAACAGATCTGATGTCTGGTGAGCTCCCTCTTCCTGACTTTCAAATGGCTGTCTTCATTTTGTATTTTTACATGACCAAGAGAGAAACCATCTCATTTCTTCTCATAAGAGCCTAGTCTTATTTTTAAGGGTTCTTCTCTTATGACCGAAGTATCTCCCAAAACTTCCCATCTCCTAGAAATATAGCATGGACTTTAGGATCTCACATATGACTTTGCTGGGAGTGGGAACCAAATATTGAGTTCATAAAAATTGGTCATGTTTTATTCATTCTTACTACTTAATTTTGTAACAGTTTAAAATCTGTGGAGTTAAAACTCTCTTTAAGATTTTTTTTTTCTTATTTTATATTGACATCTATTGCAATGTATGTTTTCAGGTTGGTCTGGCTCCAAAACCACTGCACTTAATCTCTACGGTGCACTGTCATTAGTAATGGAAGTTGTTAAATAGCAAAAACTCAACAGAGTAAATTTTAAAGATCAAATTTGCTTTCTTAACTGATTAATGAATCAGGCAGCATCCCATCTAGCAAGTAATGGGAGCTCCAAAGAGCTACAGGGGAAAAAAAAGTTTTTAGAGGTAGAGAGGGAGCAGAAAAATGAAATATTATTACCAAAGAATCCATTGTTTTGGACAAGGTCACCCTCCTAAGGAGAATAGAAGGGGTCTATCAGTAAATTTCCCATGTTGACTGGTTAAAGGTTACATTCCTTATGGGTTGAAACTGTAGTTAAATTAGGAATTAAATCTTGATTTACTGACTTGGGACCTTAACCTCAGTGATGCCATTTTGGGCCTGTGGTTTCCTTTTTAACCGACTGTAAGATTCTCGAGTGCGGAATCTATTTGTAGACCCTCTGAGGCTCCGTATTGAGGCCCAGAACCCTACTCCATAAACCTTTATGGTTAGTGGGGCAGACATATGAGCAAAATTATGCCAGATGAGGTGAATTATTTTCACTAATCAAGAGGCAGTGTCACCAGCCAGGCAGGAAGGAAACACAGTTTTGTAGGAAGCTTAAGAGGGATGAACCTTTAGAATAGTGGTAGCTCAAAGGAATAAGGTGCCAAGTCAAGAACAAGAGCTTTGTCATTAAGTGCCACAATAAATAGGGGTTGAGATTTCACTGTTTGAGCTAATCTGACAAGCTGAAATGATTCCTGTGCTTTAACTCTTCTGTTTCCACTGCCTCTCCTATAGTTCAGGCACAAAATTCTCTGCTCTGAAGGAGAGCAATAGCAGTTTAAATGTATCTACATGCCAGTTGTTTGATCATTGACCATCCTGCAAAAACCATGGGAATTAATCAGTCCCCTCCCCTTTCTCTTTCTTGCCTTCCTAATTTAGCCAATCATAAGGTCCTACTAATATTAGCTCCTAAATAAATCTCCAATAACACTCTTCTTCTACTCTGCATTGTATATGCCCTACACACAAACCCATTATTATCTCTTTCTTGGCTCACTGAAAGAGACTATCACCTGGGTTGTGTCGTATGTTCCTTGAATCAACCCTTTACAGATCTGCCAGAAAAATTATTCTAAAGTACAAACTTAAAGTTCAAATATCATTTCCCTGTTTAAAATCCTTTGTGGCTCTCCATCACCTACTGGATGAAATCCAAGATTGTTACCATTGCTAGTGAGGCCCTTCATGTTTTGAAATCAGGATATGTTGTGCAGCCTCATGTTTTATCATTGTCCTATGTTATATTTACATGACCATTTTATTTGTTACCATTATCTTGAAGTTCATATTTCAACAACTTAAAACTTCTTGGAGATTCCCTCACACTGTTTGTAACTTCCTTGTTCTTACCACAATGTCTTTTCTGCCTGGAAATTTGCCTATATATGAACTAACTCTTCCTCATCTGAAATATTACTTATTCCAAGAAACGATGTTTTTGGAAAAAAATTATGGCTTCAACTAATAAAGATCTCACTTTAAGAAGTTCTTATACACATGTACAAACATTTATTTCATGGATTTCTATGCGTGTAGTTTAAACTATACAGCCTGCATTCAATATAGAATATATTTTCCCTTTGTATTTTTTCACTTTTTTTTTGCAAATGTTTCAATAAGAGTCATTTCAGATTTATTTTGTATAGGCATCTAGAATTAAGTTGTCATGCTACCTGAATGGATATTACCTAATGCCTGCTCCACCTTAGATCTAACACCAACTAAAACTGAATTAAATAATTAAACCAGAGCTCACATAAGGAAAATTATCAGACCTAAACAAACAAATAAAAATCAGCTTCTGAATTGTTACTCAATTCACAGACTCCCCAAGAATCCTCACTGAGTACAGGTGTTTTGTTCTTTTTGTATCCTTAGGTACTATAGTATCAGGTAGTCCTTTTTCTCCACAAAGAAATCAAGTAAAAAAATTCCTTATTTATATTAGAAATAGAGTGTTTCTATTGAAACTGTATATGCTTAGCAATATTTGGTCACTTTGAGGATAGGTATTGAACAGTGGGCATATACTATATGTCACACCCTGTGCTAAGTGCTGTGACTAACCATGACACACAGTCTTTCTCCTGATAAGTAGAACACCTACATGTAAATAAGCAGTGGATAATGCTACAATAAACATGGGGGTACAGATATCTCTTCAATGTCCTGTTTTCATTTCCTTTGGATATATACCCAGAAGTAGGATTACTGGATCATATGGTAGTTCTATTTTCAATTTTTTGAAGTACCTCCATACTGTTTTCCACAGAGGCTAAACCAATTTACATTTCCACCAACAGTGTAGTATATTTCCATTTGTTCCACATCCTCACCAGCATTTATTATCTCTTGTCTTTTTGATGGTAGCCATTCTAACAGGTGTGAGGTTATATCTCATTATGGTTTTGACTTGTATTTTTCTGATGATTAATGATATTGAACACTCATTATGCACAATAGTTATTAAACACATGAATATCCATGAACAGATTAGTACATAAACAAAATATGGAATAAATATGCAATGAAATATTCTTCAGCTATGAGAAAGAAATCTCTCATTTCCAACAACATGGATTGACCTTGAGGTCATTATGCTAAGTGAAATAAGTCAGTAGAGAAAGACAAATACTGGATGGTATCACTTATACGTAGAATCTTAAAGAAGAAGAAGAAAAAGAATGGAAAGTGGTTACGAGAGATAGGTCAGGGGTGAGGGAAATGGGAAAAAGTTGGAAAAAGAGTATAGACTTTTAGCTATGAGTGAGTTCTGAGGATCTGATGTAAAACATGGTAACTATAGTTGATAACACTCTGTTGTATAATTAAAGTGTGCTACAGGGCACCTGGATGGTTAAGCATCCAACTATTGATTTTGCCTCAGGTCATGATCTCACAGTTTGTGTGTTCGAGCCCTAAGTTGGGCTCCACACTGACAGCATGGAGCCTGCTTGGGATGCTCTTTCTGCCCTCCTCGCACTCATGCTCTCTCTCTCTCTCCCTCAAAATAAATAAATAAACTTAAAAAAATATGCTAAGACAGTAGAACTTATGTTCACACACACACACACACAGTTATGTGAAGTGGTGGATGTGTGTGGGGAATCCTTTCACAATGTATACATATATCAAACCACAATGATGTACCTTTTTAAACATATATTTTTGTCTTTATACCTCAAGCTGAAATGAAAAAGAAGTAAGCAGTGGAAATATGGTGTGAACAGCAACAAAACTGGGGATATTCCAGGTGTGTGGTACAGGAACATAGTCCAGAAACACCTGTTAAGAAAGTCTTCATAAATTGAGATTTAAATAGAGATTGTCCAGAGATAGAGGGGGGAAGAAATGTACCATAAAGACCAGCCTGCCTGTGTGATATCTCCAGTCCAGGGGATTTGAGTGAGGGGGGAGCACAACAAGTGGTAAGGTTGTGGTGGCAGGCCTAGGGCAGCCTAACAAGGGCTTGAGGGGGTTTGAGATCTATTTTGAGAACTTAAGTGTTGACTGGAGTCACTAAAGACTTTAAGAAGAATGTGAGATCTTATGTTTAATAATGTACTTGATAAGGTAGCAATGGATTCAATAAGTTGAATGATTTTGAAATTATTGGAAAATTAATGATCTAATATCCTCTCATAAATACACAATTAAGTTAGATAGAAACCAATTTTACCATCTAGTAAACTACAATATCTTTTTTTCATTGAAGTATAATTAACATACAATGTTATATTAGTTGCAGGTGTATAACCTATTGATTTAATAATTCTGTACATTACTCAGTGCTCACCATAGTAAGTATAGTCATCCTCTATCACCACATAACATTATTAAAACATTATTAACTGTATTCCCTATACTGTACTTTTCATTTCCATGACTTATTTATTTTATAACTGGAAGGTTGTACTTCTTAATCTCCTTTATCTCTTTTATCCATCCTCCTACTCCCCTCCCCTCTGGTAATCACCAGTTCTCTGTATTTCAGAGACTAATTTTTGTTTAGTTTGTATTTTTAGGTCTCACATATAAGTGAAATCATGATATTTGTCTTTCTCTGACTTATTTCCCTTAGCATAAAACCCTATAGGTCCCATCCATGTTGTTACAAATGGCAAGATTCTACTCCTTCTTATGGCTGAGTAATATTCCTGTATACCCCATCTACGTTATCCATTCATCTACTGATAGACACTTGGGTTGATTCTATATCTTTGCTATTGTAAATAATGCTATAATAAACACGGGGATGCATATATCATTTCAAATTAGTGTTTTTGTTTTCTTTGGATAAATACCCACTAGTGGAATTACTGGATCATTTGATGTTTCTATTTTTATTTTTCTGAAAACATTTACATTCCCACCAACAGTGTATGAAGGTTCTTTTTACTCTACAACATCACCAACACTTGTTATTTTTTTTTTACTTTTTTATTTTAGCCATTCTGACAGGTGTAAGGTAGTGTGTTACTGTTGTTTCAATGTGAATTTGCCTGATGATTAGTCATGTTGAATATCTTTTCATTTCTATTGGCCATATGTATGTCTTCTTTGGAAAAAGTCTATTCAGGTCCTTTGCCAATTTTAAATTGTGTTATTTGTGGGTTTTTTTTTTTGTATTGAGTTGTATAAGTTCTTAAGTAGGATAAATAATCCCTTATCAGATAAACCATTTGTGAATATTTTTTTCCCATTCAGTAGGTAGTCATACCATTTTGTTGATGGTTTCCTTAACTGTGCAAAAGCTTTTTATTTTGGTGTAGTTCCAATAGTTTATTTTTGCTTTTGTTTCCATTACCCAAGGAGATGTATCTAGAGGAATGTTGCCAAGGCTGGTGTCAAAGAGAATACTGTCTATGTTTTCTTCTTGGACTTTTATGGTTTCAGGTCTCACACTTAGGTCTTTAATCCATGTTGAGTTTATTTTTGTGTATGGTGTGAGAAAGTGGTCCAGTTTCCCTCTTCTGCATGCCGCTGTCCAGTTTTCTCTGCACCATTTATCATAGATATTTTATTCTCCACTGCATACCCGTGTCCCCTTTTTTGTAGATTAATTGACCATATATGTGTGGGTTTATTTATGAGCCCTCTATTTTGTCCCATTAATCTATGCATTTGTTTTGTGCCAGTACCATACTATTTTGATTACTGTAGTTTTGTAGTAAATCTTTGAACCTGGCATTGTGATACTTCCAGACTTGTTCTTCTTTCTCAAGATTGTATTTGGGGTCTTTGGTGGTTCCATACAGATTTTAGTATTGTTTTCTCCAGTTCTGTGAAAAAACACCTTTGGTATTTTGGTAAGGATTGCATTGAATTTTTAGATTTCTTTGCGTATTATGGACATTTTAATGATATTAATTCTTCCAATCCATGAGCATGGAATATCTTGCCATTTGTGCCATCTTCAATTTCTTTCTTCAATGTTTTATAGTTTTCAGAGTACAGGTCTTTGACCTCCTTGGTTAAGTTTATTCTTCGGTATTTTATTCTTTCTGGTGATTTGTAAATTGAATTGTTTTCTTAGTTTCTCTTAACGTACAGTATCTCATAGAAGATGATCAATAGATGTGTGGTGAATTCCTGAGGAACACAGAAAAGTTCTTTAAATGCAGTGTTGTCACACCCAGCTAATTAGCTACCTCAGACTCCGGTTTACAGAAGAAGCCAACCTTCCAGTGAAAAGGTGGGCTAATTGAATGATATTCCTGATTGTGGTAAGAAGGCTAGACTGCCTGTCAGGTGAGAAATGGAGCAAATATGAAAAGCAAGAAAAGATAACACTTCCAGTGACTAATATATACCATTCGTTTAATCCTCACAACTGCTCATTAGTAGATACTACTAATATCTCAGATTTGCAGGTGAGGAAACATAGGGTATATGGAAGTTAAGTAATTTCCCCTAGGCCACAGGGTCAAAATTGGAACCTTAACAATTAGATTCCAGAAACCTTGCCTGTAATTTCTGTTCTATACTCTCCCACTCAGGAGCTAAGATGCTATAGATTAAATCAGGAAAAAAATGAGCTGGCTTATCAGAAGTAATAGCTCTGCTTTATTTTTAAATTATGTATTTGTATATTTGCATATTTGTTTTGATTATGGACCACACAGGATGTTTGAGGATAGAGAAAGCAAACCTCTTGTGTAGCATGGATTTATAGACCTATATTTAATCATGCATATTTCCTTTATTTTCTAATTCATTTTATGAGCTTCAGTCAAGGGCTTTTAGGATAGTATTTTGAAATTGGGACAAATATATTAATGCTGAAAAGAGGAACTTAGTGAAAGTAAAAAACAAAAAGAACCCCCCCCCAAAAAAACAAAAAAAGAGACAAAAGACATAAAATGACAAATGCCCAAGCCATGAAATAGCATTTTGAAGCAAGGAACATGCTACATGAAGGAGGGAGCAGTAAGCAGACTGAACCCACACGGAAGCTGAAGTGAGGAATAAGAACTCCAGATCCTGGCTATGTTTTACTGCTGTTCTGTATGTCCTGTAGATACTGCAAGATATAGATGCAGCTTCTACTGCCTATTCATCCTGAAGCCAGACATTCATGCAGTGACCCTGAAGGTGATGGATAACATGGAAATACATATATGAAAATAGTTGTGTTGTTTTATTCCTTTGATCATTTGAAATATTTAAAACAAGAGCAGGAGGGGTGCTTGACACCTAGTTAGCAGAGAGGGAGGGACAGACAGAAGGGAGAGCGGTGGGAGAGGGAGAGGAAGAGGAGCAGAAAATAGTTGCTACTGTTTGCAATTTTCACTGGCCAAATGGCACCAGTGTAAAGGGGGGGGGGCAAATTACTAACCCCAAGTGTAAACAAAGAATCCAGGGGGCTTCTTACATCATGGGATTGATGCAGGTGTATATTCATCTTTGGGCACATTTGGGAAATGAAAGTTCTATTCCTTATTCAAATGCCACGAAGTTATTTACAACTAGATCTGGAAGTTTCATATTTATTATCATGAAGTATAAAGCCAAATGTCCCTTTTTCAGGAGCACTAAAGATTAACAGATTAGAATGTTTTCCACATGTCCATTTTTACTGTCAAGAGAATTTTAAAGAAGTTTTCCAGCTTCCGCAGCTGAACCAGATGTCAGTGGGTCCCACAGTGAAATGAAATTGGCAGAGTAGCCTTCTCATGACCCCGGGGTTGTTTTATCAGGGATCAGTTTAATGTCTAAGATCCATTCCATGCTGAAGACTGTAAAGTTTTTGGGTCCAGTCTGCCACAACTACTGAAATCTGCTGACTTGGTTGAACCACTGAAACCAAGCAATATTTCTTAAAACTTTTCTCACATGACGCTGTAATTGTTGTTTGTGTTGGCGCAAGAAAAGTAAAGGGTCTTATTTCCACTGTGAGTTTCTGGTCTCTGGTTTCAGAAACATCAGTAGAAATTATTTTAGCAGCCACATGTTTTGTTGTGTAAATAAGTCCTAGTGATTTACCCTATAAGTCCCTCCACTGTGTTCTCAAATGACCATGGGCTGAAAGACAGTGGATGGACACTTAGCAAAATAACTGTAGGAGTTAACAGAATACAAAAAAAAAAAAAAAAAAAAAAAAAAAAAAAAAAAGGTGTTTTATTTTCATTGCTAGCTTTGGATCAGGATTTCATGACCGAAAGTCCAAATGTGGTTATATTAATATATTTCATTCTTTCTTTCTTTAACTTTTAATTTGTCATTGTTAATGTAAAAAGCATAAAATAGACATACAGTTTAAACATAATAAAATGAGGGGCGCCTGAGTGGCTCAGTCAGTTGAGTATCCGACCTCTCCCAGGTCATGATCTCACAGTTTGTGGGTTCAACCCCCCTTTGGGCTCTGTGTTGCCAGCTCAGAGCCTGGAGCCTGCTTTGGAGTCTATATCTCTCTCTGTGTCTCTACTCACTCATCCTGTCTCTGTCAAAAATAAACAAACATTAAAAAAACATAATAAAACGAACATCCTGTTTACCACATAGTTTAAGATAAAGCAACATCAATATATTTTTTAATGTTTTTTTTTTTTTTGAGAGAGAGAGAGACAGAGCATGAATGGGGGAGGGGCAGAGAGAGAGAGGGAGACATGGAATCTGAAGCAGGCTCCAGGCTCTGAGCTATCAGCACAGAGCCCAATGAGAGGCTCAAACCCACAAGCCATAAGAATGTGAAAATATTTTTTAATCCCCTTTCAAGCTCTGCTTGATGATATGTCCCCTCTCCTACAGAAAACTCTGTAAATCTTTTTTTTTCTTTATAGTGTTACAATGATTGCTAATTTCGTCTATTTTCAAACTTCATATTTTTACATAACTGAAACATGACTTTAGTTATTCTTCAATAATTTGCTTTTTTCACCCACTATTAATTTTTTGAGATAAATCCTGTGATTGCACATAGCTCCAGATATTCCTTATCATAGCATATATTATTGTGTGAATATGCAATACTTTACCCAATTTGTTTGAGATGGAAATTGGAGTTGATTCTGTTTTTATTAACATTTTAGCTATAAACTCTTGCTGTATCTCCTGCTGTACATGTACAAGAGATTTTCTAAGTATATATCTCAGAATGAATTGCTGGATCAAATGGTGGGTACATGTTCAAAATTACTATAAAGAGCCCACCTTATTCAAAAGTGGTTGTATCACCACATAGTCTCAGTAGCAGGATGTGTGGTTTTCTGTAAATCAACACCATTACCAACACTGGATATTTTGGATATCTAACCCTGGAAAAGTCTGACTTTTAGATGCTTGGCAATATACAAGGCATGAAATGGAATTGCTTATTTTCATATGCATTTTTTTATTAATAACATGGCATTTGTATTCCCTTTTGTGTGTAATACTTAATGGAGTCCTTTGGGAATTTTTACTGGTTTCTTTCATTTTTTGTCTTTAAAGGAAACTAAGTATACGTATAGAAAAGAGCACAAATCATAAGTGTACAGATCAACGAGTGTTCATAAGCCCACCCACATCAGAAAACAGAATAATACCAGTCCAAGACGCCCTCCTCATCCCCCCCACATTATACTATTCCCATCTTCCCATCTATCACTATGGATGAGTTTTATATATTTTTGAATGTTACATAAGTGTAATATACAATTCATCATTTCTGTCTTGCTCAACAACTTTTCTTGAAATTCAAACATGTTATATGTAGTAGTGTTTTGTTAATTATCGTAAATGATAAATGTAGATACCACCATCTATGTAAGTTCAGTTGCTGACACACATTTGAGTTGCTTCCAATTTGGGGGTATTACAAAGAGTACTAGTGTGAACATTCTTGAACATATTTTTTTTGGTGAATATGTGTGTATATTTTTATTGGTATAGAATTAGGAATACAATTGCTGAGTTTTAAAGTGTGCATATGTTAAAAAGTGGTGGTATCAATTTAAACTCCCATCAGCACTGTTTAAGAATGTCACCTGTTCAGAATTCTTGCCAATACTTACCAGATTTTATAATTTTAGCAATTCTTGCAGCTATACAGTGGTATCTCACTGTGGCTTAAATTTACATTTCTCTTATGATTAATGGAGTGAGTACCTCTTCATAGCTTATGACCATTAGTATACTTTCCCTTGTAAAATGTCTCTTCAACTCACTTTTTCATTATTCTCTTGGGTTTTTCATCTTATTTTTTTCATAGGTTAGTAGGAGTTCTACATGTAGTCGGTATACTATACCTTTGCCAAATATAAACTGCGAATATCCTTCCCCACATCATGGCTTGTTTTTTCTCAGTCTCTTTTTGTTTTAATAAACTTAGTATTTTAGGGCATCTTTAGATTTTCTGACAAATGTGAAGATAGTACTGAGAATTACCATATTAACTGTACCCAATTATCATAACCAATTACTCCTATTATTAACATATTTTATTAATACATATCCTGCTGTCTTTGGGTGGAAAATTCTACAAATGTCACTTAGAATAAATTGGTTGATAGTGCTGTTCATATCAACTCTAATTTTACTGATTTTCTGTTTGCTTATGCTATCAGTTACTAAAAGAGGTATGTCAAAGTCTTCAAATGTAATAGGGAATTGGTCTATTTCTTGTTTTACTACTGTCAGTTTTGCCTCATAAATTTTGATGCTGCATTGTTAGATGCATACATATTTACAATTGTTATTTCTTCTTGGTAATTATCCTTTTGTCATTATGTAATATGGAAATTTATCCCTAGTAATTTTTCTTGTTTTGAAGTCTGCTTTGTCAGAAATTAATATTGCTACCCCAGCTCTCAGTTGATTAGTATGGAATGTATATATGAGCCTTCATGTTTAAAGCAGATTTCTGGTATACAAAAAACAGTTGGGTCTTACCTCTTATGCACTCTGACAATGTCTTTCTTCAAATTAGTGTAGTAATACTATTCACATTTGAAATGATTAGAGATTATAGGTAGATTAATATCCACCATATTTTTAAATGTGTTCTATTCATCACCTTTTTTTCCTATTCCTTTTCACCCTTCTCTGGTTTTACTGAGCATTTTATGATTCCATTGTATCTCTTCATAAATCAATCATAATTCTTTTAAGAGGTTTTAGCAATTTATCTAGACTTTCCAATATACCTTTTTAACAAGTCTAAATTCACCTTCAAGTAATACAATACCATTTCATGTGTAGTGTTGATACCTTATAACAGAGTATTCCCAATTTCTCCTCCCATCCCTTCTAACATTGCTGTAATTCGTTTAATTTATTATTAGGCTAAAATTACTCTATACCTTGTAACTATTACTACTTTGAATCAACAGCTGTCTATTAGATGAATGAAGAATATTTTATATTTTATATGAAAGATATTTTACATTCATTTATTGCATCTCTGCTCTTCCTTACTATAGATTTGATTAGTTCTATCATACATAATTTTCCTTATCTATGAAGAATGTCCTCAACATTTGTACAGGGCAACTTACTGATGATGAAATCCCTCAGGTTTTGTCTGAAAAAGCATTTGTTTCAAATGGGGGCCATGATGGTGTAGCAGCATGGAAATTCGCAGCTTCTCTCATCCCTGAAATGCAGCTAGATAAGCAGCTAGATAAGCTAGATTTCTCACAGCTAGGAAATTGATCTGTGGATTAATGCATCAATCTGCATAACTTGAGCCACAGACCTCAGCAGATATGCAGTGTGAAGAGGTGAGGTGAGGGAGAGAGAAGCCTCAGAGGGTAGGGGGCTGTTTTTGTGGAGAGAGGATAAAGAAGGGAGGGAGAATGTGCCACTTCGGGAGAGTACAGGAAAAGCACTCCCCCCAAAAGTAGCTGGAGAGAAAGAGTGGAAACACTCACAAGGGAATGAACATGGAAATCTTTTCCCCAACACCACTGATGGAGAGAAAGGAGAGGGTTTCAATACCATTAAGACTTTGTAAACAGGGGAGCATAGAGTTGGAAATTCTGGAGCTTAATACCTGGCGGTGCTCTTGTAGGAAGAAAGGGTGAATCCCTGGGAGCAGGCAGTGAGGTCCAAGGGATCTAGGTGCTACATGGGGAGAAGCAGTTCCCCTTTTTTGGAGGGCATTTGGTAGAGGCCATACAGCATCCTCACAGGCAAAGGTCCCAGCAGACCCCAGAAAACAGCCACGTTTGTAAGTATTGGAACAAAGACACCAGAGTGTGGTGAAACCTGGTGCTGGCTATGTATTGTAATTTGCCATAATCTCTGAACCACTGCTGCTGTGCAACTGCACAGGCTTTTTCTGCGGCAAGCTGGCACCAGCCACAATCTCTGAACCTCTGCCACAGTATGATCACATGAATGTTCTCTGGGGCAAGCTGGCCCCCAGCCATTGCTGGGTGAGACCCTCCCCCAGAGGGTTGGAGTGGGTCCAAGCTCCAGGGTTCTCAGAAGTGAGAGGCTTGGAAGCACAGCTCATCTGACATAAAATTCAGGAGGGACGTGCCACTTGGCAGGCTGACAGCTTGGATATGGACAGTGTAGAAGTGGGGAATGGACGGAAGCCTAAGACAAAGGAGGGGTGTATGGTTGCAGGTCAGTGAGAGGCTCATAACCATTGAAGAAATTGAATCAGTAATCAAAAACTCCCAACAAATAAAAACTCCAGGGTTGGATGGCTTTTCAGGGCAATTCTACCAAACATTTAAAGAAGAGTTAACATCTATTCTTTTGAAGCTGTTCCAACAATAGAAATGGAAGAAAAGCTTCCAAACTCATTTTATGAGGCCAGCATTACCTTGATTCCAAAACCAAAGACCCCTTTAAAAAGGAGAACTATAGACAATTTCCCTGATGAACATGGATAGAAAACTTCTCAACAAGATACTAGCCAGGTATAGAGTAAAATAATTATTCACCACTATCAAGTGAGATTTATAACTGGGATGCAGGGCTGGTATATGATATCCACATATCAATGTGATACATTAATAAAAAAAAACAATAACAACCATGTGATCCTTTCATTTGGTGCACAGAAAGCATTTGATAAAATATAGCTTCCTTTCTTAATAAAAATGCTTAAGAAAGTAGGGATAGAAGTTTTATACCTCAAGATCATAAAAACCATATATGAAAGCCCCACCACTAATATCATCCTCAATGGGGAAAAACTGAGAGCTTTACTAAGATCAGGAACACGACAGGGATGTTCACTGTCACCACTGTTATTCAACATAGTATTGGAAGTCTTAGCCTCAGCAATCAGACAACACACACACACACACAAAATAAAAGGCATCCAAATTGGCAAGGAGGAAGCCCATCTTTCACTCTTTGCAGATGACATGATACTCTGTGGAAAGCCCAAAAGATTCCACCAAAAAACTGCTAGAACTGATCCATAAATTCAGCAAAGTTGCAGGATATAAAATCAATGCATGGAAATTGGTTGCATTTCTATTCACCAATAATGAAGCAGAAGAAAGAGAAATCAAGGAATCTCATTTACAACTGCACCAAAAACAATAAAATACCTAGGAATAATCCAAACCAAAGAGGTGAAAAATCTATACACTGAAAACTACAGAAAGCTTGTGAAAGAAATTGAAGGCATATAAATATGTTTATAAATTGGAAGAACAAATATTGTTAAAATGTCAATACTCCCCAAAGCAATCTACATATTCAACAATCCCTGTCAAAATAACAGCATTCTTTACAGAGCTAGAACAAATAATCCTAATATTTTTACTGAACCAGAAGAGACACTGAGTAGCCAAAGCAATCCTGGAAAAACAAACTAACAAACAACAACAACGACAAAAACCAAGGCTGGAGGAATCACAATTCTGGACTTCAAGCTATGTTACAAAGCTGTAATCATCAAGACAGTATAGTACTGGCACAAAAACAGACACAGATCAATGGAACAGAACAGAGAACAGAGAAATGAACCCACAGATGTATGGCCAACTAATCTTTGACAAAGCAGAAAGGAATATCCAGTGGAAAAAAGACAGTCTCTTCAGCAAATGGTGTTGGGAAAACTGGACAGCAACAGGCAGAAGAATGAACCTGGACCACTTTCTTATACCATATACAAAAATAGAATCAAATGGATGAAGGAACTAAACGTGAGACCGGAAGCCATCAAAATCCTAGAGAAAAAAGTAGGCAAAAACCTCTTTGACCTGGGCCATAGCAACCTCTAACTCAACATGTTGCCGGAGGCAAGGAAAATAAAAGCAAAAATGAACTATTGGGACCTCATCAAGATAAAAAGCTCTGCACAGGGAAGGAAACAATCAGTAAATCTAAAAGGCAACTGATGGAATGGGAAAAGATATTTGCAAATGACATATCAGATAATGGGCTAGTATCCAAAATCTAAAAAGAACTTATCAAACTCAACACCCAGAAAACAAATAATCTAGTGAAGAAATGGGTAAAAGATATGAATAGACACTTTTTCAAATATGACATCCAGATGGCCAAAAGACACATGAAAAGATGCATCACTCATCATCAGGGAAATTCAAATCAAAACCAAATTGAGATACTACCTCACATCGGTCAGAGTGGCTAAAATTAACAACTCAGGCAACAACAGATATTGGAGAGGATGCAGAGAAAGGGGAACCCTCCTGCACTGTTGGTGGGAATGCAAACTGGTGCAGCTGCTCTGGAAAATAGTGTAGAGGTTCCTCAGAAAATTAAAAATAGAACTACCATATGATCCAGCAATAGCACTACTAGGAATTTATCCAAAGGACACAGGAGTGCTGATTCATAGGGGCACATGAGCCCCAATGTTTATAGCAGCGCTATCCACAATTACTGAGGTATGGAAAGAGCCCAAATGTCCATAAACTGAGAAATGAATGAAGAAGATATGGTATATATATATTGTGTGTGTGTGTGTGTGTGTGTGTATATATATATATATATATATATATATATATATATATATTGTGTACACACACATAAGCAATGAATATTACTTGGCAATCAAAAAGAATGAAATCTTGCCATTAGCAACAACATGGATAGAACTAGAGGATATTATGCTAAGCAAAATTATTCATAGAAAGACAATTGCCATATGTCTTCACTCATATTTGGAATTTAAGATACAAAACAGATGAACATAAAGGAAGGGAAGCAAAAATAATATGAAAACAGGGAGGGAGCAAAACATAAGAGACCCTTAATACAGAAAACAAACAGGGTTGCTGGAGCGGTTTTGGGTAGCAGGATGGGCAAAATGGGCAAGGGGAATTAAGGAAGATAGTTGTTGAGATGAGCACTGGTTGTTATATGTATGGGATGAAGCACTGGATTCCACTTCTGAAATCATTGTACTATATGCTAACTAACTTGGATGTAATTTTTTAATTAAATGAATAAATAAATAAATAAAATGCAGCTAGATTCTCATATTTTCTTCCGTTTCCAGTCTCTTGTGATGTGATGTTTTAAAGGAAGCATATGAAGAAATTCTAGCCTTATTTAAGTATTTAGTTGGAAAATGTAGGACTATTTTAATAACCTAAAGTTAATTTCAATGTCGAGTCCAAAATCATGTCAATAAATTTTTTATAGTCTGTTACCTTTAAATCTTTTGGAATATTTTTCACATTGAATGAATAGTTTTACCCATGTAGAATTTTGGAACGTCATACATTAGTCATTTGGTAAATGTTGGTTCACAGATACATGTAGATCTTGGCAGTGTTTACACATTTATTTATATAATATAAAAGATCAAAATGAAATAAAATTAATATTAAAAAACCATTTGTTTCCCCAATTCCTTTGAGGAATAATTCATTGAATACAGAATTCTAGGATTGTTGGTTTTCCCTTCAAAATTTTAAATGTTTATTTTTTTTTTTTAGAGAGAGAGAGAGACAGACAGACACTACATGTACATGATGCAGGGAGACAGAGAGGGAAAGATAATCCCAAGCAGGATCCACACTGTCAGTGCAGAGTTCAACATGGGGCTCAATCCCACAGCCATGAGATGATGACTCGAGCCAAAATCAAGAGTCAGAAGCTTAACCAACTGAGCCACGTAGGTGCCCCTTTCCTTCATTTTTAATATTTCACCATACATTTCTGTTGCTGGCATGATTTCTAATGAGAAATCCAATGTGATTCTTATCTATGTTTCTATATAAGTAAGAAGTTTATTTTCTTCTGGCTTCTTTTAAGGTTTTCTCTATCTTTATTTTTCTATAATTTGAGTATAATGTGCATAGGTGTAGATACTTTTATATTTATCCTGATTGGTGTTCCCTAAGCTTCCTGGATCTGTGATTTGGTGTCTGCCATTAATTTTGAAACATCCTCTGATATTGCTTCAAATATTTCTTCTATTCTTCTTCTTGTCTTACTCTAAAAACACATATGGTATACCTTTTAAAACCATCCCACAGTTGTTGTATAGTTCACTTTTTTCCCATTCTTTTTCTTTTTGTGTTTCAGTTTTATGAAGTTTCTATCGACATATTTTTAAATGATTATTTTTTGAGACCTCAAGAGATTGTGAGTGGGGGAGAGGGCAGAGTGGGAAAGAGAACATCTCAAACAGCCTCCACACTATCAGCGCAGAGCCCAAAATGGGGCTCAAACTCATGAACTGTGAGATCATAAACTGAGGCAAAATCAAGAGTCCAACACTTAACCAACTGAGCCACCCAGGTGCCCCTCTATTGACATATTTTTAAGTTCACGGATTCTCTCCTTGGTCATGTGCAGTCTATTGATGAGTCCATTCTTCATTTCTGTTTATTTTTTCCTCCTGTAATTCCTTTTAATACTTTCTTAAAGTTTCTATCTCTATGCTGTATTCACATCTCTTTTTTGCATGTTTCTACTTTTGCTGTGAAAGCCCTTAATATCATATTCATAGTTACTTTAAATTCCCTCTCTGAATATTCTAACATCTGTATCATATCTGAGTCTAGTTCTGATGTTTTGTCTCTTTAGCCTTTTATTTTCTGTTTTCTTCAGGGCTTTTGGCTTGTCTTGTGATTTTTTGTTGTTGTTGAAAGCCAGACATTTTGTATTTACCTCACAAACTGAGGTAAATAAGTTGAACACATGTGAGAATTTGTTAGTTTAGCTAGGCCTTTGGCTGTTTTGAATGTTATAGCTGTAACAGCCAGAGGCTCTAGTTTCCTTGATTTTGTCTTACCTCTTTATGTGGAATTCCCTAAGTATTCCTCCTCAGAGAGAGTTTATATCTTGCAGCCCTTTCAGCTTTAATTCACTGCTAGTATGCTAAAGATTTGTTGGTGTGATGATAAGGTGTAGAGGAAGGGAAAGACTTTATAATCTTAAGATTCTCACACTTTTAGTAGGCTTGTATCTTTGGAGGTGACCTTCACAAGTGTTTCTCCAGCAGTATCCATTTTTTTCTACTCTATTAGTAAGACGTGAAGTCTAACAGGGACTGCAGTAGGATGGATGTCCTTCCCCAGCTGGGATAAGTCTCTGGTAAGGTCTTTTTTCCCTGAGAATAGGCCTTTGTAGGGAGAATGCTTTGGTAGTATTACACAGTGAATATTCTTCCTCTCCCCTCCCCTAAACCACAAGAAGATCTTTCTCAGCTCCTCACTAATAGAACTTGGTGGGGTTCCTTGAAGTAAAACTTGTGAAATTGTGATAACTTCTTCAAGACTGGCTCTAGACTTTCTCCCCTTCCTTCTTATCCATGCTTCTCCTCCAGCAGTTGGTCAAAAGTACCATTTATGTGTTTCTACCAGATAAGGAGATCTCAGCTGTGAAACTTTGGATTTGTCTATCTCCAGATTTCAGGAAGGAGGTTTGCCCTGCAATCTCAGTTCTCTGATGGTTCCAAGAAAAGTCATTTTCAGTTAGATTTTTTTTCTTGTTTTAAGAATAAGGGTGATGATTTCCAAGCTCTTTATATGTGGAGCTGACAACAGGGTATATCTTTTTTATAGACATAAAATTCTAATTTTAACGTAGTCTACTTGTTGATCTTTTTCTAGCTTGTTAGTGTTTTATTATACAATAAACCACTGTCTGTGCAAATCATTTTCCCTCATGTTATTTGCTTCCATGCTTAGACTTAGGAGGCATCAGGACTTGATACTATGTACAGTGTGAGATAAGGATTAAGATTTTTTTTCTCTATGTGGATATCTAGTTGAAAAAGCACCATTTATTGAAAAGATCACACTTTTCCCAATTTCAGACTTCGCTTTTAAATTTTAGGCAAGAGAACAAAAATTGAATAGTAAGAAAAACAGCACCAAATGTATGGTATAGACATATTATATACTGAGATAACCATGTCTTTTTCTTTTTAAACTGTAAAGTAGTGATTTCTAATATGTTTCTAATACATTTTCTAATGTTGAACCTAACTTGAATTTGTATAATAAAACAAAGTTCTTAGTTGATATGTTATCTTCTTATACATTATTGTATTTTGTTTACTAATTATTGAGGGTATGGCATCAATGTTCATGAGTAAGAGTGGCCATTATTTCCCTTTTATATACTGTCCTTGATTGATTTGGGAACCAGAAGTATATTACTTGTAAAATGAAATGGGATAGGGTCTGCACTTCAATACTGTCTGAAAATGTTTGTGTAATACAGAAACTACTTCCTTACTTTATGTTCAACATAACTCACCCATAAAAGCATCTGTTTCTGATGTTTACACTCTGGAAAAAAATGTAAACTACTGTTTCAATGCAGATCTATTTCTTTTTTCCATTTATGATCATTTATATCAGTCTATGAATTTTCTTCTTATATTATTTTTCAAATATGTTGGTGTAACAAATTTCTTATATTTTGATCTATGCTACATCTGTAATAGTGTACATTCCTTCCATCTTCTCATTTCTCCTTATGACATCAAAAGTGAGATAATACGAAGAAGCTCATTAAGCCATTCAAAGTTTCACAGAAAACTAATAAACTCTTTACAGAAATTAGGAAGAAACATAGCTAAATTTCCATATGAATTTAAAACAGGAGAGGAGAAGTGAAAAAGGAGTAGATATAAATGAACTTTGGGATTTATCTGTCAGATAATGGTAGAGAAGTCTTAAAAATTTACAGACCAGCAACTTCTTTGGGTGAATGGATTATAAAAGAATAAATGTGTTAAAAAAGAGATTACCAAACTATTGCATGTAACCAAAATAGTTCTTAAAGATTAAAATATTATTTAAATATGAGAACAGACATGAATCTAGGTTAGTAATCACACAGATGTTTAAACAATTTACATATATGTTTAGTTTTTTAATGATTTAGCAAAACTCTTAAATCATAGTGAGGCACCATTGCAGGTCAGTCTCCTTGTCTTATGAAGAGTCAAAATTTGCATTTGAAATGACATCTTATCTAATTATCAATAGATTAATATTTCCCAGCTTTACTGAGATATAATTAACATACATCATTGCATAAGTTTAAGGTGTACAGCATAATGACTTGATTTACATTTATTAGGAAATGATTACAGTAAGTTTGATTAGCATCCATCATCTCATAGAGACACATTAAAAAGAAACAGCCAATAAAGAATAAAACTTTTCTTGTGATAAGAACTCTAAGGTTTTACTCTTAACCCTGCTGTATGATATATATAAAAGTTGTTAACTATAGTCCTCATGCTATACATCACCAGTATTGATTTATCTTGAAGCTTGCACATTTTGAAGCTATTTTCCCAATTTCCCTTCTCCTCTTCCCTCACTTCTGATAATCAATCACAAAACCGATGCCTTTTGTTATGAGCTTGTTCTTCCCCTGCCCCCAACCCCCATGGGTTTCTTTTTCCTTTTCTTGGATTCCATATGTGAGTTTATACAGTATTGTCTTTGTCTGCTTTGTTTCACTTAACATAATGTCATCAAGATCCATCCATGTTGTCACAAATGGTAGAATTTCTTTGTTTTTATGTCTGAATAATATTCCACATTATATATTCCATATTATACATTGTGCATATAATATTCAATATTATAGCTTCTTTATCCACTTATCTGTCTTTCCATGTCTTGACTATGATGAATACTATTACCATGCACATGGGGGTGCACATGAGAAGGTTATGCCAACATGTTTGAAAAGTTAGATAAAAGGAAAATTCATATTGATATAAATCATCAGAAATGGAAAAAAGAAATAGAACTTTATTAAATGAGTAGTTTACATATTTTATTTCTTTGACTATATTCTCAGAAGTGGAATTGCTATATTATGAAATAGTTCTATTTTTAATTTTTTGAGGATACTCCATTCTTCTTTCTTATAGTGACGCTATCACTTTACAATCCCAGCAATAAGGTAAAAGGGTTCCCTTTTCTCAACATCCTCACCAGCATTGGTTATCTCTTGTCTTTCTGGTGATGGTCATTCTAACAGGCATGAAGTAATTTCTCTTTGTGGTTTAGATTTGTATTTCCCTAATGACTAATGATGTTGAGTATCTTTTCATGTACCTACTGGCCATTTGTGTATTGTTTTTGGAATAATATCTGTTCAGGTATGCTGCCTATATTTAAGTTGGATATTTTGTTAGCTTTTTTGCTATTGAGTTGTAGTTCTTTATATATTTCAGTATTAACTCCTTATCAGATATGTTTGTAATTATTTTTTCCCATTCCATAGGTTGTCCTTTTACTTTGTTGACAGTTTATTAGGCTGTGCAGAAGCTTTTTAGTTTAACATAGCTCAAGTTATAACGTAGATCAAGTTATTTTTTATTTTGTTGCTGGTAGTTTAGGTGTCATATACAAAGTATCATTGCCAAGATCCATGTCAAGGAGCTTTTTTCTTTCTTTCCTGTTTTCTTTCATAAACTTCATGGTTTCAGATCTTATATTTCAGTCTTTAATCTGCTTTGAGTTAATTGTTGTGAGTGGTATAAGACAAGGGTCTAGTCTATTCTTTGATATGTGAATATCCAATTGTCACTGCACCATTTATTTCAGAGACTGTCTTTTCTCCACTGAGTGTTCTTGGAATCCTGGTTGAACATATTAGTTGAACATATTTCTTAGGTTTATTTCTGGGCTCTCAATTGTGTTCCACTGATCTATATATCTTTTTTTTTTTTTTTGTTTATTTATTTTGAGAGAGACACAGAGAATCAGCGGGGGGTGGGGGGGAGAAGTGGGGCAAAGAGAGAATGGGAGAATCCCAAGCAGGATCTGTCAAAGCAGAGCCCAATGCAGGACTCAAACTCACAAAACTGTGAGATCAAGACCTGAGCGGAAATTAAGTCAGACGCTTAACCAACTGAGCCACCCAGGCACTCCATCTATATATCTTTTTTTTTTTTAATGCCAGTACTATACTGCTCCTTTTGCTGCTGTTGTATTTATTTTTTAACTTGAAGTACGGTTACAAACAATGTTACATTAGTTTCAGGTGTAGAACAGAGTGATTTGACAACTTTATACATTATGCTCACCACAAGTGTACCTTTCATCTGTCATCATACAGGACTACAACAATACCACTGACTATATTCCATGCTGTGTCTTTTATCCCCAAGACTTATTCATCTCATAACTAGAAGCCTGTATCTCTCACTTCCCTTCACCAATTTTGCCCATCCTCCCACTCCCCTCCCCTTTCACCATCCAGTTTATTCTATTTAGGAGTCTGTTTCTGCTTTTTGTTTTGTTTTTTAGATTCCACATATATGTTAAATCATATGGCATGGTTCTTTGTCTGACTTATTTCATTTTACATAATGGCCTCGAGGTCCATACTTGTTGCAAATATACCTCATTCTTTTCAATTGCTAAATAATAATAAAGAACGCTTGGGTTGCTTCCATATCTTGGTTACTGTAAATAATGATGCTGTAAACATAGGGTTCATATATCTTTTCAGATTAGTGTTTTCACTTTCTTAGGGTAAATACTCAGTAGTGGAACTACTGGATGATGTGGCATTTCTAGTTTGTACTTTTTGAGAAATCTCCATAGTTTTTCCCACAGTGGTTGCACCAGTTTGCATTCCTGCCAACAGTGCACCAGGGTGCCTTTGCCTCCACATTCTTGTCAACACTTATTTCACATCTTTTTGATTCTGGCCTTTGTGAGAGGTGTAAGGTGATCTCACATTGTGATTTTGATTTGAATTTCTCTGATGATTAGTCATGTTGATGATCTTTTCATGTGTCTGTTGGCCATCTATGTGTCTTCTTTGGAAAAAGGTCTGTTTGGGTCCTCTGCCATTTTTCAATTGAATGATTAATATTTGGTTTTGATTTGTATAAGTTCTTTACTTTAGATATTAACCCCTTATCAAGTATTTTTGAATATATTCTCCCATTTAGTAATTGCCTTATCAATTTTTATGATTTCTTTCACTGTACAAAAGCTTTTTATGTTGGTGTAGGCCCAATAGTTTATTTTTTCCCTTGCCTGAGGAGACAATCTAGAAAAATGTTGCTAAGGCTGATGTCAAAAAGATAACTGCCTTTTTTCCTTCCAGGAGTTATATGGTTTCAGGTCTCACAGTTAGGTCTTTAATCCATTTTATCCTCTTGTGTATAGTGTGAGAAAGTGGACCAGTTTCATTCTTTTGTGTGTATCTGTCCAGTTTTTCCAGCACCATTATACAGACTGCCTTTTCCCCATTGCATATTCTTGATTTCTTTGTTGGAGATTAATTGACCATATAAATGTGGTTTTATTTCTGGACTATTTTGTTCCACATATTTTTGTGTCCATTTTTGTGCCAGTACCATACTATTTTGATTTCTAAAGCTTTGTAGATTATTTTCAAATCTGTCATTGTGATACCTCCAGCCTTGTTCTTTCTCAAGTTTGCTTTGGCTATTTGGGAACTTTTGTGATTCCATACAAATTTTACTATTATTCTAGTTCTACAAAAAATGCTGTTGGTATATTGAAAAGGATTGCACTGAACCCACAGACTACTTTGGGTAGTATGGACATTGTTACAATATTAATTTTTTAACTCCAAGAACATAGAATATCTTGACATTTGTGTTGTCTTCAATATCTTTCATCAGTGTTTGAGTCTTCACTGTACAGGTCTTTTACCTTCTTGATTAAATCTATTTAGTACCATATTGTTTTGATTTCAATGGCATTGTTGTATAGTTTGAAATCAGGAAGTCTGAATTCTCCTATTCTGGTCGTCTTTTTAGGATTGCTTTGGAAATTCAACATCTTTTGTGGTTCCAAATAAATTGTACAATAGTTTTTGCTGATTTTGTAGAAAAAAATCATTAAATTTCTATAGACCTTGATAGGCATTGCATTTATCTATAGATGGCTACTGGTAGTATTGACATTTTAAAAATATTCATCGAGTCTATGAAGAGAAGATACATTTCCACTCATATGCATCTTTGTTTTCATTTATCAATGTATTTTGGTTTTAAGAGTAGAGATCTTTTTACCTCCTCAGTTAAATTTATTCCTAAATTCTTTATCCTTTTTGATGTTATTGTAAATGGGGAAATATTCTTTCATTTTCAGATAATTTTCTGTTAGTGTATACAAATACTATTGATTTTTATATGTTAATTTTGTGTCCTTTAAATTTACTGGATTTGATTTTTGTGTATTCCTTGGGATTTCAACATATAAAATCATGTCATCCTCAAAGAGAGACAATTTTACTTCTTCCTTTCCAATTCTCATGAATTTACTTCTTTTTCTTGACTAATTGCTCTGGCCAGGACTTCCAGTACTATGTTGAATAAAAGTGGTGAGTAGGAACCTCTGTTTTGTTCATGATATTAGAGAAAAAGCTTTAAAGTTTTCTCAATCGAGTTTATTACCTGGAAGTGTGTCATATAAGGCCTTTATTACACTGAGATTTGTCCTTTATATCCTAATTTAAATGTTTTAATCACGAATGGATGTTGAATTTTGTCAAACACCTTTTGAATTTCTCTTGTAATGGCTGTACAATTCTTTATTCTATTAATGTATCCCATTGATTGATTTGTGGTGGTTGAACCATCCTTGTATCCCAGGAATTATATCCATTTGATTATGGTGAGTGATCCTTTAATGCACTGCTGAATTCAGTTTATTATTTTATTGAGAATTTTTGCACCCATACTGACCAAGAATATTGGTCTGTAGTTTTCTAATAAAGTCTTGTTCTGGCTTTGAAATTAGGGATATTCTGGCCTTATAAAATGAGTTTAGAAATGTTCCCTGCTTATCCTTTTTTTTAATGTTGAGGATTGGTATAGATTCTTATGCAGGTGTTTGATAAAATTCATCAGTCAGTGAAGCTTTCTGATTCTGGGCTTTCCTTTATTAGGAGGTTTATGATTATTGATCCAATCTCCTTACTAGTAACTCAGTCTCTTACTACATTTTAAAATTTCCTTCTGATTCATTCTTATAGGCTGTATGTTTCTAAGAATTCTTCATTTCTGCTAGTTTGTCCAGGTTGTTGTATATGTTGATGATAGTCGCCTCTTATGATCAATTATATATATTTTTTAAAGTTTATGTATTTTGAGAAAGAGTGTGCGCATGTGAGTGCAGGAGGGGCAGAGAGAGAGGGAGAGAGAGAATCCAAAGCAGACACTGAGCTATCAGCATGGGGCCCACTGAAAAGCTTGACCCCACAAACTATGAGATCATGACCTGAGCCAAAATCAAGAGTCAGATGCTTAACCGACTGAACCACCCAGCTGCACCCATCCTTTATGTTTTTATGTCAGATATTGTAATGTCTCCTTCCTCATTTATAACTTTGTTGATATGGGTTCTCTGTCTTTTCTCCTTGGTTAGTCTAGATAAAAGTTTGTCACGCTGGTTTATATTTTCAAAGAAATGATTGTTGGTTTGGTCAAACTTTTCTATTGTTTTCCTGTTCTCTATTTTATTTTATCTGATTTATTCTTGATTTTGTTCTCTCCTCCTCCTAATTCTGGGCTCCTTTTGTTCTTTTTTTTTTTTTTTAAGGGAAAGAGGTTGTTGACTTGGGATGTTACTTCTTAATGTAGGTGTTTGTTGTTACAAACTTTCCTCTTAGACCTGCTTTACTGCATCCTATGTTTTGATATGTGGTATTACCATTTTCGTCTCAAGATATTTTATTTGTCCTTTCATTTCTTCTTTTATCTATTGGTTGTTTAGGAGAAAGCTGCTTAATATATATGCATTCTTGAATTTTCCAGTTTTGGACTTTTTATTTATTTCTAGTTCCATACCACTGTGGTCAGAGAAGATACCTGGTGTATGATTTCAGTCTTCCTGAATTTGTTAAGACTTGTTGAGTAGCCTAACATATGGACACACCTAGCTAATGTTCAATGTGAACTTGAGAGAATGTGTATAGGCATACCTCATTTTATTCAGCTTGACTTTACTGTACTTCACAGATACTATATGTGTGTGTACACACACACACACACACACACACACACATATATTTTACAAATTGAAGATTTGTGTAAACTCTGAGTCAAACAAGACTACCGGCAACAGTTGTTCAACTGCAATATCACTTGGTATTTCTATGTTATATTTTGGTTAATTCTCTCAATGTTTTAACTTTCACATTAGTACTTTACTTGTTATGGAGTCTTGTCACCAGTGATTATGACTCCCTGAAAGCTCAGATTTTTAATATTTTTAAATTAAGGTATGCACATTTTTAAAGACATACTATCACACATTTATTAGAATACACTATAGTGTAAGCACAACTTTCATATACACTGAGAAGCCAAAAAATTGATTTGACACACTTTACAATAATCACTTTATTAGGGTCATCTGAAACTCAACCCCAAATAACTCCAAGATATGTCTGTACTCTCCTATTATCAGATACATGTTATGTATATGTAAGTTAGGTCCATTTGGTCTATAGTGTGGTTCAAATCTGCTGTTTACTAATTGATTCTCTATCTGGTTGTAATATTCATCATAAACAGTGGGGTATTAAAGTCTTTATTGCATTGCTATTTAATTTTCCTTTTAGCTCTCTAAGTTTATGCTTTATGTATGTAGGTCCTCTGATGTTCAGCACATAAATATTTAGTTGTTACATCTTCTTGACACTGTTAGCATTATTCAGTGACTTTTATTGGATCTTTTTACTATTTTTAAAGTTTTTTGGTCTAATATAAGTATAGCTCAATCTGGTTTTTGAGTGGTGAACATTGAAATGAGTTTTTCCATTACTTCGCTCTCATTACTCTTCCATTACTTTGTCTATGTTTGTCTTTAAAGCTAAAATGAGTCTCTTGTCGGCAGCACCTTTTTGGATCTTGTTTTTTTGTTTTCCATTTAGTCATTCTATGCCATTTTTTAAAACTTATTTATTATTTTTCAGAGAGAGCATGAACTGGTTAGAGGCAGGGAAAGAGGGAGACAGAGAATCAGAAGCAGGCTCCAGGCTCTGGGCTCTCAGCACAGAGCACAAAATGGAGCTTGAACTCATAAAACACGAGATTAGTACCTGAGCTACAGTTGGATGCTTAACTGAGCCACCCAGGCACCCCTCTATGCCTTTTGATTAAAAATTTTAATACATTTAGGTTTAATTACTGAAATAAGGATTTACTATCAACAGTTTTGTGTGTGTGTGTGTGTGAATCCATTGTTCCTTTTTTTTTTTTTTATCCCACTGTCTTTTTTTTGTTTTGTTTTGGTATCTTGTGATATCAGTATGCTATGACTTCTTTATCATATTCTTTTGTCTGATTATTACAGGTTTTTATGGTTACAATGAAGCTTAAAACCATATACCTTAAAACCATAACCCTCTATTTTAAACTTATTTTAAACTTAATTACAATGGAATTTCTATACTTTTCACTTTATCTCTCCTCCCTCACTTTTTAGATAAACAATGTTAGAATTTACATATTTTTATATTGTCTAAGTAATAATATTAGTAAAAATAACCATGACTACATTTGTTTGAAAGTTATTTAAATAGAGTTGTAAGTGAATTACATACTCTCACTACCATAATATAGAATTCAACTTTCACTACACATTTCTATTACCAGTAACTTTTATACTGCCTTCTAATATTTTTTATGATTTAATTAGTTTCCTTTTTTTTTTCTATTCAATTCTGTAGCTTTTCTTGTAGGCATGACTAGACATGGTGAATTCCCACAGCTTTTTTTTTTTTTTTATGGTGAAGTCTTTATCTCTCCTGAATTTCTGAAGGAAAGTTTTGCCATGCATAGAATTCTTGGTTGTTATTTTTTTTCTTTCAATATTTTAAATATTGTTCTCTCTTTCTCTGGCCTGAAAAGTTTCTGTTGAGAAAACTGTTGACAGTCTTATTATGAGCTTTCCCCATATGTAACTTCCCTCTTTTCTCTTGCTATTTTGGCAAAAGTCAAGGAATTTTAAATTAATTATGTTTTGGTATAACCATATCCATGTCACTCCATTGGGTCCTTTGGCCCTCATGAATATAGATGTCTATTTCCCTCCCTAGCTCTGAGAGGTTGTCAGCCAATATTGTTTAAAATAGACTTTCTTTCTTTTTATCTTTCTCTTCACCTCCTGAAACTCCAATGATGCAAATATCGTTTCTTTTCATCATGTTCATAAGTCCCTATGCTTTCTTCACTTTTTTTTCTTTTTACTCCTCTGATGATGGATAATTTCAAATGTCCTATTTTTCAGGTTAGCACTTCTTTCTTCTGCATGATCAAATCAGCTTTGAATCTAAGGGAATAGTTGATTTACTTTATTTCCTAGTTATAGATTTACATGTGTGTATGTGTGTAGATAGTATCTTAAACTTCTAATTTTGTTCATGCATTATTTTCCTAATTTAGTTTGTGTTCTTATAACTCACAAAAGTTTTTAAGGAAGAGTATGCTGAATTGAGACGTCATAGATCATTTCTTTAGTATAAGCTATTATAGCTTTTTAAATTTCCTTTGGCAGTGTCGTACTTATCTCATTTTTCAAGATCCTTGATCCCTTATGTTGTTATTTGAGCATCTGAGTAAGTGGTATCCCTCTTCCAGACTTGCCAGGTTCTCTTTCTCAGAGACAGTTCTCCACCAGTTTGTTCAATTTCAGTTCTGAATATGTCTGATTGTAATGTCCTTGGCCAGGTAGTACCTATGAGTATTGTTTACTTTAAGGCAAGTCAAATGGTCATGCTTGATATAGAGTGTGAGAGAGTGTGTCACTGTCTGAAAACAGTTGAATAGGACTGCTGGTTTGGTACCATGCCCAAATGAGGCTGTAGAATGTGTTCATCAATTGCCATAATCATCTGGTTAAATTTATTAGATGGTCATGTCTGAGTAGTATAATCAGCATTATGTAGAGCTGTGAATTAGCTTCCCTGCATGGGCAGGGCAGCAAAAGAAGACCCAGGGCCTGTATGGCTTGTTGTTTGTTATTTCAGGGCTCTAATCAGGCAAAAATGTATACTGAATTCCCCGGTCAAGTGAGACCACCAGTTTGCTCTGCAGGTGGTGAAAGCCACAAGCTGTGTTCTCTGTTAAAGTGCCACTGTAAGCAGGGCTATTGGATGAGCCCTGCAGTTTTCCATGTGCTCTGGTAAGGTTCCCTATTTGAAAGGCCTGAAGCTGTACTCAGCAATAAGTCGGGCTAAAAATTAATTTTCCAGTCTGGGTACAGTAGAAGCAGCAGCTTCAAGGCCACTAATGCTTTATGTTGGTGAATTTTTTATAAAATTATTTTGGAAGGATTAAAGGTGCCATATTTTTATTATAAATTATTCTATTTATTTCAACTTACAAAAACAAAACCCAAATAGTCGAGTAATCTCCCAAGAACCACCCATATATTCTATGATGTGTTTTTTGTTTTTGTTTTTTTACATTCCACAGTATTGATCTCTACCTTACTTCACTTGGCAAATGCTCTTGAAATCCATCCATGCTGCAAATAGCACCATTTTACTTTTTATGGCTAAATACTATTCTATTATATATATAATATCTTTCTTTTTTAAACTTTATAGTTTATTGTCAGGTTGGTTTCCATATAACACCCAGTGCTCTTCCCCACAAGTGACCTCCACCAAGACCATCACCCCCCTTTACCTCTTCCCCTTCCCCTTCCCCCCTCAGTTTGTTTTCAGGATTCAAGAGTCTCTCGTGTTTTGTCTCCCTCCCTCTCCCTAACTCTTTTTCCTCCTTCCCCTCCCCATG
>CM053577.1:93270656-93294379 GCA_028646485.1 Cryptoprocta ferox | reverse complement strand
ACGGATTTCTCTCCCGGCGCTCGGCAGATATATATGGGGAGACGGGCGAGTTTTTCCTCCCTTAGAGATGGTTCTAGGTGCGTTTTCCGTCTCTCTTTCTCTTCCCCTGGTCTCTCCGGGGCACAGCGCGCTCTCCCTGTGTTGGGCTCGGGGGCTCCTTTCCCCTTTACCACCGGGACCGCCCGTCCCCTAATTTCCCAGATCACAGTCACTTACTCAGGCATCTTTGAGGTTGTCTTCTTTCTGGCGTCTGTTTCTTCTTTCCCCCACTTGTAAATCCAAGTTTTATCCCTTCAGTCCTTCTCAGTTCAATCCATACGGGCGTGCGCGGATTACAGAGCTCCCTGCTCTTCCGCCATCTTGTCCTCCTCCTATAATATCTTTATCAATCCATCAGTGGGCATGTTTCCATACCTTGGCTATTCTAAATAATGATACAGTGAACATGGTGGTATGTATATAATCTTTTCAAGTTAATATTTTTATTTTCTTCACATAACTTCCACTTCAGAGTGGAACCGTTGGATCACATGGTACTTCTATTTTTAGTTTTGTTGAGGTACCTCCATACTGTTTTCTATAATGGAAGCACCTAATTACTTTCCCACAAACAGTGAATGAAGGTTCCCTTTTCTCCACATCTTCATCAACACTTACTTCCTGTATTTTTAATGATAGCCTTCTGACACGGCTGAGTAGCTACTGCATTCTGGTTTGATTAGTATTTCCATAATTAGTGATGGTAAGCATCTCATCATTTACCTGGTGACTGTCTATGTGTTGTCATGGGAAAAATGTCTATTAAGATCTTTTGCCCATTGTTTAATCAGATTGTTGTTGTTGAGATATGTGTTACACAGTTTGTCTATTAGTCCCTTGTCTGATACATGACTTGTAAATATTTTATCCTACTCAGTAGGCTGCCATTTGATTTGGTTGATGGCTTTCTTTGCTGTGCAGAAGGTTTTTTGTGTGATGAAGTCTCACTTGTTCATTTTTGCTTTTGGTGGATTCAAAAAATCACCAAGGCTGTCAAGAAGATAATTGCCTGTGTCTTCGTTTAGAAATTTTATGGTGTCATGTCTTACGATAAGTCTGTAATCAATTTAAAAATTTTGCTTTTGGTATAAGGTTGTAGTTTCGCTCTGTGACTATTTAATTTTCCCAACATCATTTACTGAAAAGAGTATCATTTCCCTATTGTATATGTTCAGCTCCTCTGTCATAAATTAATTGAGCCTACATTTGTGGCTGTATTTCTGGGTTCTCTTCTGTTTCATTGATCTACACACCTGTTTGTATGCTGATCTTTTAATTACTATAAGTTTATAATACAGTTTGAAATAAAGGAGTATTATGCTTCTTTTATTCTTCTTTCTCAAGATTACTTGGGGTCTTTTAAAAAACTTTTTATTTTAATCCCAGTAAACATACAGTGTTATATTGATTTCAGGTGTATAATATAGTGTTTCAACATTTGCATATATCACTCAGTGCTCAAGACAAGTGCACTCCTTAAACCCCATCACTTATTTAACCAATCCCTCCACCCACCTCCCTTTGCTAACCATCAGTTTGTTCTATTAATAAGTCTGTGTCTTGCTTTGTCTTTCCCCTTCGCTCATTTGTTTTCTTAAATCCCACATGAGTGAAATCATATGGTATTTTTCTTTCTCTGACTTATTTCACTTAGTATTATACTCTTTATCCATGTCATTGCAAACAGTAAGATTACATTCTTTTACATGGATGAATAGTATTTTATTGTATGTGTGTACACATACATATTCCACATCTTCTTTATCCACTCAATCAACGGACACTTCAGTGGCTTCCCTATCTTGGCTATTATAAATAATGCTCCTATAAACATAAGGGTGCATATATCCATTTGAATTAGTGTTCTTGTATTCTTTGAGTAAATAAGCTGTAGTGTGATTGCTGGGTTTTAGGGTATTTCTCTTTTTAACCCTTTGAATTAATTCCATATTGTTTCCCACAGTGGGTCCATACAAATTTTAAAATTATTCTATGAAAAATGCCAATAGAATTTTAATAGGGATTACAGAGTCTGTAGATTGCTTTGGGTAATACAGACATTTTAACACTATTAATTTTATAATCCATGAACACAGAATATCTTTCCAATCAGTATCTTATAGTTTTTAGTGTATAAGCCTTTAACTTCCTTGGTTAAATTTATTCCTAGCTAATTTTCATATTTTGATGCAATTGTAAATAAGATTTTCCTAATTTCTCTGTTATTCATGTGTAGATATGTAACATATTTTAGTACATTGAATCTGTATCCTGCGATTTTATTGAAATTATTATTTCTAATAGTTTTTGTTGTTGAGTCTTTGGCTTAGTCTTTTTGGTTCTACCAGTTTTCAATATGTGGTAGGTCTTCTACAATTATGACACTTTTCCTTCTTCCTTTCCATTTTGGATCCCTTTTATTTCTTTTCTTGCTGTACTACACTGGCTAGGACATCTAGTACTATGTTAAATACAAGTCAAGAGAGTGAGCATTTTTGTCTTAAGAGAAAAAGCTTTCAACTTTTCACCATTTAGTATAATGTTAGCTTGGAGTTGTCATATCTGGTCTTTATGGAGTTCTCTTTTCTCTATACCTGCTTTGTTGATAATTATTATTATAAATGGATGTTACATTCTACCAAATGCATCTATTTTATCATTCTTTGTGTATATATGGTATATCATGTTGACTGGTGAAAGTTGAACCATCTTTGCATCTTTGGAATAAATTCCCTTGAATATGTATATGGTCCTTTTAATGTGTTAAATGTAGTTTGCTAATATTTTGTTGAGAAAACATATTTAAGTTTACCAGGGATATGGCCTGTAATTTTCTTTGCTTATGGCCTCTAATCTGGTTTTTATATCAGGATACTGCTGGCCTCATATAATGTGTTTGGAAGATATTTTTCCTTTTACAGCAATGGGGACACTTGGGATAGCATTCTTATTTCAATGTTTGATAAATTTTACCAATCAACCAGTCTGGTCCTGGACTTTTGTTTGTTGAGAGATTTCTAGTTACTGGTTCATTCTCCTTCTTAGTACTTAGTCTATTCAGATTTTCTATTTCATTTTAACTAAGTCTTGGTAGGTTATATGTCTTTAGAAACTTACTTCTTCAGAGTTGTTTCATTTTTTGATATTCATAGTAGTCTCTAATCTTTTTTTAAATGTTTATTTTTGGGAGGGAGAGAGAGAATGCGAGTGGGACAGAGGATCTGAAGTAGGCTCCACACTGACAGCAGAGAGCCCAATGCAGAACTCAAACCCACAAAATGTGAGATCATGACCTGAGCTGAAGTCAGATGCTCAAATGACTGAGCCACCCAGACACCCTCTAATCTTTTGCATATAAGTATCTCCTCTTCCATTTCTGATTTTCAGTCCTCTTTTTTTCCTTTAGTCGAGCTAAAGGTCTATCAATTCATTTATCTTTTCAAAGAACCAGCTCTTAATTACATAGATCTCTTCTATTGTTTATTCATTCCCTACTTATTAGGGCTTAATTTGTTCTAGTTGCTTGAAGCTTAAAATTAGAGTATTTATCATTATGAATCTCCCTGTTAGGACTGCTTTTGCTCTGTCCCACAAATTTTGGTATGTTACATTTGTACTTTTGAAATGTTTGTGGTCTTGACACAAGCAGACCTGTACCCAAGTTCCCTGGCTGAATAGAGCCTCTGGCTTTGCTGTGTGTGCAATTAGCTATGTCCACTTGCCTGCCTTATAGTTTCTAGGTGTTCTCATTCTTACGGTCATATGGTGTTTGTGCCACACTAGGTGGTCTGCAATGGCCCACTTCAGTTTCTCAATTTTCTAATTATGCGGGACCAGAAATCATAATCAGTAGGTAGTGGGGTTATGACTCAGCTCTTCTGCCTAGACATGGGCAGACCAGTCTCCAGAGCAAAACTCTTCATTTGGGGGCTCAAATTAGACCTGCATCCCCACTGAGTTCCCTGGTTAAAGTGTGATCACCAGCTCAGATCTGCAGATGAAAAAAACTGCTACTTTGGACAAGTACTTGGACCATGTGAATAGAAACTCAGTCTGCTAAGATCCAAGTACTGTTGGTTGGAAGCCCTTTCCTAGCACAATTAGATTCCCAGTGGTTGATCCCTGCAGCATCCCCTGTGAGCTCTGTGAGGTGGAATCAGAGTAGAGGCAGTCACAAGATGTGACACCTAGGCTCCCTCTTCCTCACTGGAAGAATGAGAGGAGACCTATTGCATGGTGCTGTGCTAGCCCTGGAAAGGAAAATGTGCTCATCATTTATCTGTTCATTTTACCCTTCTATGATAGTCTGTCTTTGGTCTTTCACATGCATTGTGGTACTTCAGTTTTACTCCTGTGTTCTACAATTCTCTCAGTAGTGTCTTGTCTGTGAATAGTAGTTAGATTATTCCT
This sequence comes from Cryptoprocta ferox, assembly GCA_028646485.1. NCBI lineage: Eukaryota > Metazoa > Chordata > Mammalia > Carnivora > Eupleridae > Cryptoprocta > Cryptoprocta ferox. The sequence goes on along the minus strand of CM053577.1, from coordinate 93,289,930 downwards.
GACCTTGCTTTCTCTCTCAAGTAGAACTATGTCACCATTTTGGTGAAGCCAACCACTTAACCCACTCTTTCTTTTTCTGGTTTTTCTCACATAGACCAATACTGATTGAAAGTAAATTTCAGTTCTATTTCTTTTCGTGATAACTTTAACATGTTGAGAGAGAAATCTTCCTCTAGGAAGTTATTTTCACGAATATGTCTACATAAGTTTTCAAAACAGGAAGACAAATGTCCTTAATTCATCTTATTTCTTCCTTCTAACAATGAATGGAATTATGTATAGCTTTAAGTGTCTTTGACTTTAAATAAATCACCCAGGCCACTCTCCCATATTATAGCTCAAGACACTGAGTTTATGAACGTAGGGTTCATCCCACAGGCTTGAGCTGTGTACAGCTGCATCATTTTTCTCCATGGGAGCCTCTGTCTGCTGAGAACAATTTACTAGTCCTATTATTCTTAATCAGCACTCTTTTCCTTCTATTACATTTGCATTTTGGGGCTAAGTATGTGTTGAAATATGAAGATTAATTTCCTAAACCATTTTCATTGAATATGAAATTACAAATACCCTCTCTCACCCTTTTCATTTATAGAACCACAAGTGATCCTCATATAATCTTACACTGTATATACATACTCATTTCCCCTCAAGTTTTGAATTGGTATAGGATATCAGTACAATGTAGAAACTCACATAAAGACATTTAATTTCTTTTTAATTGTGTAAAAAGCTGGCAGGTTAAAACAGTATACAGAGAGGCTATTATAAACATACATGTGTAGACCTACTGCTTTTATTCATTTTAGCTCATCATAGGATTCATTTTAACCTCCAATTCCAACTAATGTAATGTAGAATTCCTGTACTTACTAAAGACCACAGACTCCTTTTGAATTATGGATTAGTAAGGAGTCCCACGACAAAATATTTATTATATTTTACCTTCTCCAACCACAATCTCTTTAAAAAATTTAGATCAGGTTTCTAAAACTCAAATTCTTCCTGGGGTTCAAGATGCAAATCAGATTTTAGGGCATGTCTTCTTTCAAGGGACTACCTAGAACTTAGTTCCAGCCTATTATTGTCATGCAAGAATATAAAGTCCTTTTGATGAATAAGTTAGCCCTTCAATAAGTTCCACAGCAAGATTTTCATGTGCCTTTTCACAATTTAAGAAGGTAAGCAATCAACACATTAACTGCTCATCTAACACTGTGCAATAAGATTGAAGGGAACAATAATGAACACAATAGTTCCAAAAGTCCAAGAGAACCTACTCTAATGTAGCTTCCACTTCTTTTAACTTCCTCATACTTTAGTAACATCTTCCTCTCCTACCAAAAAATGAACACACTCACCTGGAATTTCAGGTAGCAATACGCTATTTGTTTCCGTAACTGCAGTAAATTCCAGGATTTTCAATAAGCAAATATTACCGTAGTAATTTACATTAACAATCTCAGACACACTGGAGATTCTTAATTCTTGGTAAGTCCTGTGCCTTTATATTTAAGCAAATGAGTAAAAAAGGGTAAAATTAAGTCATATCTTAATTAAAATGCCATATCTTTGAGTATTTCATTTTTTTAGTAGATTCAGCTATGGAAAACTGTTGGCCTTCTTAAAGCTGATGTGAATACTAATACATTTCACTTGAAGATCTGTTATCCATAAAGTCTTGTGTATTTTCAAGGGAACTGTTCCAAAATGTCTATGTAGAAAAATAAATAGGATTTTCTTTCCTTACAGAAGAGAAACAGTATTCTTTTAATTTAGACCTTCAGTGAAAACAGTGGGTTTTGGTTATTGAAGCAAATGTTTCCTTTAAGAATGTTTACTGAACTGAAAACATTTTACGAAGAAATCTGAGCTTTATTTAGTTATCTGTAGTTATTATAAGATCAAAGTAAAAGGAATCTAATTCTCAAAGCATCCTTTTCAAACCTCAACTTTTTACCTCAGGAAATTGATGTTGTAAACATTTTCCATATCCTGTAAAGAAGGTTTTTTTCCCCAACACAACTAAATACTTATTAATGAGGAAATGATCCTTGGGGAAACTCAATCTCTGAATAAGGGGAGAAAAAGATTGATAAAATACAAGGAAGAAGAAATTCAAAATCAGCAAGGAAAACAGAAAATTCTCATCCAGGGTAGAAATGCAAATTTGTAAGGCATAACAAAGAAAATAAATTCCATTTTATACAATTTCGTGAAAGACAATATGCTTAACCTTTTCTAAATTTTTGATAATGACGTTTGAGATAAATATTTGAAAATAAGGTTTGATAAAAAGACTAATACAGTGATCATGCCATATTGGATTTTAAATGTAATATAATTTATGACACTTGTGAAAAGATAAACTAAGTTGTTATCCTGGCTCTATAACCTTTCAAATAGGTGGCTTTGGACAACTGATATAACTTTCATAAGCCACAATTGTCTCATGTGAGGAAAAAAATGTAAAAATATAGCACTCATCATAGCTGAACATTTGCTATTGGTGAGGAAAGAAGTTATGCAATAAGTGGATAACAATGTGTTTAATAAATATAGAGTACAGTTGGATTAAAGATTGGCTTCATTTCTTATATCCAAAAGATAGGTAAGCAAGCTATACAATTTTAGAGTAGTAAAGGTTCTTCTAAGCACAATTTCAAAGGCAGAAGCAATTAAGAGAAGAACATATTATCAATATGTGGTCATCTTACTTTTCCCATCATTTAACATAGTCACTTACCTCTTCCTTCTTGAGATTCTAGGATTCAAGGCTGTCTTTTTCTCAGTTTTTTCAACATCCTCTTTGATTTCTTATGGATACAATATTTTGGCGCTCCATCTTTTGTTCTCTTTCCCCTTGAATTTAAATATTACTTCCAAATTTACTTCTCACCCAAAACCAATTCCTACACATACAGGTATGTGTACACGTGGTAAGCATGAGGTACAGGTTTTTTAGCTTAATACACTATCAAAAAATTCTTCAATTATGCATATATATATACATATACATACACATTCATATTATATATGTGTTATTGAGAATGCCCTATTTTAATAATTAAGAGTAATTTCCCCTTTCCCAGGATGGGATTGTAGGTCAACAATTTTTCTTTGTGCTTGTAGTTCTCAAATATTTAATAATCAAAAACATTTTAGTTAAAACCCACCCAATAGGAGGAATGATGTCACCCAGATGGTGACATCAGTTGTTCCTGACTTTGCTTTCCCTCACAAGAACAGTTATTCATGGACAAGACACCCCTAAGAGAATCCTAGAATGGGGGAGTTGGCCTGAAGTGCCTTCTGGCATCAAAGAGATGAGGGCATACTGCATTAGAAAGGTAAGAGAAGCAGCTACATGTATTGCTTCTCTGCTAGGTCAGTACAGCACCCCAGAGCCTCTGTTTCTGCTAGAGCGAAAAAGCCTAGTGGTGACATCCTACTGGGGTCTTGCACTATATGGATTGAAGGGAATCTGCCTATGACTGAGGTAGTGGCTTATAACAGCCACATGCCTGTCTTGGGAGAGTGAGTTCATATAGGTAGTATCCCAACCACCTAACTGCAGAACCAAGTTAGTGGTGCACTCTGACCAGGGAAATCAATCATTTCTGCCTGATTCAAATTGCTCAAGTAATTTGAGGAATTAAGGAAGCTAGAGCTTGGTGTGCTAAGGCAAAGGGGCTAGGTGACTGTCAAACCTGCTGCAGCCCAACCTTGCCCCAATTGACCACAAGGGCTGACAAAACCACCTGGAAGCTACACAAACTAGTTATGCTCTTGTCCTGTGGCCCCAGCAGGGAAAATAAGTTATAGCACCTAGTCACAACCATCCAGTAACCATACCAACGAACCCACCAAACTAGTGAGCCCAGCCTTCAGCCTCACTGCGGCAGGGAACCAAGCCAAATATCTAATCCAACTGCACTTACTCCCACCCTTGACCTCAAGATTAAACTGGCTTGACTAAAAATAGACACTAATAGGAGGCCCTCATGGCCAAGGCCATTCATGAACTATTTATGACAAAGCAAACCTACAAAGTTTGGAAGAGCAGGCTTCTTATCAAAATGCTAAGGTACTGACATAAGGGATCAAGAATCCCAAAAGAAACTAATAAATCTCTGGTAACTGCAATGAAATAGAGATCTATGAATTGTCACAGGATTCTAAATAATGCTTTTATGAAATTTAGTCAAGTATAAGAAGATGAAGACAATTAATCGAAATTAGGAAACAATGCATAACACAAAAGGAGAAGTTCAACAAAGAAAAAAAAAGCATAAAGTCTCAGAACTGAAGGATCCAATAACTTCCAATAGGTTCAAAAGCAGATGTGACCATCTTTACTATCAGTAATTAAATATAAATGGATGAAATCCTCCACTCAAAAGATATACATCAATATGTTACCTACATGAGAATCCCATTACCTTAATTGAAGACACAGTAGCTGAGATTGAAGAGATGGAAAAAGGTATTTCAAGCAAAGCAAATGGTAATAAAAAACAAAAAAATCAAGAACTTAGGCAAAAGTCATTACAAAATGAAAAAGAGGTCATCTTATCAAGTAGATATATTAAGCAAAAACTAACAGAAGTCAAAAACAGCAATGAAATAATATTTAGGGACTTTAATATTCCAAAGAATCAAGAAGAAAACAGAGAATTTGAGCAATACTATAGACAATATAGACCTAACAACATATACAGACCCTTTGATCCAACAACAGAATAGGATATACACTAGGTTAGGCCACAAAACAAGTCTTAGCAAATTCAAGATTGAAATCATACCAAGTGTCTTCTCTGACTACAACGGTATGAAACTAGAACTCAATACAGGAAAATATATGAATAAGTTAAACAACACACTCCCAAACAATCATCCGATCAAAGAAGTATCTTAAACAAAAATGGAAACACAACATCCCCAAACTGAGGATGCAATGAAACAAGTTCTAAGATGGAAGTTCATCACAATCAATGGTTACATTAAGAAGAACAATCTCCAAATAAACTTAATTCTACACCCTAAGGAACAAAAATAAAAGAATAAACCGAGCCCAAAGTTAGCAGAAGGAAAGAAATAATAAAGACTGGAGCAGGAAAAAAAAGACCAAACTAGGGGTTCTTTGAAAAGATAAACTTGAGGAACTTTTATCTAGACTAAGGAGAAAAAAAATGAAAAAGAAAGCCTTAAATTGTTATCAAAGAGAGGGGAGAAGAGGCTACTATGATCAACTATATGCCAACAAACTGAGCAATGTAGAAGCAGTGAACAAATGTTTAGAAACATACAACCTACAAGACTGAATTAGCAAAAAATAAAAAATCTCCCAACTAAAGCAAGCCCAGGAGCAAGACTCTTCAATAATGAATTTTATTAAATAGAGTACTTCCAAGAGCAGGAGACAGTCCCATTTTTTTTACCAGGCCGGTATTACCCTGATAACACAAGCCAGAAAACTGATACCAATATTCTTGATGAATATAGATGCTAAAATTCTCAATAAAATATTAGATACCAAAAACATGAGTTGAGAAGCCCATTAACAATATCATCCACCATGATCAAGTTGGTATGATCCCTGGGATGCAAAGATGGTTCAACATCAATTACATCATATTATAATGAAAGAAACAAATCCTATCATCACCACAATAGATGAAGGAAAAGTATCTGATGAACCTTCATTTATAATTAAATAAGTAACAAGTTATATATAGAAGAAATGGATCTCAACATAATAAAGTCCATATGTGATAAGCCCACAGCTAATATTATACTCAGTGGAGAAAAATTGAAAGCTTTTCCTCTAAAATCAGGACCAAGACAAGGGTTCCCACTTTCCCCACTCCTCTTCAGCTAGTACTGGAAATCCTTGCAAGAGAAATCAGGCAAGAAAAAGAAACGAAGCCACCAGAATTAAAAAGGAAGAAGTACAATAGTCTCTATTTGTAGATAACATTTTATATACTGAAAATCCTAAACTGTTAGAGCTAATCAATTATCTGAAGAAATAAATCCCATTTATAGTACCATCAAATAAAAAAATACTTACATTTAACCAAGAAGATGAAAGAGCTCTACCCTGAAAGCAATGATGAAAGCAACTAAAGGAAACACAAATAAATGGAAGGTATCTTGTATTCATATATTGTAAGAATATTGGTAAAATGTCAACAGTACCAAAAGCCATCTTATAGATGTGATGCAATCCCTATCAAGATTCCAATGGCATTTTTTTTTACAGAGGTAGACAACCAATTTTTAACTTTATATGGAAATACAAAAGATTCAAAACTTCCAAAGCAATTCTGAGAAAGGTGAACAAAATGGGAGGCATCAGACTTCTAATTTCAAACTCTTCTACAAAGCTATAGTAATCAAAACAGTATGGTATTGACATTAAAAAAAGATCATGGGTGCTTGGGGGGGGGGCAGTCAGTTTCACATTGACTTTGGCTCAGGTCACGATCTCACATTTCTTGAGTCTGAGCCCTGCACAGGACTCTGCAAAGCCTGCTTCAGATCCTCTGTCTTTCTCTATCTCTGCCCCTACCCTCTGCATGTGCATGAATTTTCTCTCAAAAATAAACATTAAGAAGAAAATGCAGATCAATGCAACAGAATTGAAAGCCCAGAAATAACCTCAAGAAATATGTTTACTATTTGACAGGTTATTAAAGAATATTCAGTGGAGAAAAGACAGTCTTCAATAAACGGTGGTGAGAAAACTTGATACTCACATGTGAAAGAATGTAACTAGACCCCTATTTTATACTACTCACAAAAATTAATTTGAAATGAGTTTATGTCTAAAATATAAGAGCTGAAACCATGAAACTTCCAGAAGTAAATACTCCTTGACATAAGTCTGGCAATGATTATTTGCATATGACACCTAAAGCATAAATAGCAAAATAAGTGTGGTTACATCAAACTAAAAAGCTAGGTAGCAAAACAGTCAACAACATGAAAGCACAATCTACAGATTATGAAAAAAAAGTTTTCCAGAACATATCTGATAAGAGACCAATATCCTAATTATGGTCAATAGCCAAAAAAAAAAAAAAAAAAAAAAAAAAAACAGGCAAAAGATTGGAGTAGGCATTTTCCCATAGACAATATGCAAATGGTCAAGAAACACATGAAAAGATCTTGCCATCGCTCACCAGTAGGGAAATGCAAATTAAAACCACAATGAGATATTACCTTGTGCCCTAGAATGGTTATCATTGAAAGGATAAGAAAAAATACTGGTGAAAATGTGGTGAAAGGGGAAAACTTGGGCATTGTTGGTGGGATTGTAAATCAGTACAACTACTAGGGTTAATAGCATGAAGGATCATAATTTAAAAAACCCTTTAAAAATAGAACTACCATATGATCCAGCAATACGACTTCTATAAATATAGCCAAAGGAAACTGCACCTCATGTTCATTGAAGTATTATTTATAATAGTCAAGACCTGAAAAAACCTAAGTGACCACTGATGGATGAATAGGTAAAGAAGGGTTTGCTATATATACACACAAAGGAAAACTATTCAGCAATAAAAAAAAAAAACATGAAAATCATGCCATTTGTAACAACATGTGTGGACCTTGAAGAAATAATACTAAGTGAAATAAGTTAGACAAAGACATATACCAACAAAGACATATACAGAATTACATAATTTAAATTAAAACACACACACACACACATACACAAAACCCCAGAGAGATCAGATTTTTGGTCACCAGAAGTGGGAGTGGAGGGACAGAGAACTGGAGCAAGGTGGCCAAAGACATCAATGGCTAGGTATAAACAAGTATTAGTGATATAATGCACAATTTGATAACTATAGTACCACTGTTGGATAATATATATGAAAACTGTTAAGTCATAAATCCTGAGTTCTCATTACAAAATAAAATTCCTTTTTTTCTATTTCTTATTGTGTATATGTGAGGTGTTGGATGGTAACTTATTACTCTAATAACTTCACAAAATATGTAGTCAAACCTTTATGCTTTACACCTGAAACTCATAAAGTGATGTATTTCAGTTGTATCTCAATAAGACTGGAAAAACCCCAACTAATATGACCCTTTAAAAATTGCTTTAAACAATAAAATAGAAAGTGTAGAATTTAGTTTTGACTGTACTTTTAAATTATTTGGCAGACAGGCCTTCCAAAAGTCTATTTGCCTTAGGGATTTAAACAGTCCTGAGGAATTATTTTTCTATGTTCATGTTGAACCATTAGTTCATGAAATATGGATTACTATCATTAACAGGTGACTGCATTTGTTCTCATAAAAACTGGCAATGTCTTGGAAAGAAAATATACTAATTACCTCTTTTCTAAACTTGCAGTCTTGGAGTCATTACTCTGCCTGAATCTACCTTTACTCTTTATCACCCTCACCTTGAAATACTCATGAGCAATTCCTAATCCCACTGTCTACACTAGTATAATATTTCCCATATGTATCCTTCATTCTGTTTTCCCTCCTATCATATTTCACCAGGAAGTGACTATTGCAGTTGTCTTTTCCCTAGTGTCTGTGTCTCTGGTCTCTATAACTTAGCCTTTTCATCTCTGCATTACCCCCAAATCATACTAGTTCATCCTCCAGGTAGAATTTGGAGTGAGCTTCCTGAAACAAGGCATTAATCAAGTTGTCCTGACTTGCAAATATCAAATAGCTGTCAACTGCCAGTAAAGTGTAACAAAATAAAAAACTTTCTCATGTTTGGTGCATACATGGTCTCCCTTGGGTTCTTGTGACACTTATCTGAAATTCCCTCTGCTCATACTGGAAACTCTACAACGTCAATCAGTAACTGAGCTTACTCTTCCATGCATTCTTCCCACAATTAGAGCACTTCACTGTTCAAGTGTGTGTGTGTGTGTGTGTACACACATACACATATATATACATACATATGTGTATATATATGCACACATGTATATATATGCACACACATATATGCACATGTATATAAATGTGTGTATATATATAGGTAGGAAGAGTCAATCACCCACAGAGCAAAGCCAGTACCAAGTACAGAGGATTGTTTTCCTTGCTACACCCAGGCATGGAGTTAATTCATAGCATTACCCATTGCTGGGTGTAGCTCCTGACCTTGCCCTACCAGTTCTCCCCAAGCAGGAAAGGTATCAGAGCCCTATTCGCTGTAGAGCATGTTTCTTAACCCTATTTTGACAAGAAAGGCTAATAAGAATACATGAATATTGTGTAACTGAGCAATGCTTGAGCTGACAGCAGACAGAACTGATCACCCACAACGTAAAGCCAGTGGCCCTACTGGGCCAGGGAACATGGGACATCTTGAGACCACAAATACAAGCTTAGTCATCTTTGAGCCATTTGTCTCAGTAAGCCTGAGCACGAAAACTAATTCATAGTCCCTCTTACTACTGAATACAGCTTTCAGCCCATCTGAGAAGGGAAAGTGTGAGAGCACTTGGGAAGCTGTGCAGCAGCTCATCTAACAGTGGCACTTGAACAGAGAGAGCTCATAGCTTTTCCTATCTGCAGAACAAAACTAGTGGCCTCACCTGACCAGTACAGTGCACACTATTGCCTGACTGGGGTACACAAACAATGAACTATGTATGCCTTGGGTCCTGTTGAGCTGCCCTCTCAGGGCAGGGAAGCTAATTCATACCCTCAGCTACCGGTGAATATAGTACCCAATCACAATCATTTCATAAGCCTGAGCAAAGAATCCTGGCAACCATAGAGCCCATTCTACAAACTTATTTGGGCATGGAACCAAGCCTGAAGTAGTTTCCAACCAGTGGCATATCCCCAATCCTGACCTCAAATATAGGCAAAATTTGCCTTTTCTAAAAATAAACCCTAATGGCAGGACCTATCTGCCCAAGGATGTTACTAGCAGACACATTCAGAAACTCAAACTGAACTGACTGGTGAAGAACTGTCTCCTACACAGCAAACCTGCAAAGTCCGGAAGAGGACACTGTTTACTCAAATGTACAGATAACCAAATAAGGACTCACAGATCATGAAAAGCCAGGTAAATATAACAGTGCCAAAGGAAATTAATAAAGCTTCAGTAACTGTAAATAAATGAAAATCTACAAACTGATAATCCAGATCCTTTTGAAGAAGTGTAGTGAATTACAAGAACACACAGACAACTAAACAAAATTAGAAAGATGAGAAGTTAAATAGAAACCACCAAACCAAACAACAAAAAAATTCTCAAGCTGAAAAATGAAATAAATGAATTTCAATGAGAGTTCTAAGAGCAGACTCAACGATGCAGATGAAAGGATCCACAATTTCTTTGATAGGACATTTGAAATTGTCCAGAGGAACAAAATGAATAAGAGTGAAGAAAGCCAACAGAATTATGAGATACAATGAAAAAGAACCATGTTTTCATTATGGGAATTCCAGAGGAGATGAGGAAGACAAAAGAACAAAAAAGTGTATTTATCACAACATTGGCTGAAAACTTCCCAAACATGGGGAGAAAATAGACATCTAGATCTTAGAAGCCTATGAGACCTAAATATTTTGAACCCAAATGATGCTTCATAGAGATAAACAATAAATTGTCAAAAGTCAACGACAGGAATGCCAGTCCAAGATGGTGACATAGGAAGACCATGAACTCCCCTCCTCCAGGGACACAGCAATTCTCAACCTCTTTGTAAAGTAATTCCTCCTGAAAGACAAAGGTATGCTGACTGAAGAGCATCTACGCAGCAAATGATACAGATTATATAGAGAACCAACAAACATGGTACCAAAGGGAATGCTGATCCCCGACACGCAAACTACAGTAGGAAGACATGGTACTGAGAGAAGGCAGATTTGTCTGCTCTAGGTCACAGAGAAAAGCCATGGTTTAAAAAGGGCAACTGTAATATAAAGGAACCAGCCCTAGAACTTGTCAAATGACATAGGAACTACTGGAATTCTCTCTGGGTCTGAGGTGCTGAAAAGGTCTATGGTTTAAGTTTCCTCTACACTTCAATAGCACAGAAGGAAGCAAAGTTCCAGGTGCAATAGCTAGCCAGCCACCTCAGTGAGTCCTAGGCATAACCAACACTAGTCCTGGACACACTGGGGCAAAAAAAGAAAAAGGCCATGGTTTAAAAGAGCAACTAGAGGGGTACCTGGGTGGCTTAGTCGCTTAAGCATCCGACCTCGCCTCAGGTCATAATCTCGCAGCTTGTTGGTTCCAGCCTCGCATTGGGCTCTGTGCTGACAACTCAGAGCCTGGAGCCTGCTTCAGATTCTGTGTCTCCCTCTCTCTCTGCCCCTCCCCTGCTTGTGCTCTGTCTCTCTCTCTCCAAATAAATAAACATTAAAAAATTTTAAAAATAAATAAAAGAGCAACTAGAATATAAAAGGGCTAGCACTGGAACCCTTCCAAATGGCAAGGAGTCACTGGAACACTCTACAGATTGAAGGGGCTAGTGAGCACCATGGTTTAAGTTCTCCTCCACACTGAGAGCAGATGGGAAAAGGATACAGGCACCCCAGCTGGCCTACTGCCTCAGTGAGCCATAAGCCCCTAGCCCACACCAGACCAGGCTGGCTCCAGCATGGCACACTGGACACCTCTGGTTAGCACCCACTGTAGCTCCATTTGTCCCACCAAGGGAATACTGGCATAAAGCACACTCCATGCCCACACCACTTTGGCTCCAGATGGCCTGCTAGGATACTTTTGGTGCAGAGTTCTCCAAGACCTGCTAGCTTAGGTCTGTTCAACCAACCAACATAGCTCATGCATGAAGAGCCCTGGAAACCCCCAACTTGTGCCCACCTGGGTTTCAGGCCCCCACCTTCTTCCATAAAGAAATTCAGCAGAATGGAGAGCAGAGTGGAAGAGCTGTAAACTTTGACAAGAGACATAAAAGAACCAATCAGTTGAAAATTACACTAAAGGAAATCAACAGATTGGTAGATACAGAAAAATAGATCAGTTGAGATGGAAGGCAACATCCATGGTGACCAGAAAGAAACATGAGGACAGCTTAAGGGTTGACTTTGGTCAATGTCAAGAAAACAAACACTCCCATTACAAGGGGTCTCATAAGGAGATGAGAGAGAGAAAGGGCCAGAAACTTCGCTGAAGAAGTAATAGCTGAAAACTTCCCTGACCTGGGGAGAGAAATATACATTCCTGCATAGAAGCACTGACACTTGCAAACAAGATGAACCCAAGGAGGTCTAAATCACAACACATAATGATTAAAATGTCAAAAGTTAAAGATCAAGAGTGAATTAAAAAGTACAAGGGAAACTCCACAAGGCTGATTTTTCAAGAGAAACTTTCCAGGACAGAGGGACTGTCATGATATATTCAAATACCTGAAAAGAAAAGAAAAACATATAATCAAAAATATCTACCTCGTAAGGTATCATTCAGAATTAAAGGTAGATATAATTTCCCAAACAAAAGTTAAAGGAATTTATCACTACTAAACTAGCCATCCAGAAATGCTCAGGACTTCTCTAAGTGAAAAAGAAAAGGCCTTAATTAAAAGAAAACTATGAAAAAAACATGGACAAAGAAGTAAAGAAAGTTCTCTTATTTTTTATTTTTATTTTTTTCATGTTTATTTTTGAGAGAGACAGAGTGTGAGTGGGGGAGGAGCAGGGAGAGAGACGGAGACACAGAATCTGAAGCAGGCTCCAGGTGCTGAGCTATCAGCACAGAGACAAACGTGGGGCTTGAGCTCACAACCCAGAAGATCATGACCTGGGCTGCAGTTCGATGTTTGACTGAGCCACCCAGCTGCCCCAAGAAGGTTCTTTAAGAATATGTTTGAAGTTAAGTGACCATTGACTTAATCTGCATTGTTATGTACTTAGTGTGCAATAAATGAACCTCATGATAACCACAAACCTAAAACCTATAAAAGATACACAAAAAATAAAGAGAAAGAAATCCAAGAGTAGCATTACAGAAAGTCATCAATCAAAAAGGAAAGAGCAAGAGAAGAATAGAGAAGTACTACACAAACAACCAGAAAACAATTAACAAAATGGCAGTAAGTATATACCTATCAATAATTACTTTAGGAGCACCTGGGTAGCTTAGTCCGTGGGCCTCTGACTCTTGATTTCGGGTTAGACCTGCACTGGGATTCTCTCTCTCTCTCTCCTTCTCCCCATTTATACACTCTCCCGCTTAAAATAAACTTAAAAAATAATTACTTTATATGTAAATAGTGTAAATGTTCCAATTAAAAGATACAAGGTGTCAGAATGGATTTAAAAAAAAAAGATCTATATGTTCCTACAAGACAATTCAGACCTAAAGACACATACAGACTGAAAGTGAAGGGCTAAAAAAAAAAAAAAAGATATTTTATGCAAAAGGAAAGGGGGACAAGCCAAAGTAGCAATACTCATAACACACAAAATAGACTTTAAAACTGTAACAAGACCATCAAAGGAATCAATCGAGGATGGTTCCAACAATGTAAATATTTATGAATCCAACAATGGAGTATGTAAATACATAAAGCAAATATTAATAGACATAAAGGGAGAAATTGACAGTAATACAATAATAGTAGGCAACTTTAACTCCCCACTTACATCAGTGAATAGATCATCCAGACAAAAGTCAATAAAGAAACAGTGTCTTTGCATGATGCATTAGCAGAGACGGTCTTAACCAATAATACAGAACATTCTACACAAAAACAACAAAATACACACAAGTGTATTCTGTCAAATGTAAATCTTATTTTAGGCCACAAAACAAGTCTCAATAAATTTGATATTGAAATAATAAGAATCTTTTCCAACCAGTATGAAACTAGAAATCAATCACAAGAAAAAAAAAAAACACAACACATGGAGGCTGAACAACATGCTAAACATCCAACTGGTAAATGAAGAAATTGAAGAGAAAACCAAAAAATACATGGAGACAAATGAAAAGACAATGGTCGAAAATCTTTGGAATGTGGCAAAAGCAGTTTTAGGGAGGAAGTTTGTGGTGATACAGGCCTACCTGAAGAAATAACATCACTTTCAAATAAACAAAATATGCCTAAAGGAACTAGAAAAATGTAAAGGCCTAAAGTTAGTACAAGTTAGAGAAGAAAGAAATGAAACAAAGGCTACACAAACAACAACAACAACAACAAAACAATGGAAAAGACTGATGAAACCAAGAACTGGTTCTTTGGAAAGAGAAACAAAATTGATAAATCTTTAGCCAGACCCATTAAGAAAAAAAAGATACAATCCAAATGAATAAAATCAGAAATAAAAAATAAGTAACAACTGACACCACAAAAATACAAAGCATTATAAGGGAATACTATCAAAATTATATGCCAATAAAATGGATAACCTAGAAGAAAAGGAGAGATTTCTATAAACATGCATTCTTCTAAAACTGAATCAGAAAGAAATACAAAAATCTGAACAGACCAATTAGTAGCAACAAAATTGACTTCGTAGTCAACAACTGGAAATAAGCAAAAGTCCAGGACCAGAAGGATTCCCAGGGGAATTTTACCAAACATTTAAAGCAGAGTTAATACTTGTTTTCCTCACATTATTCCAAAAAATAAAAGACAAAAAAAAGTTTCCAAATACATAATTACCCTGACACCAAAACCAGATAGAGACTACAAAAACAGAAAACTACAGGCCAATATTCCTGATGAATACTGATGCAAAATCCTCAATAAAATATTAACAAATCACATTCACTAATATGATAGTCACCACAATCAAGTGGAATATTTCAGGGATGCCAGGATAATTCAATATTTGTAAATCAACCCATGTGATAGACATCAACAAAAGGAAGGATAACAATGAGATGATCATCTCAATATATACATAAAAAGCATTTGACAAAATTTAACATCAGTTCATGATAAACCTTTCAACAAATTGGGTTTAGAGGAGACATACCTCAACATAATAAAGGCCAAACATGAAAAACCCACAGCTAACATTACACTTAATGGTTTAAAAATGAGAGCTTTTTCAGTAATAATAGGAGGATATCTACTCTCCAGTTTTCTCAACATAGTCATGGATGTTTTAACCACAGTACTCAGACAAGAAAAAAAGGCAACCAAATTGGCAAGGATGTTCAACTGTTACTAATTGCTGATGACATGATACTATATGTAGAAAACCCTGAACACTCCACCAAAAAACTATTACAAAATATGACTTCAGTAAAGTTGCAGGAAAACAAAGTGAATACAGAAAAAGCGTGTTTCTATACACTAATGAAGTAGTAGTAGAAAGAGAAATTAAGGAAATTCTATTTGCAATTCCACTAAAATGAATAAAATACTAAGGAATAAACTTAACCAAAGAGGTGAAAGACCTGTACTCTAAAAACTATAAAATATTGATAAAAGAAATTGAAAACTGCACCAACAAATGTCAAGATATTCTAGGCTCATGGATTGGAAACACTAATATTGTTAAATGTCTACACTACCCAAAGCAATCTGCAGATTCAACACAATCCCTATCAAAATACCAATAGCATTTTTCACAGAACTAGAATAATACTAAAATTTGTATGGAACCACAGAAGTCCCCAAATAGCCAAAGCAGTCTTGAGAAAGAACAAAGTTGGAAGTATCATAATCCCAAATTTCAAGATACACTACAAAGCCATAGTAATCAAAAACAGTATGGTTGTGGCACAAAACTAGACACACAAATCAGAGAAAGAACAGAGAACCCTGAAATACATCCTCTTTTATATGATTAATTTATAACAAAGGAGGCAAGATGGTTACAATGGAAAAGGATAGTCTCCTTAACAAGTGGTGCTGAGAAAACTGGGTACCTACATGCAAAAAACCAAAACTGGACCACTTTCTGATATCATACACAAAAGTAAACTGAAAATGAATACCTAAACATGAGAGCTGAACCCACAAAAATCCTCAAGAAAACAGGAATTTCTTTGACATTGACATTTTCTAGATGTCTCCTCAAGCAAGAGGAGAATAAGCAAGAAAAAAATAAATTATTGGAACTACACCAAATTTAAAAAGCTTTTACATAGCAAAGAAAACCATCAAAAAGACAATAAGGCAACCTACTGAACGAAAAAATATTCACAAATGATATATCTGATAAGGAGTTAATACTCACAATAAGGAATGTATACAACTCAAAACCCAGATTCCACATTTGACACGCACTTTATTAAGCTTCTCTTCCTCCCCTATTCTTGAATCTAACCTTTACTGAGAGTACCATAAACAAGTTTGGTATTCTAAAGTGAGTGGTTTTATAAAAATGAGACAATGTCATCTAACAGCTATATTAGTAACATACATTACTACAATCATGTTCAAACCGAGAACTAGAAATATCTGGGAACATATGAGAGAGTTGATTGAACAATAATGCTGAAGGATTCTTGACTTGGGCTATTAGGGTTATCAGTACTTCCAATTTCCCGTGTGTGTGTGTGTGTGTGTGTGTGTGCATGCTTGTTTGTGTACTTGTTTTCAGTTTTAGTGCTGGGCACCTAACCATTAACTGGTTACATTTCAATAGGCCAAAAACCAGTCAAGTGAATAATACTTAACGTTAATACCAAGCTAATCAATTTCAAATCATTATTTCTAATGGAAAATAAGCATTCACATTACATTCAGTGGCAAGAGTATATATGTATCTAAAGTTTCCTTGTAAACATGAACTTCCAAAAGACAATACAAATTGAGATAAAAAACCTTGGAAGAAATTAGAAAATGAAAAGCTGAATGTATATTTATATAAACAGGGCAAAACAGCAGGATTTTCAAATTAAAACCATATGTGTTGAGAGAGATGTGATGAGTACTTGGTTGAAAACAAGATATTGAACACAAGATTAAAGCAATAAAATGAGACATTTACAGAATGAATAAGAGAGGTGCTTGAAAAGGTAGTGAGTTTTGAAATTTCCATCTCTTATGCCAAGGAAATATCATATCATACCATATCCTGGCCCAAACAGCCACCATTATAATATAGAAGCCAAAATTAAGTACTAAAGAGAAAAAAGACTAGACTGGGAAGAAAATAATTCAACAGATGATGTTACTTTTCTCTCTGAAGGTGATAATAACAACAAGGATTCATTTTGAATTAAAAATGGTTGTTTAAAAACCGCTAAAAATTTACCAGGATGAGTCTGTCCTGCTGATTCAAAACTTGATTATGTGCAAATAAAATGAAATAACAGCTTCAGCCCAGGGTTTCTGTCTTACTTGGTGCACTCAGAGGCAAAGACAAAGATACTTCTGTTAATCTCATTTTTAAAATAAAATGGTCAGGGAGACAAAGCATGAGAGACTGTTGCATACTGAAAACAAACTGAGGGCGGAAGGGGGAGGGGGAAAGTGGAAGTGGGGTGATAGGCATGGAGGAGGACACTTGTGGGGAAGAGCACCAGGTGTTATATGGAAACCAACTTGACAATAAACTATAAATTAAAAAAAAATTTAAAAAAATTAAATGGTCAAAATTTCCAAGAAGAGCAAACAAGATATTTTGATTAACTGTATTTTCTAAGAATTGATGAAAATTTCATGAAAGGGAAACCTTCATAAAGAGAAATCTTCCAGGGTGACAGACTTTTCTTTTTTTCTTTTTCTTTTTTTTTTTTTTTTTTTTGGATAGGAGGAAATGAGAATCTAGAAAAATAGGAGACTTTCTCAATATATTTTATCCATAAGGGAAAACTGAGTGTCTCAGCATCATGTTGTTTTAAAGTCTTAAGTGAAAAAAGGAGTACCCACTAGAAAAACACTAGGTAATTTTAAGAAAATGAGCAAAAGGCACAACATTCTGGCTCAGGAGCAGTGCAAAGACATCAAGCAGATCCAGTCTCCAGTTTCTACTCCAAGGCGCATGGTGTTTGAGTCTACTTTTCTGTTTACACCTGCTCTCCACCAGGGCTGCACCTCCAACCTACTCAGCCTCTGGGTCTCAAGAAACACGGTCTAACTGACTCACAGGTGTTAGGGATTTTCCTGGATCCTGAGAGCTGTGACTTATGGAAATGGAGATCACAAGGTATAAATGTTGTTCCCTATGCATACCCTTTTTATCCCAGAATGTCATCAATCAACTATAAATTAAATGTTCTGATATAGCTGGGGACACATAGATATTTTTTTCTTTGCCAAGCTAAACCATAATTAAAAAGGAAACAAAATATTCTGATGAATTCAGTATTCTTTTTGTGGTCTCACAGGACCTTTTCTAAGTAAAAAAAAAAAGGGGGGGGGCCTGATAACCAATTTAATCAGAATGCATGCATTGCTATAGGAGAGGCAGGGCAGTTTTGGACATATTTTCTTCCTTGATAAGCTTCAGGCTTATGATCTAAGCATAATCCATTGCATAAAGATTAAATACTTGCATTTTTAGCATATTACAGTATAATTTCACGTTATTTTTATATATTAATTGAATGCCAGTTTAAAATGTCATCTAGCTCAGAAACTCCTTTTTGCATCTCTTTTAAATACCTGTGGATATGTAGAAATAGATAAAAATTATATTATCTCTGAAAATAAAAAAACTAATTGATCACCTATTGCTAAAACAACAGAGAAGTTAATATTAGTAAAAAGATGGTGTGGTAAACAAAAGAAAGCGACATTTTAAAAAATATTTAATCATTTTCATCACTGATAAAAGCAATCCAACCACTTGAAAAAATGTAGGAAGTTACTTTGTTCATCTTTTTCCACACTGACTTTTATGGCTCAGGAGCCCTTCTTGTACACATTGGAAATGTAGACATTAAACTTTTGCTGGAATTCTTGTCTTCTTTTATTTCTGTATTTTTTTGATAATTTATACATTATCTCACCTTCCAATAAGAATATTTTCCAACAGAATACTGTGATGGAACAAGTTTATTGTGTAGAAAAAAGACTATCATCGGGGCGCCTGGGTGGCTTAGTTGGTTAAGCGTCTGACTTCGGCTCAGGTCATCATCTCACAGTTTGTGAGTTTGAGCCCCGCATTGGGCTCTATGATGACAGCTCAGAGCCTGGAGCCTCCTTCAGATTCTGTGTCTCCCTCTTTCTGCCCATCCCATGCACATGTTCTGTCTCTCAGTAATAAATAAAAACATTAAAAAATTAAAAAAAAGAAAGTATCAAAAATGTCCATCAACGGATGAATGGATTAGGAAGGTGTGGTTCATCTATACAATGGAATACTACATGGCAATGAGAAAGAATGAAATA
>CM053577.1:92947693-93270556 GCA_028646485.1 Cryptoprocta ferox | reverse complement strand
AACAGGAGAAACCCAATAGAGGACAATGGGGAGGGGAAGGAGGAAAAAGAGTTAGGGAGAGGGAGGGAGAAAAAACACGAGAGACTCTTGAATCCTGAAAACAAACTGAGGGGGGAAGGGGAAGGGGAAAAGGTAAAGCGGAGTGATGGTCTTGGTGGAGGTCACTTGTGGGGAAGAGCACTGGGTGTTATATGGAAACTAACCTGACAATAAACTATAAAGTTAAAAAAAAATTTGAAAATATGTATTTAAGCTAAGACAATTTTCTTTATAGCAGTATTCTTCAGAGACTTTAACAACCAAATCTAACATCTACAGGAGTGTCTGATAAAGTAAATATTTACTGATTAAATTAACGAGACTTTTCTTTATACCTCTGTAAGGGCATCCAATTTTCACTTTTTAAAATTTTCTTTCTTGCTCATTGTATTTAGATCTTTATTGATGTTAAAAAAAATGAGTAACAACTAATGCATGTATTTAAACATTTGTAATGCAACTCTGTGTCTCCTGGATCACAAATAAATTGAGTGATGTTATTTTTACTTTTGTTACTAGTGGTTTTAATTGTAATGACTATAATAACGGTATTAATCAAATGTAATGTTACCAAGGCCATTGTTCTAGATACTCTACATCTCAAGTTTGCATAATTTCAGTAGGCAGACATCATTGTATGCATTCTATAGATGCAGAACTGAGAACAGAGACTCCTCTGCCTAGTGATTACAATTTTCAAAAATCCTCCTTGAGAACCTCCGACACAAATTGCATAAAGAAGTATTTGCTGCTTGGTAGCATTTAAATATGGTTTAGCAAGAGTCAATATAAAAAAAATGAATGCTTTGATATAAACATTAGGAAAATAATTTGGTTTTTCTAAAAGAGAATAATAAACACATGGAAAACATTATGAAGAAAGGCACATTAAGTAAAAGTCTATTAAGTTTAAGGAAAAAAGGCACAAAGAATTTCTTTAGGAGAAAACTAAATATTACCTATTCTGTTTTGTCTCCATGCTACCAATTAACATGTACTGTTATTTGTGGTACTGGGTCTCATTTGTTTTACTGTTTGTACCCACTTATGAAGACAAATCATTTGAATGAAAAAAAATAGCCTGTCCAAATGTCTGATATTAAGTAGATTAAATAATTTGTTCATTGGCATTTTACTTGGGTACTTGGGAACATGAGAAGGGTGAAACTAAATTTTTATAGAAAAAATTTAGACAAGTATATTGGTCCATGTACATTTCTTCCATTACTAAAATGTTGTATGTTATCTCACCTCATTTTCTTGTTCTTTCGGTTTTGAGTGGTTATAAATATGCCACACTTAAAGCTATAGTCTCAGAATTATTTCTGTTAAATATCCGATATTATGAATTCTTGCCTTCCATACAATTATGTACATGTGAATAAGTCATATGTTCAAGTAATAAAAACACACAGTAAAACCTGGGAACCCAAGAAAGATCTTTCTACTACACGATTAGTATGTGCTTTCCAGACTGAGGGGGGATGTTCCATTTATAACTCTCATTTGTTTCCTACCATTGTGGCCAAGTTTCCACTTATTATATGTCTCCTTGCCTTAATATTAACTTCCAGTTTAGAGCACTGTAAACTGTTTCTCAAGCCCCAAATTAAAGCAAATGATATCCACTCCACATCCACCACCAATTTTACTAGAAGCCACTTCAAAGATTCCATTTTTAAAAATGAAGTATGGTCACTGCTTCCCAAAGCCAAGGTTAGTCCTGTTCATAATGAAGCAGAACTTTCTCTGATTTCCCTTCTGTTTAAACACCAGCAGTTTTTTCCAAGACATTTTTTCTCCTCCACTAAAGGTAAAAATGGTCATTTTGTTGTTGTGGCTACTGCTATTGAGGAGGGGATGTGAGCAGAGAAAAGGAAAAGGTCCCTGGAGAACTCAGCCTTACTCAGTGTTGCTGGGGACCAGTATATGCCTGTTTGCAGGCACAGTCCAGAACCACATTCAGCTCAATTTATCAACATAAAAGTTCCAAAACATTTAAAGATTGTCTCAGCTACACTCATTTTCAGAGAGCAGCAGTGTAGATTTCCTTCTTAGGTTGTCAAGGACATCAAACTGATAACACTGGATGGCAAAAAAGACAAAACTTTACAACTTCAAATTTTAGATTTCCCAGCAGGTTTCTGCTTTTTGCCATTTCCTCACTTGTTCATTTAGCCTCTCCAGCGTTACATCATGTTGCTTCCTAGACAATCCACCATTACCCTCTTCTCTACCCATTCATACAATGACTACAACTTAAGCTCTGGTGCAATGTAAGACTAAGCTGGAAATACACTACTGCTTTCCCAGGCTCCTGCCTCCATTCTGTCCTCCTACCTCCCATAGTTACCTGGTGCTTATGCACATAGTACAAGAATAGAAAACACATTTATAGACACTGGTAGATACATTTCCTACTAAGTGCCACAGGAGCTGCTAAAGAGAATACCCACCCCCTTTACCCTTTTCCTCCCCTGACACAAAACACATACGCACACACCAAAAATAAGTTCAGCATAAGTTGAAGATATGTTCTTTCAGAAAAATACTAAATTACTTCTGGCACTTGAAGGTGCCACTAACCCACAACCATTTAAAAATAATTTATCGGCCTGGATCTTTCATTGCACAGGTGATGTGAATTTGAACCCTGAATCCACACAGGGATTGACAAAAGTTCATGAAATATAAAGAAGGACTTGGTATTTCTCCTCTATACATAGCCAAAGCCATGAGAATGAATACTCTAGCCTTCTCCTCTCTTAAGGAGGAATTTTTGCTGGTTCATCCTTTGAGAGTGTGGCATTTGAGAGGGGTCTCCATCTTATACAGGTTCTCATACATGTTCCCCATCTTGCTTGGGACCAGGGTTATTTCTCAAAGGGATGGCTGTTTCAGATGGGAAAATGTCCCAAGATTTCAGTCCTCACCTCTTTGCAAGTAGATGCTCTTTAATTAAGTCAGCATATGTCATAAAGCTTAGCTTCTCTTCTAAATATATTTATCTTCTCTCAGTTCCTAGGACATAATCCTCCCCTCTCCCAAGGCCTTTTGCCCAAGTGATGTTTCATCTGCTTGAACTATTCTCTTCACACACTGGCATGTGCACATGCATGCACACACACATGCACACACAGATACTTACATCCCTTATGGGGTTAGTTCTCATGTTTTATGTCCGATTTTAAACATTACTTTCTCAAATAGGCCTTGTTAACCATTAATATCACATTGGGGTATCAGCAATATTTTGGATTTGGGCATTTTCAAGAGGTAGTTTCCAGAAGCACAAGTTTGGGTTCTCAGATTTTGCACCATAGCCCTAAATCCCAAAGAACTAAATTATCATTCATTATATAGTAAATGTGCTATACAATTTATATACAAATATATACATATATATTTATACAAATGTATATAAATATATACTTATACAGACATATAAATATTTATATACATTATATATATTTACATGCATTTGTATACATATATTTATACAAATGTATATATACAAATATATAAATATATATACAAATATAATATATATTTAATATTATATATTTATACAAAATATAATATATAAAATATATATATTTATACAAATAAACTACTACCTTAAGTGTTACCATTTATAGAAAATATACCCATAGAGAGGAAGAAGAAAGCGAAGAGGAAGGGAAGGAGAGAAATGACGAGAAAGAGAGGAGACAGAGAAAGGGAATATCCATATAGATAAGTCAGAGGGGGTGGGGGAGGCACATGTCTTCAGGAGCTGGCTGGTCAGGAACACTTAATAAGTTACAGTTGTAGCTGAACACAGAATCCTGCAGTGATCCCTAGTTATCTATTGTTTTAGAAACTAGAATACCTAGAATGGGAAAATTGTAAAAATTCCCACACCCAAAAGTCCATGGGATATCATTTTCTTTTCTAATTCAATATAGTGTTCCTTGCCTGCTTCCAGAGGATAAACATGGATTTGTGCACATATGCTACAAAGTCAAAATAAGCCCTTTGTAGGCTTTATCTTCACATTGTTTTTTTAACTTCTGCCAAACAACTGTACACTTTAGGACCATGACATAAAGTTTTACATATGGATTTTCAGCCTCACTAGCAAATTTTGATACAGTCTTATTTTGTCAAAATCATGGGTTCTAAAAACATCACACAAACCTATTCTTAACTAAGTTTAACGAATTAACATTAATTTTAAGATATATCCATAAACACTATTTATACATAGTGTTTTAAATAAATACATTCAAAATAACTAGGGTTATTAGAAATTAGTAATTTTCAATCATCCAAATTCCAAATGTCTTCAATTTGATGATCTAAAATAATGTACTTGTGGGGTGCCTGAGTGGCTCAGTCAGTTAAGCATCTGACTTCAGCTCAGTCATGATCTCACTGTGACTCCGAGCCCTGCATCTGGCTGTGTGCTGACAGCTCAGAGCCTGGAGCCTGTTTTGGATTCTGTGTGTGTCTGTTTGTCTGTCTCTCTCTCTGCCCCTCCCTGGCTCTCACTGTCTCTCTCTCTCTCAAAAATAAATGAACATTAAAAGAAATTTTAAATAATGTACTTGAATTAAAAAAAAAAAAACAGGGGTCTTTAAAAAGGATGCCTGCAACATCAGAAAAACTTGTTAAATATAAAAATCAGATACAGACACTATTAGAAAATTACAGGTCAATGTCTCTGATGAACACAGATGCAAAATCTTCAACAATATATTATTAAACCAAATCAATAATACATTAAGGATCATTCACCATAATCAAGTGGAATTTATTCTAGGGATGCAAGGATGGTGCCATATTCGCCAATCAACAGACATGATACACCACATTAACACCATGAAGAATAAAAACCTTATGATCGTCTCAACAGATGCAGATAAAGCACTTGACAAAATTCAATAGCACTTAATAAAATCTTTCAAAAAAGTGAGTTTAAAGGCAACATTCCTATACATATTAAAGGCCACATATGAAAAACCCACAGCTAACATCATACTCTATGGTAAAAAGTGGACCGTTTCTCTGTCAAGATCAGGAATGAGACAAGGATATCCAATGTCACTAGTTTTATTCAACATAGTACTAAAAATCTTAGCTTCAGCAATCAGACAAAAAAAATCCAAACTGTTATAGAAGAAGTAAAACCGTCACTATTTGCAAAGACGTGATCTATATATAAGACTCTAACGTCTACACCCAAAACACTGTTAGAACTACAAAATGAATTAAGTAATGCTGCAGGATAGAAAATTAATAAAGAAATCTGTTGCATTTCTATACAGTGATAACAAAGTGGAAGAAAGAAAAATTAAGAACACAATCCCATTAACAACTGCATCAGTAAGTATAAAACACTTAGCAATAAATTTAACCAAGTGGGTGAAAGACCATTTACAATCTGTAAGTCATTAATGAAGGAAGTTGAAAATGACAGAAAGAAATGGAAATCTGTATCATGCTTATGGATTGAAAGAATATCATTGAAATGTCCATACAACCCATAGTAATCTAAAGATTCAATCCAATCCTTATCAAAACACCAACAGCATCTTTCACATAACTAGAACAACAATTCTAATATTTGTAGGGAGGCACAAAACACCCTGAATGGCCAAAGCAATCTTAAGAAGAACAAAATCAGAGGTCTCACAATTCCAGATTTCAAAATATACCACAAAGCTTCAGTAATTAAAAGAGTATGGTTCTGGCACAAAAATAAATAGGTCAAGAGAACAGGATAGAAAGCCCAGGAATAAGCTCATAGTTTTATGGTTAATTCATCTATGACAAAGGACTTCAGAAAATACAAAAGAAGTCAAGAATATACAGTAGTCTGTTTAATAATGGTGCTGGGAAAAAGGGACAGTTACATGCAAAAGAATGAAACTGGACCACTTTCTTATACTATACACAAAAACTCAAAATAGATTAAAATGTAAATATGAGCCCTGAAACCCTAAAATGCTTAAAACAAAACATAGGCAGTAATCTCTTAGACACTGGCCTCAGTAACATTCTCTATATGTCTCCTCAGGCACAGAGGAAAAAACAAACAAAATTAAAATATTGGAACTACACCAACATGAAAAGCTTTTGCACAGTGAAGGAAACCATCAACAAAACCAAAAGACAGCCTACTAAGTGGGAGAAGATATTTTCAAATGATGTATCTGATAAGGGGATAATCCAAAATATAGTAAGAGGAAGAGGACATGAATATTTTTTTAAAGAAGACTACAGATAGCCAACAGACATATGAAAAGATCCTCAGTATGACTAATCATCAGGGAAACATACATCAAAACCATAATGAGATATTGGTTCACACCTGTTAGAATGGCTAGTATCAAAAAGACAAGAAATACCAAGTATTGGTGAGGAAATGGAGAAAAAGTAACCCTCATGCACTGCTGGCAGAAAGGTAAATTGGTGCAGTCATTGTGCAAAACGGTATAGAATGTCCTCAAAAAATTTAAAATAGAAATACCATACAACCCAGTATTTCAACACTTACCTGAAGACAACGAAACCACTAGTTCAAAAAGATATATGCACTTATCCATTCCGTGGCAGCATTATTTACAATAACCAAGATAGTAAACCAATCTGTGTGTCCATCAACAGATGAAAGGATAAAGAAGATGTGGTACATATACACACAACACGGTATTACTCAGCCATAAGAATGAATGACATCTTGCCATTTGCAACAACATGGATGGATCTAAAGGGTATTACACTAAGTGAAATAAGCCAGACAGGAAAAGATAAATACTATATGATTTCTCTTATATTTGGAATCTAAAAACCAAAACAAACAAGAAAAAGTAGAAATAGACTCATAAATACAGAGAACAAACTCTTGGTTTCCAGAAAGGGAGTAGGGTGGGAGGAATGTGTGAAATAGATGAAGGGTATTAAGAGGTACCAACTTCCAGTTATAAAACAAAATCATACACATGAAATGCTTATGGAATATAGTCAATATTGTAGTAAGTTTGTATGGTACAGAGGCTAATGACACTGACTCTGGTGATCATGTATATAATTACTGAATTACTATGTTGCACCTAAATCTAATGTAACATTGAACTACATTTCAGTAAGAAAGAACAAATTTTATCAAATCAAATTAACAGTTATAGGAGACATCATGGCCCTAAAAATTAATGTGCAATTTACAGATATTTTCTGAGTACTTGTCATGTGGTAGACTGTTTAAATATCATACTCATAGCAATCTATAAATATTATCTAAGCCTTGAAATGTTTATATTGTCATTAAGGATACCCATTTTACACTTACACACAGATAATGCAAAATACCTGAAGAGCCGTAAGGATATTTGCTAAGGCTTGTCCGTATGTGTCATGGCAGTGAACAGCAAGCGCACTCAGTGGGATTTCTTTCATGACATTCTCCAACATTCTTTTCATGCTTCCTGGAGTTCCCACTCCAATTGTGTCTCCCAGAGAGATCTCGTAACAGCCCATTCCATACAATCTCTTAGATACCTGTTGGAAAAGACAAGGAGCTAGTAAAAATAAAATGGAAATGAGCAGATTCAAACCCTGTCATTCCTTAGCAAACATCACCTACAAGTATAAGTCACAACTAAGATCAGTTAACGTATTCATGGGAAACACATATTTTAGTTTTCTGGTCCTTTTCCTTGGTTATTAAATCCCAAGTATTATATAAAAGTGTTAAAGACATTATTATAACTAATATTCAAGCTTGCCTTAAAATCATAACTCTCTCCATGTTCAGTTATGAAATTATAAGCTACAATTTCAATGATGAGAGGCTTACTTTCTCAACCTTTTAATCAAACAGAAGATTTACAAATTTACTTTGGAAGTAGTTTTTCTCTAGGCATTAGATTAGAGGTCAAGAGATATCAATAATACTTTCAGCTCTGTCACTAAGTAGTTCTGTGATTGGTAGAGTCACTTAATATTTCTAACTTAATATTTCTGGTTCATAAATGGATGCACTTATGCAAAGTAAAGCGCAAATTCCCTTTATGCTGGATATTAAAAGGTTGCTGGTCATGAATTCCTAATGTTTCCGATCTGCCTGTTTTGCAGCTCTCTTCAGCCCCTCCTCAGGCATTCTGGTGCAGTAAAGGAGAGCCTGAGGGTATGTGTGGTCCACCGACAGACCCCATCTGTGAGGCAAAAGGCAGAAAAGGGACTTGGTAGACAGGTAGAGTTAGAGCCTAGTTTTTGTGAAGCCTGAAGTTATATCATTTTGGAAGTGTTCTTTAAGAAAACAATACATAATTGTGAATGCAAATTTATAATGGAGTATTAGAGGGATCCCATACAGCTGAAGGAATAAAATATTTAAGCTTCTTTATTTTATAGTATATCTGCCTGTGTGTGCAAAGGTCTTCCTTAAATAATAGACTGGGATAGCACGCATTTCAAAAATCTGCAGTAAATTTCAAACGTTCAAATGAAGGCACAAAAGAGGAAATGCTTCAGCCAAACTGAAGGTTTATCCTGCCTAAATTCTGATTTTCTAACAGTGTCATCTTTAATGACTATTATCTATTGCTGCAAAATTGCTCTCTCATAAAAGGAACTTGAGTCTCAGGAGTAAGTGTAGGATCTCAAAGGAACAAACACAGTGTGCAGAAAAAGCAGTGTATATCCTCTGATACAAGTGCTCAAAACACAGGGATGCTATCTGAGCAACCAAAGTGAAGTTTAAGTGTGTGTGCACAAACTTCCCTGAATTCTGATGGAACGAGGAAAGGTCACTGAGTTCTACCACATAAAAACCAAACAGGCATTTTTATTCTTTCATCTTTGAGTACCAATATGAGAAAACTCAAATGTTATTTAACTTTGAATAGTTGTAGCCAATATATACATCTTCAGTGTAAAAATGAAACTATTGGTTAAGTGATCAATCTTGTCTTCCATGGTTCACCTGAAACTTGTTTGTACAGATGCAGTAAATAGTAAGAACAGCCCACTTAAAAAAAAAAAAAAAATATATATATATATATATACATCATTTTACCAAGAACCAGAAAACCACAGGTGTATCTTACTTCTGTCACTTTTTGTGGTGTGATGTTTCCTTCATATGGACAGCCCAGGGCACAAGAAACATACCTAAATTTAAAATATAGAGCCATATAAATATATAGATGATGATTAAGTCATTTCCTAATTTCCATTTTACAAAAATGAATAGCTAAAAAGTCATCAAAATATTTTTTACCCTAGTCCTTCATTATTATTCTTAGAACAAAGAAAAATAACTCTGGAACATTTTTAATTTCACTCAATTTTTATTTAATAATGACAACTTGATATACATTATTTGATGGCAGATGGGAATAACAGGTGTTTATCTTGTGGAATTATTTATACTATAGCAAGATATGAACATTCAAAGAAAATACCGGTGAACTACAGTTTTATTTAAATAAGTACATACATTCAACTGTTAAATATCCAGTTCTTTGGAATCATAGAGAAATAGCAGGTAGATGACTAACTGAATTTCTCTTCACTCCCATCTGGGTCTTTTGGCCTTATTTAGATACAGTCATTCATCACCCCAAAACTCCTAGAGCTGGCCACAGCCTCAAAGCTCATCTTGTTTATCTCTCGTGGGTATACCTAAATCATCCCATACAGAAGAGTGTCTAGTCTATGTTTAAAAGGCTCCATGTAAAGATATTCCATGAGCTTCTTCAACAATTTACTCTAATAGAAAAAGTCAACCCTTTCCTGAAATGATAATGATACTTTTCCATCTTAAAGTATTAAGCTTTAGAAAAAGCCTGTTTTAGCTATTTTCAGCTCAACACCAATCCCATTTTATTAAACTTTCCTCAGAGATTTTTACAACACTTGTATTAAAATAATGCATCATGTGTCTGATTGTCAGGGATGAAGCAATTCACATGAGTGAGAGAGGGTTGGTAGGAAATGAGGCTGGAGATCCAATTCTCTGAGCCAGAATGTAACAGGCTTTAGATAATAAGGCCCTTGAATGTCATGCCAAGGAGTCTGAACTTTGAGATCGCTCAAAATTATTAGGTAACATAGTGACAAGATCAGAGCAGTTTTCCAGAAATGTTAATTCTTTGGGAACTCTGGGAGTGGTTGCCAGTGGAAAGGTGGAGGCAAAACCAAGACAAAAGATAATACCATACTTCCTTGATTTTAAGATGTTGTCCATTATAAGACACATTATAAATTTAATAACAGGGTTTGGGGTAAAAAAAAAATACACATTGTATGTGTGTGTATATATATACACACAATGTATACATATAATTATAATGTATATATATATACTGTATATATAATTCAATGATTCAATACATACTGATTCTAAAGCTAATTTCAAAAGTATTACAATGTGAATAAAAGTTGTGTTTTGGAATTAAATAAGCAATTCAATAAGTCAGGTAAGCAATTGATGAGGACAGAGGGATAAAATGGATAATTCAAGTAAACTTTGAAAGTTATGCAGGAAATCATTTCTCTGCTCTTGTAATTACTATAATTTAATCTTGTTTGAATAACTTATATAAATTTAAAGATATGTGGAAAGAAAATGTTCTATAAACCTAATAACTTGGAAAAGGTGGCTAAAGATGAAAAAGAACATTTTCACTTCAGATGCAATGATTATAGATAAATAAATACATGTGTGTAATTACTTTATTTTGAACCCAAAATACCTAGATATGATTGAATACGAAATCCAAGCCATCCATTTACATGCCATCCCTCTAAATATGAAAAACAAAGTAAGAAAAAAAGCAACAAATACAAAATGATATAAAGCAAACCAACCTCTTCTGCATTCTTAACTTACTATCTGGCCATAACTACCCCTTGGTAACATCACCTGCATTTTCATTCACTCAAGTTTTCCCTCAGATTCCTTCCCAGGCCTACTGTTTGTCTGGTCTCCATACTCCACTACATTTCATCTTCCTACATTCTTCTCCATCCTTGTGAGCGGCCACTTCTTTCACCTATTCACACAGGGGAATACGTTCTCCGAAACAAATGTGATGGTTCTCATCTATATTCGTTAACTTACTTTAATATCCTATAAGCACAGTTTGGCAAATGAAGACCCACAGGTCAAATCTTGCTCATTAGTCTTCTGCAAGTAAAATGTTATTGGAGCACCACCATGCCAATCTGTTTATCTATTATCCAAGGCTATTTCTGCTCTGTAAGAGCAGAGTTGACTAGTAGCACAGACATGATCTGACCCATGAAACCCAAAATATAATCCAGTCCTTTACAGAAAAAGCTTGCTGCTGGTAAAAAGTGAAACATTTTCATGAGTATGAAACGGCCTCCACCATGATAAAAAGTCTATACTGTCTGCTTTAAATGGTGGCTAAAGTCAATCTCTAGATTTCTGCTCTTCTCTAGCAATCTATTAGAATGGTTCTCAAACTTGCCTGCACAGAATCACCCAGGGAGTTTAAAAACCAAAACCCTAATGGTTAGGACACACTCCAACCCAATTAAATCACAAACCTGGGGAATTAAATTCAACCACCAATATTTCAAAATAATTTCTAAAGTTCCATTTAGAAACTTGCCAAAATTGAAAACCACTGAAACAGTAGCAATACTACCTCCCCTGGATTGCCTGATTCCCTTGTGTAAAATGTGTTAATACACATATTTGAAAGTATTTAGTCTCAAGTATCTCCTCACTACTATGCCACAGCACTTTTTATCTATTTTTAATTGGCTGGTAGTTCAACTTCTCACAGACCTATCATGAAACATTTCTACTTTGCTAAAGCCCCAAACTGCAACCTCACCATTTCTTATTTTATCTCAGTTCTTAACTCTGGCTTAATGTCCTTTTTACTGAACTATACCCTTTAATAGTTCTTTCAGCAATGGTAAAGTTTTGCAGACTATTTTGTCACCCAATAATTTTATTTTACCTTCATTAATGTTTAATTGTTTGGTTAAGTATAAAATTCTAGGTGAACAGTTATTTAGCCATTTTGAACATATTTCACTAGTTCTGGTCTAAGTTTTGCTGAAGAGAATTTTGCTATTTAATGGTAATTCTGTTATAGCAATTTTAAAGTAATTTGTTCTTTATTTTTAGGATTCTCTGTTTATATCTAATATTCTGCATTTTACCATGAGAACGTCAGGACTTGTTATACTTCTTTAATATTAACATTGATGTTTTTCTTCAAATCTAGAAAATCCTCACAGTAATAGTTTATCAAATCTATCTCTAACATTTATTTCCCCTGCTTTCTTCTTCTGAAAATTCTGTTAGGCATTCTCTCTTAACCTCACTTCCAAAAGTTCTATTAATTTTTTTTATCTGTATTATTGTTGCAATTTCCTTAAATACTACTTTGATTCATCAATCCCCCTTTAAACTGTATGTAATCTGCAGTTGAATGCAATTGTTTTCCTTTAATAAATGTATATTTCAAGAAATATGTTTTTGTAAAATCTTCATTTCATAAAGATCTGTTCTTTTATGTTCTTCCATTTTTCTGTATTTTAAGGGGTTAATTTAAAATCTTCATATTGCTCTATTTCCTTCTTTTCCATTAAAGTTTTCTGGCTTTTTATTTTTGCTTCTTTCTTTCCTAGGTTTGTATCGTCATGTGGTTTGTAATTTTTACTGCATCTTTTCATGGTGATTTTAGTTTCTGTAGGAGTTCCATGAGACTTTTGAGTTATTCAAATGTCCCTATAAACAAGATCTGACTTCCATTTGCCCTTTCCCCGTGGACTTTACCAGTTCTTGGACAAATTTCTACCTTAATTTCTTAATTGGGGTTTCCATAATATTCCACAACTTCCAGTGACTTTGCATTGGCAAAGAGGTGATTCCAGGCTCTAAGAATAATCCCTTTAAAATGCATGTTCTAGTGGAACATCTATCTTTTCTCATGTAGAAATTAAATTTCTGTTTTCAAGCCACTAGGGATTATAGGAATCTGAAATAGATACCCCCAGGTGTTGAGGCATCAACCTGCATGTTCACCACACTTTCTTTGATGAAATCTGAGGATTTTTTTTTGAGTTTAGCTATGTTTTAAAAATGGTTATATTCATGTGTTTGTAATGGGAACAGAAAAGGGAGTCTCTGCATCAGTTCAGTCCCCCATAGTATCTGTCTTTCATCATTATGCAGATAGATAACCCCAGGAACAACTCCAAGTCTCATGAACATTACAAATTGATTGCGTGACACATTCACATGGCATATTAAGCTCAGTATGTCAAACATGGTGCTCATTCCTGCTTCCCTTGCATTTGCCATTTAAAAAAAAAATAGGCATTTTCAGAGTCTGACCTGCCAAATCACTTAAAGGTCACCTTTGAGAACATATTTAATAACTCAGGTTGACTGGTTCTTCCCCTCCAGCCTCTGTTGTATGTGATCTCTGCTTAGTGCCAGCCCAAATATACAGAACAGTCCCTGAGTATTTTCTCCAGGACAGCTGCATACATCTGCCAAGTGTTCTCCTTGCCTCTGGTCTCATACCCCTCATCTGTACACTAATACCTATTGACAAAATAATAGGACTACAGCATATATCTGATTATATAGTTTTACAGTTTGAAAATCTATAGGGACTTGCCATTGTCTACCAAATAAACTTCGTATTCAAGTTCAGCAATTTGTGAAACCTCTAACTTTCTACTTCTCTCCCACTATACAGCCTCAAAAACTCCCATTCTAGTGGAAATAAGCTCTTTCCTGCTCCCTAAACGCTTCTTGAGACTTCTCTTCACTATGCCTCTGCTCTTTGTACATTTCTTCCCCTGCCTGAAGAGGCCATTATTTCTGATTATTCTTCCATATATTTACCTGTTTTTAATGACTTCATTTTATTGACACCTTCTGCATTAAGTTTCTCCATATAACCCCAGAGAAATTTAATACAGTATTACTTTAAACTTGAATATGATCTGTCTATATGTCTCTTAATGTATTTGCCTTTTTTTGACAATTTAATAACAATTTCTATATATACTATTTTCCCAGTCTACCGGAAACTCTTCGAAGTTCGGCTAATTTGTCATTTTCATATTCCATACAGTATCACTGGACAATACATTATATAATACGTTCAATATATCTTGAAAGAATTGGTGCACAAATTTATTTAAGTTGCCATTTTCATCATTTAAATAAGTTTCTATGAAATTCCTAATCTTTACTCTAAACGTATAGCTATATCCAGGCTATTAATGTTCTAAATCCTGTAGCCAAAGATGATAGCATATATTTACGAGTTCAGACTTACAACAATATTTTAAACACTGTATAGGATGACAGAATAAAGGAATGGCCAATCATATTGAAGCTAATGGTGCTAAAATTAAAGGCATGGTGTTATAATAAATTCTGTGGGTAAAAATGTGAGTTATTTTTATTTGTGCTTGTGAAGGCCATTTATCAATATTATGAAAAATCACGATAAAAAATAAACTGAGGCAATCAAATCTTAACAACTTTATCTGGTGAAACTGAGTCATGAAAAAGCACCTAGAGTGAGGCCTTACCCAAGCCTACCTTCCCACAATTATCCTATGTCCTTTATTCATCCCGGTACAAAGAAACAAAAACGATGAGGAAAAGCCTGGAATAAATATCACAAATACTTGCAATGGAAACAATCAACGACTATCCTCAGAAGAGAGAAACAATGACAAAATTGAAGAGATGACATGTAATGTCAATTAAACATATTAAGACATTTAAATGTAGGAGCTGCTTTGATGCAGTCATGCACCAAACCTCTGCCTATAAACAATATAAAATAGCATTCCATTACTAATAAGCCAACCAAAAACAGATTATGAGAGCCTGTTAAGCACTCAACACTACCGATAATATGAGAAATAAATATTGTCCCTTGGTCTCAAGGATCAATTCTACTACTTCTCTTTTTGCCCTAAAATGCTACTTTCATGCGAAATGACAAAACACTTTCTTTCCTCAAAGGCTCTATATGAAGGCTGTTTAGAGATAACTATGCAACACAGCTTACACATATTAACTATTGCTGGGTATGTGTTATTCTAATACACAGCAGTGCCACATTAATATGTAAGGCGAAAAAAAGTAAAATCCTTCAAATAAACCATATGTATGACAGAAAATAGTTTTAACAGATGTCTCATTTTTAGAGTTTTATGTACCATGTTTTGATAAATGAGGTTTTGAATTGCTCTTCAAGTTTTTTTCTTACAGGCCAATAGAAAGATGTCAGTTTAAGACACTGGAAAGGAACTTGGCCAATAAACTACACTTAGAAGACGATGCCTTAGAAGACATGCAAGGGAATTCCCCTGGGGTAGATTGTCCAATGGAAGGTATTTGGTACATTAGTCATGAGACACACGGTGTATTTAAAACATTGAGACTTAAATAAGGAAGCTCATTATCACACTTAATAGTATTGCTATTATCTTTAAGATCAGCATCAGAATCCATAATAACATATATTATGCAGATGAAGAATAAGAAATACAACATGTGCAACGTGACCTAAATAGTTTGGCTAACAAACAGTTTGCAAATTCTTGAATAAATAAGTTTGTATTCAAAATTACCTCTCAAAGGGAAAACCAATGAAAACTGACCATTTTGAGGGAGAAGAGTCTGCCCTTACTTTATGGTCAATTTAAGGGTTAGAAATTATACAGAGCTAAGCAACTCATCAAAAAATAATTACACACAAGAATTTCCTAACATTAAGGGTGTTTCATCAAAGAAACTGGTTACCAATATACATAATACAATCTTATTCAGAAGCCGTTAAACCAGAATGGATTATTACTGATCTTGGATAAGCACAAAGTAGGTGGTGAGGGTGCGTGCATAGATCGAGATGTGCACTCTAGAAAAACAAAAGTGAAAATGAACTATTGAGACTATCGCAACATAAAAAGCTTTTTCATGGTGAAGGAAACCATCAACAAAATGAAAAGAAAATGAAAAGGAAAATTACCAAATGGGAGAAGGTATTTGCAAATGATGTATCTGATAAGGAGTTAATATACAAAATATATAAACAACTTTAAAAAGGAGCAAAAAATCTGAATACATTTATCCAAAGAAGATATATTGATGGCCAAGAAATTCATGAAAAGATATTCAACATCATTCACTAGCATCAGGGAAATGCAAATCAAACCACAAGAAGATGTCACCTCATACTTTTAAGAATAGCTAGTGTGAAAAAGATTTTAAAAATACAAAGCATAGGTGCTGATGTGAAAAAAAAAAAAAAAGGACCCCTCATGCACTGGTGGGAATATAAATTGGCAGTCACCATAAATACAATATGGAGGTTCTTCAAGAAAGAGAAATTCCATACCATCCAGTCATTCCACTACTGGGTATTTACCCAAAGAAAATGAAAACACTAATATGCAATGTAAATCATTGTCACATTATAAAATGGTCTTTGGTTTTTCTGTATCTACAAGTTATATATGATTGTCTATATTAATTTAATTACTCATTTGTCTTTTACCCCTTGTTCTCCTTATTTTGTACATTTTTTTTCTGGGAATTTAAGGAATCCAGCAGTTACAGTTCACAGTTAAATATTTTTGCATTTTGTAAATTTTTTTAAAACAATGGATGGACAATTTTGTTTGGCTTCTAGGAGAAATGTTACAAAACTACTTCTTTCAACTTTCAGTAGGCTCAGACTTTCAGAATACTCATGGTTCAATCATTTGAAGTCATTTTATAAGAAAGGCCTAAGACATAATTACATAAAAAGTTTTGCTTTGATATGCACAACTGCTGACCTTGTGAATTTGTTATACATATTTATAAGCATTTTAATTGTGAAATTAATGATGGCTCATTAGTGATAGTTTTCTTTTTAAAAATAATATTCTCATAGAGTATGTGATTCTTGTGACTTCATTTAAAGAAAGTCGATACTCAGACAAAAAAGAATAAAACTAAATGTCTCATATATTAGAGCACTACTTCGTATCTTGAGATGTTTCAATTTTGAAAGGACCTTGACAAACCAATAGATCATTATTTCAATAAACGCATTGATAAAAATAGAGAAAATCATTACATTTATCACAGACTTTTATTTTTCTTTGCCTTTTTAACTTTTTAAAAATTTTGATAGATATTAGAAAAATAACCTAGGTATTTTGAACATATGTCATATGAATTACACATTAAAGAATGAAGTCCAAAATGTAGACATTTCATTGCTCATTCATATATAATGTATATTCAGCGGTAGTTAGCTGACTTTGCATTTTATGTCAATGATTTGGCATGGTATGTTTTCCCAATGTGTCCCAGATGTTATGTAAAGTTCTGAGCTTCTATAAAAAAAAATGTGTACACATGCATGTGTATATGTGTGTTACAGGATGGGGGGGATCAAACCACAGCCTTAACAACTTTAATAAAAGCTGCTATTTAGACCATATGAAAGTTTACTGTTTTTTATTAAAATGTAAATGGTTTTAGTGAGCATTTATAAAATGTGTACTGCCTTATGGCCTTTAAATCTGACAGCTGATGACATAAATTTTCTGGATGGTAATCAAGTCCATGTTGATGCAGCTGTTGCCATGTGGCCAGAGTAAGACATGCCGAGGCATCTACTTCAGTTTCCATTAGTTGAACTTGACTCTCTTTCTTAAATGATTACCAATGACTTATGACTTTTAATAATGAGTATCGCCACCCCCCCCCAAATTCTAGATTGCCAGTAAAAATAAAATCTAATTTAAACTCTCTCAAAGTTTGGGGGAGTAGGAAGATAATTCTCCTCTGCACAAAGAGTGAACTCACATACTAAAAGACCTATTTCTAAAAATGAATAGTGTTTCAGAAGATCTAGGAATTGTGCTCAAAGACACAAAATTTGCACTGGAAAACACACATTTATTTATTGTATACTTCTATAGTAAGTCTCCAGTGTACTCTGCTGATAGCACTGGACTCTGAGTACTTCTTGTCCATCTTGCACTTTGTACCCTTATTAAGTCCTGGCAAACTTTTTAAGTTATAGCATGGTTAGAAGTTTATTGGGCTGCCTGGGTGGCTCGGTAGGTTGAGCATCCAACTCTTGATTTCAGCTCAGGTCATGATCCCAGGGTGGTGTGATCGAGCCCTGTGTCAGGCTCCATGCTGAGTGTGGAGCCTGCTTTGGATACTGTCTCTCTCTCTTACCCCCTCTCACCACCTCACACATTCTCTATTAAAAGAAAAAGTTTCTAAAAAAAACTTAAAAAAAGTTTCTTTACTGATGGGACAATATTAATTGCTCAAAACTCAGTATTCAAGAGAATTTAAGATTCCTATTAGCTTTAATATATTACCTATTCTATTTTATAAGAGAAAAACTGAGAAAATATGATATTAAAACAATTTATGTTTACAACCATCTTTTGAAGTGCAAGCTGCACATGCACTTTACTTTGTATGGTTATGCATTTTTTTTTCAAATTTCCAATGAGAGTGACTTTACTTTAAAACCTACACTCCACATTTAAACACACATTAAATACAGTAGCTTCTTCATTTTTCCCTTTCTTTAAAAGGAAAGAGAGACAAATCAACTTATGTATGTTTGAATTTAGAAACTTATAATACATTTTTTGTGGTTATTCACTTTTTTTTGCCTTAAAAATATGCCTCCTTTATTTTGTCTTTGGATACACATTTCTTGGTTTTTAAATTTCTCTTGTATGTGCTTTCCATGATGTGTATATTTTGATTACAAAAAAAAATTTGTATCTTTAAAAACTCATGCTGAAAACTATTGCTATATTGCTATGGAGAGAGGAAAAGAAGCTAACTAATGTAAGCAAACCAACAGGACAGTTCCCTATGGTATAGTCTAGTTCTATTTGCTCCCCAAATGACCTTGGTTGAATTCGAACGCTTTTCTAATACTGTCACTCAAAACTGGATCCACTGGTCTTTCTCATTAACCACTGAACCTTTACTTGCCACTCTGGATTTTGCTTTCCGCAACTGAAGGAAGTAAACCTGTCTCTAAATCTAATTATAGCTCTCAGGCTTCTCTTATGAATGCTATACATTTTAATTGATTAAGATGACAACACTATCTTATCTCTATAATTATAAAAAGCAATAGAAAATTAGCTAATGTCTTAGAAACAAATTCCTTCTTAAGTAACAATTTATTATACATTTCACAGAATATAGGCCTGAGAGGAGAGCCTGTTTGCAGTACATGCTCCAAGTCCTGCTTCTGGAAGCAGGTAAGAATCAAAAAAGATGTTCTTTCCCTGCCCCTTCCCCATTTACCTTTGCTTTTGGGTCACACAGAGAAAAGAGACGTCTACTGTTGAAGGGGAGGTCGAATGGGGGAAAAGATGGGCCGAATTTCCTGGTGCAGCTAGAAGCTCCATTTTATGTTTTATATACTCTATTGAAGTTATACATAAAATAATTTTTGAAGAAAGTCATAGGTCTTAAAAATCTTTTTAAAGATGTGGAAACCATATTAGATGATTCCTTTGCAGATGGTACTACGAGTTTTCACAAATTGATCAACCCACAGTAGGCTGAGATGAAAAGATCTTGGGTAAGTGTTAATAAGATATGTAACAATGTTAGGTTTGCATGCAATGTTATGTTTGCAAAGTCAAGTTTGCCTCTGATCTTGGCAGCACTATCCACTTTAAAGCTAGATAAACTCTAATAATTATTAACTGATATTCATGAGATAGATCACTATACAGTGATGGCCTGATCATGCAAGATACAAAAATACCCTACATATATTATGAATGCTAAAATAATATCTACACAGTTCATATATGAACTTAAAACAATAGATAGATATTCACTAACTAGAATTTGTGGAATTTCATAAATACCCTCGTGCTGGAATATTCATGTGCCTTGCAGACTTAACAACCTCCTCAAACTTCTCCATGCTTTCTTCAATAGAACAGTTAATATTCTTCTTGCTAAAGGATTCAGATGCAGCACCAAACACTGATATCTCGGTGGCTCCGGCAGCAACCTGAAAAATAGAA
Source organism: Cryptoprocta ferox (assembly GCA_028646485.1). Taxonomy (NCBI): domain Eukaryota; kingdom Metazoa; phylum Chordata; class Mammalia; order Carnivora; family Eupleridae; genus Cryptoprocta; species Cryptoprocta ferox. The sequence goes on along the minus strand of CM053577.1, from coordinate 93,250,426 downwards.
TTAAAGACAAAAACAGGTAATTTCAAACATGTAAATGATAGCAATAGAAGAAATATTAACTACTCAATAAAGGCATACATGTATTCTTTCACATTTGCCTTGGAATTCACAATTAGAGACTTCTCATCTTGCCACATATGCTCTTTTTAAAGTTAAAAGTATTTCATGACAACAAAATAATTCCCCAAGCTGCAACACTCCTAAATCTAGGAGGTACAGGAAACAGTGATAATGTTCCAGTTTAATTTTATCTTTCCTAAATTATAAGTATCAAACGTATTTTAACTGTAATATGGAACATACTGGCACCCTAAAAAAGCCTTTAATACCTATGGGAAACATTATTTTTAGACCAATTATTAGAGAGTAGTAAATGCTTTTTGTTCTTCTCCTCTTCCTATAACCTAACAGAAAAATATTTTTCCAATACATCATTTAGACTTTGCCCCAAATTTCCTTTCTGTCTCTTAAGCTACCTTCCATTGTTTCATACCTTGACTGCTACAACCATACTCTTATATGTCTAATGTCTTAATCCTCTTGCCAGAAAAATAACCTCCTATTTTTCCCTTTTGCCATCTTAAGTTCTTGCCCCAGGCTTCTCCAGTGACTTGTTTTCAAATATCAAATTTCTTAGTTTTCCAGCTGGATTTTTAAGACTTTCTATTAATGTATCTGTAGTGCTATGCCTAGATTCTCCTCTCTTTCTAATGCCCAATTCATGTATTAAGTTAAAAAAAATATTTTTTAATCCAACATTAAAAAATATAGATTGGCTTCCAGTCCTCCACTGAAAATAAAATTTTAACTTCTAAAATTAAAATTCTATTTGGATACTTATCACGTGCCAGGATTTTTGTTAGTACTTTTGTGTGTTCTATCAGTAACCCACAATCTTACCCATTTTACAGATGAGGAAACTGTGGCTCAAAGAGGCTAAATAACTTGCACAAGGTCCCAAAGGTACTACAGATTCTCAAGTCCCCTTAGGCACAGGCATGCCTGACTCCCAAGCCATGTGTTCCATCACTACCTGCTTTTTCAAGCTATTGCGAGGGTGTGCTCTCAGCTGGTATCTTTTTCAAGGTGGAGACATTCATTATTTTGTTAGGACCAATGACAGCAATATTATAATTTCTTAAAATGCCTCTTTCTTTACAATAGAATAAAAAAAATATCAAAATAAAAGAAGAATGGTTTTAACAAGATACAAAACAGGTAATCTATCAATGAGTATCCACAACCTCAACTTTATGCAACATAGTCCCAAATCCAAAAGGGAAAAAATATTCATTAACACCAGAAATAGCTGGTGTAAAACTTTTACGATAAAGCCATGTAAGCATAACACCTCAAGCCTTCTCAAAATTGCCTTGATTCTTCTTGTATGTATCATTATCAAAGATTTTTTTTTTGCATATAAATTCTCAAGTCACATAGGATTGGAAGAAACGAGCCAGAAGAGGAGAATAGGGAAAGTTGTTAGAGGCAGGACAAAAATGATCCACTCCAATAATACTAATAATACTGTACTGAGAAATATTTAAGTTAAATTCTGTATTCCTTATTTAAGAGGAAAACACAAAATATACTTTCAACAGCACTTCATCAAAATGGATAACTGTACTTTCGTGTTTTAATTCTTGAATGGTTATAATGGAAGGGCAATTTATGTGGGACACTTCAGTCCATATCAATACCAAGGGGTTACAGATCACCAGGTACTCATGTGTATATATTAGCATAGCATTTATGCAGGGTAACAAGGGAGCTACATCAGAAACTGTTTTAACTTTGTAAAGATCCTTAAAACAGTAAGAAGCATACTGATTTAAAAAAAATTCACAGCACACTTACAGCACGGTGAAAACCCTGAAGATTAGGAGTAAGGACAGGATATCGAACTCCTGGGTATTGATGAATGCCTTTCATCACCTCAGTGTGATCAGCCATCTGAAATATGTAATAGCATATTATTTGGTTAGCATAGATGTTTTAGTAAGAATCATAGTACTTTATGCATTAGCATCATCAGATTACTCTTTGTTCTCATACTGTAAACAAATGCATAAAATGGGAGTACAAAATAGGAAAATTTAACCCATCTTTCCAAGACTTTACTTTTCCATATTTTTCTGTGATCCTATAAAAAATCAATGTTATAATATCAAATTTACTAATAGCCACAGTCTATATTAGCCTCCTAGAGCAAATAATTGATGATTAAATCTCACAATCAGCACATAGATTATCATTTACATAACCATGAGCTTTACATCTTTCAGAATAATAAATCATGGCATGAACAATAAATATAAGAAATAATATATAAACAATGAAAAGTATAAAAAATGAGCATGGAGAAAGCCATAGAAACACACACCAAACCAAAATCTCTATCTTCAATATGGGAATAGATAAGGAAAGACTTATTTTTTCCCTATATATCTTGGCTTGTTACAATAAATATTTTCAATTTTAAAATTAAATAAAATTTAATCAAACTACAAATGCTTTTCTTAATAAAACTACACAGTTTAAAAATATTAAATATTACAATATTTACTCCTATTAGCCCCTTGGTCTTACTCTCAGTGAAATGCCAGTGGAATTAAATACTTCCAATGAATATAATTTGGATTAATTAAATAAGTTTTAAGTACATTTTAAATTGAAAATTAAATATTTAACATGCAAAAAAAGTACCTCCCATTGACTGCCATCATACCTTATCGACATTTAAGTCTCCAAGTTTCATTCAAACCTAACACATTTACTTCTGTCTAAAACATGATTCTTGCTTACTTATTTATTAGAGATCACATCTACTATATGCCACCCAATAACTGCATTCTGTAATACAAAGACATTCCCCCTTCGTCACTTACAATGCATAAAAGCCAAATCTCTAATTTCATGCTGAGCCTATTTGACTTTAAACAAGATGTTTATTAATTAAGCACCTATGGTGTAAAAAACCCTATTCTGGGCCTTGTGGTAAATATAAATACAGGAAATTCAGGTCCTTGCAGTAAATAATTTGCTATATACTTGGGGAGATAGCACAGATGCACACAGAAACTTAACTATTCAAAGGAATATACTGGTTGTAAACCACAGCACAGGTTATAAGAGTTCAGAATGGGGAAACATTGGTAGGGCTTTTAATAGTCTAGGAAAGTTATAAGAGGTATGGAATACAAAGTGCAGAACATGACTACAGCATATTAAAATTTAAAAAGATATGGCCACAGCCATATTTCTAATCCCACATGCTCTTCCAGAAGTTCAACAATCCCTATCAAGAGGTGAACTATATTTACTTCCTACTTGAGCCTGGGCAGACTTGTGATTACTCCGAGAAATAGAATATAGCAGAAATAATAATATGTGACTTCAGAGCCCAGGTTATAGAGAAGTATACAGCTTCCATATGGATTTCTCTTTGGGGGAAGCCACTGTGGGGAAATCAGCTAACACACTGCGAAAAATAGCTTATGCAGAGAGGCCATGTGTGGCAGCCAATGTGGTGAAAACCATGTGAAAAGAAACTGAGGCCCCCAGACAACAACCAGCATCACCCCCTAAACTTGTGATTGAAGGAGCATTCAGAGGACCTAAGACTCCAGCATTCAAGCCACTCAGATGAAGCCCAAGACATTGTGGAACAGACAAGTTGTCCCCCTGTGCCCACCCTCAGCTTTCATGAGCAAAGCAAATGTTTATTTGCACCACTAAGTTCTCAGGTAATTCATTACATAGCCATAGAAGCTGAAACACAGAATAATCAATAGGGTTGCAAAAGAGGCAGGGATAGTGCAGCAGTAGGAATACATAATCCGGCTAGAGAAGATTATGGGTAAATAATGTGGGAATAGATTGTAAATGAAGATAGAGGACTATACACTGTGATGTGTCCTTGAGTCAAGTTCAGATTATTCTAAAAATACAGCATTTATCATGAAGGCAACAGAAAACCATGGGGAGTTTGTGTTGAATTAGCCAAACATTGAGATAAATGCAGTATTTTTGAAAGATACATCTGGGAGAGATGCAAAGGGCAGTCTGGGAAAGAAGTGAGGCAATTGTCAGGCAATTGTGAGAATGCAGCATGCAACAAATTCCAGAGAAACGGTACTGGGAATACAAGTCCCAAGAAAAATTAATAGGACACAGTGGGCTACTAGTGTAAGGAAGAGGACTTTACTAGAAAATGTAATCCTCATTATTTTATAGGCTTCTTTTTAAATTATTTATTATTTGTGTATATTTCAACACAATCCTTCCCTAAATATCTACGAATTTAGCCTTTATGTCTGATGCTACAGTGTGAACTCTGTGTCTGTCTCTCACATACACACATAAATATACATGCAAATATATACAGTTATAATAAAAAAATTAGAGTACTACTAATTTCAAGCCAAGAAAAGCAAAGTTACTACTAGTTGTAGGGAACTGTAATGAAATCTGAAATGATACTCTTACTAGAGAGTACTATTAATCAATTCTACTAGTACTTACGTCTAACTAGTATGTTTAATTTTTCATTAGAAATATTTATATTATATAACAGAAATGAATAAAGTGATTCTCTAACCAATATACAGATTTGGTTAATGTATGCATCATAAAATACCATAAAGAGTACAAAACACGTTGTAATCTTTAAGAAATACAGGCCATATTGACCTGTATGCCATTATTTCATTCTACACATAACAAAATTAACAAAAATATTAAATCACGATGAAAGAAACAATGATTTAATAGATGTTTCAATCAGTAAAACTAGAAAACAGAGATGATAGTATCCAAATTCTGATGTCATGAAAGTTAAGCTTTGATCATCATTGAAGATACTTTACTAAAATTATAATACATGAATTTGAATTCAACAAATCAGTACTTTTTTCTTTTTTAAAATAGTCACACGCCTGGGCGGCTCAGTTGGTTAAGCGTCGGACTTCGGCTCAGGTCATAATCTCACGGTTTGTGGGTTCGACCCCCGCATCCGGCTCTGTGCTGACAGCTAGCTCAGAGCCTGGAGCCTGTCTTCAGATTCTGTGTCTCGCTCTCTCTCTGACCCTCCCCTGCTCACACTGTCTCTCTCTCTCTCTCAAAAAATAAATAAAACATTTAAAAAATAAAATAAAATAGCCACAGTATAAGGAAGTCATTCAAGAAGTAATAGCAGTCTACCTAAATTTGGTCAATAAAGACATTTATGTAAAGAGCTTTAGAAAAGTCTGTTAGGATGTAATTTTATTACAATGAACAGGGTCAGTTAAAGTATATACCATCAGGTAAAGGCATAAAATTCTTGCTTTTTTTTTTATTCTTAGGAAGTTTATGCTATACTTCAATTTTGATGTTATTTTAATGTCTCAAGTTTAACTGTTATTCAGACAATAATGAAACGATTCCTTTACACCACTACTTTGACATTTTAATGAAAGCTTTCTACATCTGGATTGATTTAACATATTTTAAAGATTTTGCTGTGACTTTTCATTTAAGATAATAAAAATCCTCATAATTTGGTTGATAATATGCTTGCTACCACCTGGCCACAGTGTGGAAATGGCAGTACCTATGTCTATCTGGCCAATAAAAGATGGTATACCATGGTTAATCAATTTCTTAGGCATCCACATTTATATATGAATTAAAATAATTTTTGTGCAACACACTGCAAGGGTATTATAGATATGAAAAAGTTCATAAAGATTAGAGTGTAATAGGCATATAGCTTAAAGACTGTATTTGCTACAGTTATGGGTTAATTAAATTTAGAGACTCCACATAATATATGTTTAGATATCTTATTTTGTCATTATCTGAATACTATAATCTTTCGTAAATACATATTGTCCTCATCCAAATTCCCCGAGTTTATTGGGATTTCAAGGTAATGCACAAGTATATAGTCATAAACAATGACAAGGAGTTTCTCATAAACTTATGAAAAAAAATAGTTTCAGTTATATTTTGTACACAGACTATTACATTTATATTGATGTATACATATATACATATATATTGATATATTGATGGCATACAAAAGTTAATTGTAATATGTCTTAAGACTTTAAAAATTATTTTCAAAATTTACTTCAATATTTGAATACTCATTCAATATTTTATACACTTACTACATATTTAACATGGCATAGAAACATGAAGCAGATGCAGTTCCTACACATATAATACACAAGCCAGTTGGGAAAGATATGTGTGTATATGTGTGGATACCAAATCACAAAATACAAATGTCATGTGACCTGGAGTTTAATGGAGCACAGATAAAAAAAGCATTTTTCTTGGTAAACAAAACTAGAATAATGACAAATACTTAAGTGTAGTCTAAGCTAATTGTAAATAAGTCAGGGGCCTGTTTTTTAACAGAGAAAATTATTCAGGAGAGTTTAATGAAGCAAAAGTATTCATAGGACTTGAAACTATTAAAAAATATTCATAGAATGAGACCATTCACATATACCTACATATATATTGTCTATGATAAATTTAACTTTCTAGGTACTGTAAAAGGAAAGAGTTTAATAAGCCTAAACTAAAAACATATTTGTGTATTAAAATTCTTCAGATAATTATGTAGAGAATTATTACACAAATTTTTTTTATCACACAGTTCTTCCATTTTCAAGTCCAATGAAAGTAAAAATACCTATTATACTTTATCTGTCTTCCAAATAACAGCTGACAAACAAAATATTCACTAAGTAAATTTTGTTCAGTTCCAAATGAATATATGTTGTGTGAGATGTTCAATCAAGTGAAATAAATATAATTAATTTTAGATAAAAGTGCAGAAAAAATTGAGAGGTTCTATTCTTTTTTACAAGAACTGATCCATTCACTTAGCAATGATTGACATTTTTTTCCTTTTCCCAGAACAAATGCAATTATGAAGATAACACATGGTACAGGTTTTTAAGTTTCAGAGCTGCATTATAAAATTTTATATAAAAGTATTTTATACATATTGATAACATATAAAACTGCTACATTTATTATTTTAACTCAATAAGAGTTTAGTCACTAATAAGATTACAAAATACATGAGAGGAGTTAAAGTGTTTTGTATCACCTTAGAAACTATTCGTTGCATCTCTGGCTCTGCTGAAGGTGAGGAAATTGTACTATGTTATAGGGTGGAAGTGTGGAAGTATCAAGAATTTAAGTTAACACTGTGTTTTTTATATTTTTTCTTAATTAATTAATTAATTTATTATTAGAGAGACACAGAGACAGAGCATGAGCATGGGAGGGGCAGAGAGAGGGGGCGACACAGAATCTGAAGGACTCTCCAGGCTCTGAGCTGTCAGCACAGAACCCAACATGGGGCTTGATCTCACAAACCGTGAGAGATCATGATCTGAGCTGACGTCAGACGCTTAACCAACTGAGCCACCCAGGCGCCCCCGGCACTGTGTTGTTTAAATGGCAAAGGTGTTTAGAGTTGAATCTAAAATTCATGTGATGCAAAAATATTAAGAGAGTCCATCTTTACAGTGCTTTCTGCAAAGTGATATCTGTAAAGATTATATAACTTGACCACCTCTTACAACTAGATCTTATAACCTAAATACAGAACTCTGCTTTTATTCCTTTTCTCTCTCTCTCTGTCCTGATCCAGTCAGTATGACCAAGTCAAGCATCATCAAGGAGTGAGAATTATCCATTGTCCCTTCCTTCATTCCATTCACCTGCTAAACAACTCAAATTGTTTCCTCACCTGCACTGTAACAAGAGTTCTCCACCTGATTTTTTCTCACAGTATTTTAAGAGAGAAACTGAGGAGTGCTAGAAGCAAGAGGACAAGAGAGCCAGAAAGTCTAAACAATCAAAATGCAATAAAGTTAGAGGAAAACAGATGGGGTGTGAGAGGTATGTCTTGGTGGCAAGATGCTTGTACTACTCTGGAGCAATGAAAAAGTATGAGAAGAGAAATAAAAGGGCAATTATACAAAATGTTGCTTTAATCTATAGAATGGGTCTGCTGTAAAAGTCTTCAAGTAATGTACGTAAATATTGGAACACCATTTAATTGCTTTAAATTGGTATATTAATTTCTTTATGTATGAATTCAATCACAAACTTTGCCACTAGGGAGAGCTCATGATTACTGCACTTTTCAATAATATCGGTGTAAATATTCTCATATATTTAAAATACAGAAAATACATTATATAACATATAGTACTCAATAACACCTCCTATTAAAACTGTCACTGTAGGGTTAAGCAAAGAGTCCATATTCACAATGTCCTATCTGGGACCAAAACTATATAAATATTTGTTGAGAAACAAGCTTCAAAATGTATAGAGCCAGAAGCTAGTCTTTAGAAAATTCTTCTAAACACTGTATGTGTAAAATTATGTGATGAACCAGTTTTCACCAATGTCAAATTAAATGGAAGTCCTTTCTTAACAGAAATATATTCAAAATACAAGACATAAAATTTTAAATACATCATTTATATTCTATTTTACAAAAATCACAGAATATTAAAATCAAATATCAATATCAAAATCAAAATCATTCACTGTGAAGAGCACAAAACTATAGTAATTCTTCTAAAGCAGTGTATCTGTATAAAGTTACATATCACATACAAAAAAAAAACCCAAAAAACAAAACAAAAAAAAAACCCTTAACACCAGAAAACACTGAATCATCTTTCTAGCCTCTCCAAAGAAAATATTATAAAATGCTATTATGAGAAAGACTCAAAGAATAATCAGTCAAAAAATGGAGAAAAAAATTAAGAAATGGAAAACCAGAACAAAACTACAACTAGCAATGAGATTGAATCAGTAATTTAAATATCTTAACAAAGAAAAGCCTAGAATCAGAGGACTTCACTGGTGAGTTCTACCAAACATTTAAAGAAGTCTTAATGCCAATCCTTCTTCAAACTCTTCCAAAAAATTCAAGAGAAGGGAATACTGCCAAACTCATTTTATAACACCATTCATTAGGTCCTGGTCTTTTAATACCTTGATAAAACCAGACAAGATGCTATGAGAAAACTACAGGCCAATATTCCTTATAAAAAAAAAAAAGAAGAAATAATCCTCCACAGAATACTAGCAAACCAAATTCCACAGAACATGTAAAGGATCATACACCATGCCCAAGTGGGATTTATCCCTGGGATGCTAGAAAGATTCAACATGCACAAAGAAATCAATGTAATACACTACAATGACAGAATCAAGAATGATGCCAATGTATGTCAAAATTTTACCAAAAATCCTTCATCAAAAAGCATATGACAAAATTCAACACTATTTTATGATTAAAAAAACCTCACAAATAAAAGTTTAGTCACAGAAAAAAATTACCTTAGCATAATAAGGACCATATATGAAGCCCACAGCTATCATCATATTCAACGCTGAAAAACTCTTCCTCTGAATCAGTAATAAAAGAGTATGCCCACTCTTTCCATTTCCATTCAATATAGAATTACAAGTCCTAGCCAAAGCAATTAGGCAAGAAACAGAAATAAAGGCATGCAAAGAGGAAGATGTAAAAGTATTTCTGTTACAGATGACATGATCTTATATGTAGAAAACTCTAAGTTCCACATAAACAAAAACCTCTTAGAACACAAAATTCAGTAAAGTTGCAGGATTTAAAATCAACATACAACAATCAGTTGCATTTATGTACAGTAACAACAAACCAGCCAAAAAGGAAATTAAGGAAACAATATCATTTACAATAGCATCAAAAAGAATAAAATACTTAAGAACAAAGTTAACCAAGGAGGTGGAAGAACTGTACACTGAAAACTATAAAATTTTGATGAAAAAATTAAAGAAGTTAGAAATAAACAGAAAGACATCCCATGTTCATGGAGTCTAAGATTTTGTACTGTGAAAATATCAATACCCAAAGTGATCTATAAATTAAATATGCAATCCTTATCAAAATCTCAATTTTTTTTATCAAAATAGAAAAACAATCCTAACATTTATATGGAAATATGAAGAAACCCAAATAACCAAATTAATCTTGAGAAAGAAGAATAAAGCTGGATATATCACATTTCATGATTTCAAAATATACTTCAAAGCTATAATAATTAAAACAGCATGGAAGACAGATATATAAACTAATGCAGAAGAATACTAGCTGAGAAATAAACTGACATATATATGTTCAATTGATCTTTGACAAGGATGCCAAAAATACAAAATTGAGAAAGGATAATCTCTTCAACAAATGGTGCTAGAAAAACTAGATAACACGTAAAAGAATAAAATTGGATCCTGAATTTACAACATACACCAAAATGAACCCAAAATGAACTGCAATGTAAGATCTGGAACTGTAAAAGTCCGGGGGGGGGGAGGCGGGGGGGGAAGAAAACAGCTCATAGCACTGATCTTAGCAATGACTAATTGTATATGACACCAAAAGGACAGCCAACAAAAAGCAAAAACAGACAAGAGGGACTATGCCAAACTAAAAAGTGTCTGCACAGCAAAGAAAACAGTTAACAGAGCAAAAAGGGAGCCCCCAAATTGGAAGAAAATATTTATAAGCCATATATCAGGTAACAGGTTAATATCCAAAATATAGGGGCACCTGGATGGCTCAGTCAGTTGAGCATCTGACTTCAGCTAAGGTCATGATCTCACAGTCTGTGAGTTCGAGCCCCACTTTGGGCTCCGTGCTGACGGCTCAGAGCCTGGAGCCTGCCTCAGATTCTGTGTCTCCCTCTCTCTCTGTACCTCCCCCACTCACACTCTGTCTCTCTGTGTCTCAAAAATAAATAAATGCTAAAAAAAGTTAAAAAAGATAGAAGAATGAGTTTTTAAAATATATATATCCAAAATATATAAGGAATACTGCCAACCTTATAGCAAAAATAATAACCCAATTAAAAAATGGGCAAAAGATTTCCATAGCCATATCTCCAAGGTAACAGACATAGCTCATATGGCTAACAGACATATGAAAAGATGCTAAACATCAGGAAACACAAATTAAAACCACAATAAGACATCTTATACTTCTTAGGATGGTTAATATGAAAAATGGAAGATAACACGTGTTGGCAATGATGCAGGAAAAATGGAACTCTTACACACTGCTGGTGGAGATGTAAAATGGCACAGCTACTGTGGACACAGTATGGAGTTTACTCAAAAAACTAAAAATAGAAATACCTATGTTGCATAAAACTTACATCTAGGTATTTACCCATAATAATTAAAATCAGAATCTTGAACAGATATCTGCATTCCTGAGACAGAACAGGATTATTCACAATATCCATGATGAAATAATCTAAATATCCAAGGATGAATGAATGGATAAAGAAAATGTGGCCAAACCCACAACAAAATATCATAAGCCTTAAAAAAAAATTCTGCCAAATGCAACAACATAGATGAACCTTCAGTACATTATTCTAAATGAAATAAGCCAGTCGCAAAACGAAAAATACTGCATTAATTCGACTTATATGAGGTATCTAATATAATCAAACACATAGAACCAGAGAGTACAGTGGTGATTCTGAGAGGGTGAAGATAAGGGAGAAATGGAAAGTTGTTATTCAATAGGTACAGTTTCAGTTATGCAAGATGGTTAATTAAGTTCTGAATCTGCTGTACAGCATTCTGCCTATGTTAGCAATACTATGCTGTACCTTGAAAATTTTGTTAAGAGGATAGATTTCAACTGGAAGAGTTAAGATGATGGAGCAGCATGGAGACCCTCAGCTTGTCTCATCCCTAAAATGCAGCTAGATCAGCACTATACCATTTTGAACAGCTAGGAAATTGATCTGAGGATGAACACAAAAGTTGCATAACTCAAGCCACACAACTCAGCAGGTGCGTGGTATAGAAAGGTGAACTTGGGGAAAGAAAAGCTGTGGAGGGTAGTAGACCATTTTGAGAGAGAGAGGACAGAGAGAGAAAGAGAAAGGGGAGAGTGCTGTGCATAGGGATCATGCAAGAAAAGCACTCCCCCTCAAAGTAGCTGGAAAGAGAAAGAGTGAAAACACTCATAGGGGATTGAACAAGGAATGTGTTCCCCAAAACCACTGACTGGAAAAAAGGAGAGTGTTGCAAGCCACCAGGATTCTATAAGCAGTGGAGCACAGAGTCTGACATTTCAGAGCTCAGTGCCTGGCGGTGCTCTTGTGAGGAAGCAGGATGAATCTCAAGGAATAGGCAGTGGGGTCTGAGGGGTTGGTGTGCCACACCGAGAGAAGTGGTTCCACTGTTTGGAGTGCATGTGGTAGAGGCCATAGAAACTCCCTGTAGACAAAGGTCCCAACATACCCTGGAGAGCAGCCATGTTTGCTGGTACTGGGACAAAGACACCAGAGTGTGGTGAAACCTGGTGCCAGCTATGTGGTGTGATTTGCCACATTCTCTGAACCTCTGCTGCTGCACAACTGCATAAATGTTTTCTTGGGCAAGCCAGCACCTGGCCATTGCTCAGTGCGACTCTCCCCCAGACACTTGGCACAGATCCAAGCCATGGGGGTGTCTGAAGTTTAGGGCTTTGAAACACAATCCCATCTGAGATAAAATTCTGGAGAAAGGTGCCACCTGGTAGGCAGACAGCTTGGACACAGCATAGAGGTGGGGAGTGGACGGAGGCCTGAGAACAAGGAGGGGTGCTTGATCACAGGTCAGTGAGAGTGCAAAATTCCTGTTCCAGAGGCTAGGGAACTGGGTGAAGCCATTTTCACTTCTCCCATGCACACACAATTCACGCAGGCACACTTACCCACCCCAATAAGCTAAGCAGCGCCACCTAATAGAAATCAGAGCCATTACACCAAGCCTCTCTCAACTACATCCTCCAAGCACATCCTACAGAAGATTAGCAAAAGTCACTCTACCTGCTTAGTGTAGACACTATAGAGTGCTTCAAAGTTTCAGTTCTAGGAAAAAAGGGATGTAACTCCATTCAGGTTTCACTCTGCTTGGTTTTTTTTTTTTTTTTGCTTCTGTTTTTGCTTAAATTGTTTTCTTTTTTCATTCTTTCTCTTAGATACAAAGAGAATTTTTTATTTTTTAAAATTTTATTCTATCTCATATTATTCTACTTTTGCTTTTTTATTCTATCATTTTTAAAAATTTTTATATTTTTTCTTATCTTTTTGTTTTCTTTCCCTTTTTACTTGATTCTATAAAGCTTCTTTCAACAAGCAGACCAAAACACAAGGGGGATCTAGCTTCGTTTATTTCATTTTTTGTGTCAATTTTTTAATTTTATTAATTTTTTTGTTCCTCCAAAATGACAAAATGGAGGAATTCACTGCAAAAGAAAGAAAAGGAAGAAATGACAGCCAGGGACTTAATCAAAACAGATATAAGTAAGATGCCTGAACTAGAATTTAGAACCACAATAATAAGAATAGCAGCTGGGTTTGAAAAAGCTTAGAAGAGAGCAGAGAACCACTTTCTGTGGAGATAAAAGAAATAAATCTAGTCAGGCTGAAATTAAAAATGCTGTAACTGAAATGCAATCTGAAATGGATGCCACTATGGCAAGGATGGATGAAGTAGAGCAACGAATCATCGATACAGAAGATAAAATTATTGAAAATAATGAAGTACAAAAAAAGAGGGAAACAAAGGCAAAAAATTATGATACAAGACTTAGGGAACTCCGTGACTTATTAAAAAGGGATAATATTTCAATCATAGGAGTCCCAGAAAATGAAGAGAGAGAAAAACGGGCAGAAGGTTTATATGAGCAAATTATAGTGGAAAACTTTCCTAATCTGGGGAAGGACACAAACATAAAAATCCAAGAAGCACAGAGAACTCCCTTTAGATTCAACAAAAGCCAACCATCACCAATTCACAAAATCACAGACAAGGAAAGAATTATGAAACCAGCAAGGGGGGAAAAAAAAAGGCCTTAACCTATAAGGGAAGACAGATCAGGTTCGCAGCAGACCTATCCACAGAAACTTGGCAGGCCAGAAAGGAGTGTCAGGATATATTCAACATGCTGAATGGGAAAAATATGCAGCCAGAATTCTTTATCTAGCAGGCTCTCATTCAAAACAGAAGGAGAGATAGTTTCCCACATCAACAAAAACTAAACAAGTTCATGACCACTAAATTAGCCCTGGAAGAAATTTTAAGGGGGATTTTTCAATGGATAAAGGACAAAACAAAACAACTAAGACCAAAAGCAACAAAGACTAGAAAACCAGAGACCATCCCCAGAAACACCAACTCAACAGGCCACAGAATGGCACTTAATTCAGTATTCACTCTATGAATACTTTCAGTATTCACTCTAAATGTAAACAGACTAAACATTCCAATCAAGAGACATAGTGCATTAGAATGGATAAGAAAACAAGACACATCTATATACTGTTTATACACCTTCAGATTGGAAGTAGGGGGATGGGAACCAAAAGAAAGCCGAAGTAGTGATACATATATCAGACAAACTAGATTTTAAAACAAAGACTGTAACAAGACATGAAGAACATTATAACATAATTAATGGGTCTATCCACCAAGAAGATATAACAATTATAAATATTTATTCCCCCAACATGAAAGAACCCAAATATATAAATCCATTAACCACAAACATAAAGAAACTCATTGATAAGAATACAATAGTAGGGGACTTCAACACCCCACTTACAGCAATGGACAGATTATCTAAGCAGAAAATGAACAAGGAAACAAAGGTTTTAATGACACAATGGACCAGAGGGACTTAGCAGATATATTCAGAACATTTCATCCTAAAGCAGAATATATTCTTTTCAAGTGTACATGGAACATTCTCCAGAGTAGATTGCATACTGGGTCACAAATCAGTGCTCAGCAAGTACAAAAAGATTGAGATCATACCATGCATATATTCAGACCACACTGCTATGAAACTTGAAATCAACAAGAAAAACTTTGCAAAGAGCATGATTACCTGGAGATTAAAGAATATTCTACTAAAGATTGAATGGGTTTACCAAGAATTTAACAGAAAATTAAAAAGTACATGGAAGCTAATGAAAATGGTAACATAACAGCCCAAAACTTCTAGGATGCAGCAAAGGCGTTCCTAAGAAGGACATATTAGTAATCCAGGCCTTCCTAAAGAAGGAAGAAAGGTCTCAGATACACAACCTAGCCATATACCTTAAAGAGCTGGAAAAAGCACAGCATAACAAATAATGCCCAAAACTAGCAGAAGAAGGGAAATAGTAAACATTAGAGCAGAAATCAATGATGTAACACACACACACACACACACACACACACACACACACAGTAAACTAGGTCAACAAAACCAGGAGTTGGTTCTTTGAAAGAATTAACAAAAATAAATAAGCCCCTCACCAGATTTATCATAAAAGAAAAAGGACTCAAATAAATAAAATCACCAAAGAGGAGAGATCACAACAAACACCACAGAAATACTACTATGACTACTACTACAACTAGTAATACTAAAAGAATATTAAGAGCAATTACATATCAACAAATTGGGAAATCTGGAAGAAATGGGCAAATTTCTAGAAACATTTAAACTACCAAAATTGAAACAGGAAGAAATAGAAAATTTGAACAGACTCATAACCAGCAAAGAAACTGAATCAGTAATCAAAAATCTCTCAACAAATAAGAGTCCAGGATTTTCCAGGGGAATTCTACCAAACATTTAAAGAAGAGTTAATACCTATTCTTTTGAAGCTGGTCCAAAAATAGAAATGTAAGGAAAACTTCCAAACTCATTCTACAAGGCCAGTAGTACCTGGATTCCAAAACCAGACAAAGGCCCCAGTAAAAAGGAGAATTACAGACCAGTTTTCCTGATGAACATGAATGCAAAATATTCTCAACAAGATACTAGCAAAGCAGATCCAACAATACACTAAAAGAAGTCTTCACCACAATCAAGTGGAATTTATTCCTGAGATGCAGGGATGGTTCAATATGCACAAATTGATCAATGTGATCACATTAATAAAATAAAGGATAAGAACCACATGATCCTCTCAATAGAAGCAGATACAGCATTTGACAAAATACACCATCCTTTCTTGATAAAAACCCTCAAGAAAGTAGGGATAGAAGGAATATACCTCAAGATCATAAAGGCCATTTATGAAAGACCCACTGGTAATATCATCCTCAACAGGGAAAAACTAAGAACTTTCCCCCTAAGGTCAGGAACACAACAGGGATGTCCACTCTCACCAAAAGTTATTCTACAAAGTACTGGAAGTCGTAGCCTCAGCAATCAGACAACACAAAAAAATAAAGGCATCCAAATCAGCAAGAAGGAAATTAAACTTTCACTCTTTGCAGATGACATGATACTCTATGTGGAAAACCCAAAAGACTCCACCGAAAGACTTTTAGAACTGATCCATGAATTCAGCAAAGTTGCAGGATACAAAATCAATGAACAGGCATCAGTTGCATTTCTATACACAAATAATGAAGCAAAAGAAAAAGAAATCAAGGAATCTATCCCATTTATAATTGCACCAAAAACCATAAAATATCTAGGAATAATAAATCTAAACCAAAGGGGTGAAAAATCTATACACTGAAAACTATAGATAGCTTATGAAAAAAACTGAAGAAGACACAAAGAAATGGAAAAACATTCCATGCTCATATATTAGAACAAATATTGTTAAAATGCCTATACTACCCAAAGCAATCTACATATTCAGTGCAATCCATATCAAAATAACACTAGCATTTTTCACAGAGCTCGAACAAACAATTCCAAAATTTGTATGGAACCATCAAAGACCTCAAATTGTGCAAGTAATGTTGATAAAAACAAACCAAAGCCGGAGGTATCACAATTCTACACTTCAAGCTGTATTACAAAGCTATGATCATCATGACAGTATGGTACTGGTACAAAAACAGACACACAGATCAATGGAACAGAATAGAGAAATGGACCCACAAATTTATGGCCAACTGATCTTTGAAAAAGAAAAAAAATACCTAATGGAAAAAGACAGTCTCTTCAGCAAAAGGTGTTGGGAAAACTGGACAGCAACATGCAGAAGAATGAACTTGGACCACTTTCATATACCATAGAGAAAAATAAACTCAAAAAGTCATGAAAGACATAAATGCAAGACAGGAAGCCATCAAAATGCTAGAGTAGAAAACCGGTAACAACCTCTTTGACCTTGGCCGCAACAAGTTCTTACTTGATGTGTCTCCAAAGGCAAGGGATACAAAAGCAAAAATGAACTATTGAGGCCTTGTCAAGATAAAAAGCTTCTACACAGCAAAGGAAACAATCAACAAAACGAATAGGCAACCTATGGAATAGGAGAACGTATTTGCAAGTGACACATCAGATTAAGGGTTAATATCCAAAATCTATAAAGAACTTATCAAACTCAACACCCCAAAAAAATATTCCAGTGAAGAAATCAGCAAAAGACATGAACACTTTTCCAAAGAAGACGTCCAGATGGCTAACAGACACATGTGTATAACATCGCTCTCATCACATTTTGTGTAATTTGTTGTTTTATGGGTCTTTCTCCCTAAATTATTAGCTCCTTGAAGACTTTGCATAAAAGGAGCACTTAATAAATCGTTGTTGAGGGGCACATGGGTGCCTCAATCGCTTGAGCATTCAGCTTTTGCTTTCAGCTCAGGTCATGATGTAAAGATCATGGAATCAAGCCCCACATTGGGCTCTGCACTGAGCATGGAGCCTGCTTAAAATTCTCATTCTCGTTCTCATTCTCTCCCTCCCTCCCTCCCTCCCTCCCTCTCCCCTTTTGCCCCTCTTCCCTACTCGTGCTAATACAAAATAAACTAAAATAAAAAATGGTTGATGGAATGAACTTATATTTCTTTCTTGCCCTTTATTCTATTTTGAATTCAACCCATCTTGAACCATGATTCTTTCCTTCTAAGATTTTACTTTTAGCAAAGAGGGTGATAATGATAAAAACAGACATTCACTTTATGCTGGTCTATATGTTATGTCTGTATGTGTTGAATTCTTTATGTGCATTTCTCTCTAAACATTTTTAACAACCCAACGAGAGGGACACTTTTTGTAGAAGATGACTAGAGATACTAAGGATGAGGGAGATTATCCAGCTAGTGACTGGGACAGCTGAGATGGGGCCCAAGTCTACCTGCTGTAAAGCACATTCTCTTTGATAAATATATCCCCTATAGCATCTACTATCTTAGTGACTGCTAAAGATTTTGTGTGTCACAATGTCAAGGGAGTAGTAGCTCCTAGAAAGACCCCATCCTCAAGCTAACAATTTTAGTGGGGAATCATGGTTTAATATTCTAAATTAGTGTCTCCCAAACTAGATTCACCATCAGAACTATTTGGTGTACTTTAAAAAATATAGATTTCTTGGACCCGTCTGTACAGATTCTGATTCTGTTTTGCTACAGGACCCAAGAATCTATAGTTTCAAAACTTCTCACGAGATGCTAGACATCAACAAGACAGAATCACAGTGGACTTAGTCACAAAGGCTGTTGCTAGCTTTGCTCAAAGGAAGACAGATCAGTGCATTTTAGGACCCCACCTCTGCTTCAATAAAGAACATTAATTTTATTTTTATTCAGAGGTAAATTCAGGCTATGTGGACCTAAAATGACTGCAATATGAGAGGGACCTTCTTTAAGAAAAACAACACAAAAATATACAACTTTTGTAAATTTCACTTAACTATATGGCCACTCGAGTACATTGCTAGCACCCTCACATGGCCTTGGGAGGCAGCTATACAAATATTTTAACATAATTTTCCTGTCTGTAGCACATACTGCGGTTCTAAAAAATGTTTTATCCAGGGTGAAAAAATCCCATGGATTAAAAAATGAATAAAAGTTTGGAAATTGCCAACCTTGGTGAAATTTCTTACTTTGCTCTTCACAATGTTAAGATAGTTAAGGATTTTCCTGAAACACATTTTCATGGTGTCTATAGTATTCCTTTTACCACTCAAGAAGAAAACTATCAAAATAGATCAGTTTGGACTATCTTATTCTTGATATATCCATAATATTTCTGAGACTATGTTTATAAATTCTCTGCTTAATAAACTATTTTAAAGTTTGTCAGGAAATATATTTAAACTCATGGACTTATAACCCTCATTTTCCCGTGCTTGCTAATATAGTTTACTACATCATTTCTAAAAATATTTTTGTAGGATTCTTTTTGTTTGCCCCTCCCCACCACCACCACCCAGGACAACATTCATTTAAGTTCAAAACAAGAAGGAAATATCAGAATCCATTTGCCTACCACCTCCACTTGCCAGATGAGACATAACTGATGGTATTACTTTCTATACACAGGAGTACAGCAGGAAAGACAGATACAGAATGTGCAATTTCTTCAACACATGCCATCGATTACTATAAAAATGCAAATAATGTGGTTTGAGACACTATAACTCAAAATTCAATTTGAGCAGTAACTCCTCTTAAAGGTAATATATTTGTAAATTCAGTAATGAGAAAAAATGAGACTAGATCTCTTCTTGACAATTCTGGGTGAAAATGCTCTAACCAGCTATGAAGAGCATTGTAGCCTGGGTACTATAACCCTGTCTCATTCACAGACTTTTTGCACAAACCCCATATATCTTAGCCTCAGTAGCACAGAGGAAATCTTGGTCTGCTTGAAAAAGTAAGACAGTTTTAATAAATCACAGTCTTATAATAATAAACACAGGAAATCTCTGGAAAATTGAACATCTAGGTTTTTTTGTTTATTTTTTTCCCTACCCAATACCCTGTTTGGGCTGCAATACTAAAATGGTCTGACACCACATTTTAAAAATTTCTTAAGTCCAGAAGCCTTAAAACTAATTTGATCTGGTGTATAATTTCCTGTACTTCCTTGTTTGGCATTGCCTTTGTGTTCTAAGGACTTTTTTGCTGCCTTGTATTGGATAGAACGCACATGCTTCTCAAGAGTGACCAAATCAAGTAACATATGACCCCTATTCCTTTACTATAAATGCAGGGAAAACATTTTAATCATAACCCATTAATGTCTACAAATATTAATTTTTAAATTATAAAATAAACTCAATCTACCCAATGGATTTGTGGGTTTTAGACTGGAAAACCAATATTTCAGACCGAGAAACCAGTCATTTTATTCAATAACATTTCCCGTTTCCTAAGATAAACATAACAAATACACATTAGTTATCTTTGTTCAGGTCAATGCCTTTTTGACCACCCTCCTGGTCTTCCCATGTCAAAACAATCATGCTCCCAACATCACTCTGAAGTAGGGGGCAAGAAGTCTCAAAGCTCCCAGTATATAATTTTCTTTCCATTCAACTGTGTTACCTCTCATATATCATGCCTCTGTGTTTGATAATAACACTGTCAACATTGTTATTTTCCATGCATGGAAGAAGTCACTTTTAAGAACTGTATCTAATTGTACTCATTCTATACAGACAAATAGAGCTTCCCTTCTCTACTTACACTTTCTAGAAGGCATCTCTGCCCACAGTGGATAGTCATGCTGATACAAAGAGGGTAAGTAGGAGTTGTTTGAGGCAGACTATCTCACTGGCAATAAGGGCTGCAGCAAAAAGGGTCTCACTACTCTGACAAGCAATGACATCAATGTGAAAGTTGTATGATCATATACAACGATTTGGCCATCACATGGATCCGCTCTATTTTTTTAGTGAACAGTACAGAACTTTAAAAGGTTAGAATGACCAATGGCAAACTGCTTAACGTGTTCTGGTTACCAAGTTCCATTTTATTGTAACTAATTTACAGATATTCACTTGATTTTAAGACCTCTTTAAGTTTTAATTGTTTTTAGTAATTTCATTCCCAGTAACTCTACAATTGCTTTATGATATCAACATCATGGTTACTGTTAGCAAATATGCATTATTCAATTTTTAAGCTCAACAAAGAACTCAATGCAGTTTTTAATAAACTCAAAAGTAATGAATAGAATAAACAACTGGAAAATATCCAAGGCATAGAGGGATTAAAAAAAAGATACTTTGCCAGGGGAGCCTGAGTGGGTCAGTCAGTTAATCATCCAACTCTTGATTTTGTCTCAGGTTATGATCTTGCGGTTCATGGGTTCAAGTCCCACATCTGGCTTTGGGCTGATGGTGTGGAACCTGCTTGGGATTCTCTCTCTCCCCCTCCCCCTCCCTCCCTCTCCCTCAAAAAAAATAAACATTTTAAAAAATACTTTGCCAACTCATAAATGAGTTAAGAGTCAGGTCTCAGAATTTCTAGCATTCCATTAGAAAATGTATAATTATTATATCTAGACAGTAGATACAATAATGTCACTAAAAGCTCAGGAAACCTGAAACCTGAAGGCTTGAGGGAAAATAACTATTTGGGGGTTACTAAGAAATACATTTCTTACTAAACATTGTGAGCTGAATTCAATACAAAAATCATTGGTCTTAACTAAGAATAGTGTTATAATTTATTAATGGGGCTCACATCCCAGCAGTACATGATGGTAGGAAATAAGTTGTATTGGTGTTCTCAAGTCAGTGGCATGAAACAGCTTTGACATGTATTTCAAAAATTACTTGATTACGCAGTTAAATAGGCAAACATGGGTACCTGGAACAATTAAAACTAGAACTTATGAACCTTTTCAATTACAAATCGGAAGTTGTCCGAGATCTTAATAAAATGAACAGCATTCTTCAATGTTTTATATATTAATAATGAACAAATACTCAAAATTCATAGATGTAAAACATTCTCTTCTAAATTATAATAACAATCAGTCTCTAGTTTTATAAGTTGAATATTTAACATAGGTGAATTTGGGCAAAAATATTTAAAGTATAATGAAATTCATGATAAAATATGCTTTCTGTTGACAGGTATACTGTATGTGAAAATATAAATTTATAGTCCTTTAATTTTATCAAATGTGGAAGAAGTTAAAGACTAGCATACATATCTCAATGTATATGATTTCACCTATAAAACTTATTGCTTAATGTGATTTTTGGAATGTAATGTTAACTTCAGCATTCATATTTATCTAATTTTGTTTAGTCCTAGAAAACTTCCAAATAATTTAACCAGGTATTTTATTTTTTCTATTTGTTACATTTAAGATTATTTATTTAGAAAGGAGAGAGAGTACATGTGCTCGGGGGACGGGCAGAGAGATATGGAGAGAGAGAGAATCCCAAGCAGGTTGCACAATGGCAGTGTAGAGCCCAACTGCAGGGCTTGAACCCACGAACTGTGAGATCATGACCTAAGCTGAAACCAAGAGCTGGACACTCAAACGACTGAACCACCCAGGCACCCCACCAGGCATTTTAGATCTGTGTGTGTGTGTGTGTGTGTGTGTGTGTGTGTGTGTGTGTGAGAAAGCAAAATTCTTCATAAACATATTAGCAAAATAGATCTTTTATATCAATCTACTTAAAAATTATGGGTATAATACTTTCATTTTCAATGCTCATTGTATAACAATCATCAGTTTCTGAAAGGGACTTTAGGTCCTTGATATACTCTGCTTCTCTTAAAGTGGACTGCATTTAAGTGGCCTATTAGTCAGAAGACACAAAGGAATGAGTTTACACTAAAGATTGACAATGTTTATCAATGAACTAATCAGAGTATTGCAGAAAAGAGCATTAAAAAGTTAGGCTCACGTGATTCTTGTGCCAAAATGTACCTATACTCAGCTTTTATGCAATTATATTATATGCAGATCTTTCAGCTGTCATTACATAGAAATAGTTCCACAAGACTAGATCTTTCAATTGTCATTGCATATAGATAGTTCCACAAGACTAGATTTGAGAATAGTTTAATCAAATACAAAAAATTAATATAATCAAGCGGCTTTGAACAATTGTCTCTTTCAAGGGAAAACTTATAGGAACATATGACAAACAATAAATTCAGTATTAGTGAATAATAAATGAGAAACTGTTTTAACATTTTGTTACAGTTCGTTTTATAAATCTACAAACAAAATAAAACCCAATTTGTTAGTCAAAATGCAGTTGATCCAATTAAGTAATCATAAAAGCAGTATACACTGAGAATACATCTTTGAGTATAGTTTTTGGTCTCATGAGGAAAAACGTCCAAAAATATTGAATTATACCTTCAGCATAAACAGAACAAGAAAATCTGACCAGTAGAATTGTTGACATTATTGATTTTAACTATAAGGTTTGCTTTTGCTTTGGATACAGTAGTGAAAACCTATCTTAGTTACAGAGTAAGTTGATGTTGAATGCTCAGTCACATGTACAATGTTAGCAACTCATATTTTTTCCAATTTTATTGCAAAATATAACCTTAAACAAGTTCAAAAAGAAAAAAAACAGTAATGTCCACTATTATAAGTGAAACACCCATTTTCATATTTCCATGTTCTTTTCTGAGACAAAAGGTGTTTTAAAAATGTGTG
The DNA here is from genome assembly GCA_028646485.1 of Cryptoprocta ferox. Taxonomy (NCBI): domain Eukaryota; kingdom Metazoa; phylum Chordata; class Mammalia; order Carnivora; family Eupleridae; genus Cryptoprocta; species Cryptoprocta ferox. The sequence goes on along the minus strand of CM053577.1, from coordinate 93,226,959 downwards.
AATATGCTTTAGGCAATTTGCTAGCCTTATATGAGAACCATAGTGGTAAGTGTAAATGTTTTTTAAATACTTTAAAATATTTCATATCAGGTTTGTCACTGCTTAAAAACATAGCAAATGATTAAGCAAAACAAAGAAACCAAGTAAGCAAAGCCCCCTTCCTTCCCTAACAGAGAAATGCATAGAAATTTATATCACTATTTATAAAGCTATATATATATATACACACATATACCCTAATATACAAACACTTGTATAGGATATAAATCAAATTCACCACCGTGATGTAGAGAGATCCTAATATTCAGAATACACTTGATTATTCTTACTTAAAAGGAAAACTTTTTGACTGCAAACCTAGAGAAACATTTTAATACAGCAACTTAAAATAATGCAGGATGTTTTTAACAACAAAGCAACAAAAATCTAACTGCTACTTTTCATTTCTAGACTACACTGACATTTGCTCTTTAAAAAAGGAAAAGAAAGGGACTTCCTACTCTTTACTCTCTCAAAACGAAGCAGGCATTACCTAAACAGTTCAACACATTGAACTGAATCATGTGTACATGCCAGGCATGCCAACTAGGTTACAAGAGACGATCTGAAAAGGTGTTAGTCCAGGAGCTAGGACTCTGCTGAGCAGGTCAGGACATGGAAGACATGGGTTTGGGGTATACAGAAATCATATACTCCACAGTGAAGATAGGGATTCCTGCAGTTGTGTGGGCTTGCCACCTTCAGATGGATGGTGGGGATTTGGGGGATATGATGACCAACTGCAAGCTCTAACTTTTACCTTTTGTTTTCTGGCTTTTTCTTTTTCCTCCATCCCCATGTCCTCTCCTCCCATGGCCTCCTCTTTCATCTCATTGCATGTTTAGAAATTGGGATGCAGGAAAAAGCTTCACTCCAGGGAAGAGATGGTTTTGAAGGCAAAGGCCTAGGGCTCCGTTTCACCAATTTCTTTTTCATTCCTGTCTCTGTCCTTCATCTCTTATGCTGTCTAGGCAAAACCCTCTCCTTCAAATACCGACCTGAATCCCATTTGAGGCACACAATTTTATAAAGGGGTTGGGTAGGAGTGAGGTAAATATTAGCAGCCCTGATAATGCTAAAACACCTATTTTTTTTTGGAATTTAGGAGTTTCAGAATGCAGAACCTGTTCTTTTTTCAATAAACTATATTTATTCTTTAATTATTAGTAAGAAAAAGCATGGGGCTAGATTAATTTATCATTTTTAAAAACCTGAGTGTCAAAGATTACAAAAATGGCTCCAGTGATAGTTCTCCCACTCCTCTAGTACTCTAGAAGGCCACTTTCCAATCAAGAGGTGACATCTTTGAAAATGATAGCTTTGTATTCAACTAATTATTAATGGAAAAGTAATGCCATAACATTTATAAGACTTGGTTATAAAAGGCACACCATTTTTGCCTGCCTCTTGGAACACTCACCGTTGCAACTCTAAGCCACCATTTTAGATGTCTTAGGCTACCATCCTGTGAGGAAATTCAAACTAGCACAGAGACCACATAGAGAGTTTCTGAGAACACACAGAGAAAGAGGTGTCCAGCCGGACCCCTGCTGTCCCAGGGGCCAATCCCTGCTATTCCAGCTGGGACCACCATCTTTACAAAAACTCTAGCCAGAGCTGCCCAACTGAGCCATGTAAAAACTCTTGATCCATAGAAACCATAAGCAAAAACAAAGGTTGTTAATGTTTCAGGAGACTAAATTTGAGATTATTTGTCATGGAGATAATGAAAAGGACCAGAATTCATTTTACTAGCTTTCAGGGAATGTGGCAATTGCAAATATGTGGCTATGTGACTACACATGTGCACATACATGTGAACACACATATGGAATATTTGCCACATGTTACACAGTCAGTGGAAAAATCACTGGACTTATTGAAACAATCTAAAGAGGTTGTGGTTTGTGCCATTAAATGCTGGGAAAAATGAGCTAGAAAATCTGATATACTTTTTTTTTTATTTCCTTGAAGAGCTAGTTTACTTTATCTATGAGGATACAGCACAAAGCACAATTTTATCCCCATTTCTTCCAAATTTTTATTTGAATTCTAGTTAGTTAACATAAAATGCAATATTGGTTTCAGGCAGAGACTTCAGTGATTGATGATTTACACACAACACCCAGTGCTTATCCTAACAAGTGCCCTCCTAATACCCATCACCCATGCAGCCACATGCAGAAGAATGAAACTGGACCACTTCCTTACACCAAAAATAAATTCAAAATGTATGAAAGACCTAAATGTGAGACAGGAAACCATCAAAACCCTAGAGTAGAACATAGGCAGCAACCTCTTTGACCTTGGCTGTAGCAATTTCTTACTAGACACATCACCACAGACAAGGGGAACAAAAGCAAAAATGGACTATTGGGACTTCATCAAAATAAAAAGCTTCTGCAAAGCAAAGGAAACAATCAACAAAACTAAAAGGCACCCATTTACTTTTGTGTTAATTTTTAGAGAGAGCAAGCACAAGTTGGGGAAGGGGACAGAAGGAAAAAAGAAAATCTCAAGCAAGCTCCATACTGAGTATGGAGCCCAACATGGAGCTTGATCCCACAGCCCTGGGTTCATAACCTGAGACAAAATCAAGAACTAGAGATACTCAGCTGCCTGAGCCACCCAGGTGCCCCCCTTTTTTTAATGTTTGTTTATTTATTTGAGAGAGAAAGAGAGGAGCAGAGAGAGAGGGAGAGAGAATCCCAACAGGCTTTGTGCTGTCAGTGCGTAGCCTGACAAGGGGCTCAATCCCACAAACCTTGAGGTCATGACCTGAGCCAAAATCAAGAGGCAGATGCTTACCCCACTAAGTCACCCAGGGGCCCACGCCCAGGCTCCCCTTTTCAACTGTTTTTTTTTATTTGTGGAGAGAGAGAGAGAGAGAGAGTAAAAGACACTCATTTACTTTTAATAACTATCAGAGCTCATCTGCTCAAGACCTGTGTGTCTATTTTTCTCTGAGATCAACTATTGAACATTGACCATTATTTGACATGTATGATATTCAACATGCTCAAGTAAGTTTTTAAAAAAGGCTAATACAGTTAGAAGCTATTGCTAAAAAAAAAAAAATCCTTAAACTTCTTTAATATAAGCCTTTTATAAGGAAGCAGCATTAGTGTGTGTGCCACGACTACAAATTCAGGAAATAAGAAATGGCAGTGAAGACATCACCAATGACTAGTCTGGTGATCCAAACTGACAGGTGCCTGATGCTGACTGTGATAATTGACCAGACACATCTCTATTATAGAAATGACATGTGGAAGGTCTAAAGGTACAAAGTAGGGCAGCAGTTAAGTGAAAGTCAGTTAATCTTAGTGTGTAGTAGCAGCAGAGTATCCTAAATAGAGAAGTGAGCACACTAAGGCAACTTCCACTGAAGAGAGGGTTAAATGTTGCTCCTTCTTTAGCTCACCCTCCCCCACCCATCTGGGTACAAGGACTCCTGTTATCAGGAAATGGAACTGGGCTCTTGGTAAATTTCTCTTGCATCTTCTCTGGGGAGACAGCAGAGGCCAACTCATCGGGGGTATAATGGATGGGGCTTGTACTGGAACACTTCCCAGATGATGAAATTACCCTGTCAGTTAACTGTGCCTCCTAAGCAAAATACTCAGGGGGCTGTGTGTGCACGTGCTCTCTCAACTTCTGAGGCGCTCGCTCGTGCTCTCTCTCTCTCTCTCACACACACACACACACACACACAACATCTATGCTAAAATACCATCTTCCAAGCTTCTTCTCCACATACCCATGCTTTCAAAAAGGGCAGAGCCAGAAAGAGAAGCAGGACAGACAATGGGAAGAAGAAGCTACAGCCTCCTGCGTCTCATCAATGTAAATCTGAACCTGAAACTTGAATCCAGTAACTGTTTTCATTACTAATAAAGAATCCCATCACACACTGAAAGGAGGGCAGGTAAAAGTTTATGCATTCCTTGTTGTTCACATTGTGCTTAGGTCATATTTTTAAGTGTTTAATAAATTTATAAGTAATTGTTACAGTCTTAAGTATATTTATTTCTATTTTTACAGAGAAAATCTATGTCCATGTCACGGTCTTGGGACCCACCCTTCTCAACAGCTAAAAATGAACGTAAAAGGGAGCATTTGCTGAGACTTTGCATATGACCTACGGAAACACATAGTGCTGTGTACGTTTAATGTATTCTTATTTTTCCATAAATGATTTTCACTTTCATCACTCATGTGAATGAAAACATTTAAAACCAAAGAAGATGACTATAAAACACTCATTCACTTTTTGAAATTATTGTCTTTATTATGATTTAAATAGCTTACTACTATGAGCCACATTCCCAAGTTGCAGTATGCCTATCTAGTTTTATAAACATGCTTTCTTTATTATTATTCTGTTATGCTGTTATTATTCATTCCATAGAAGTGAGGGGCTATCTGGATTCATTTCAAATGTTCTTATATTCTATGTCACTCTAAGGAAACCTTTTTTTTTTTTCCAGAGAAATTGTAAAGAACATGTTGTCGGGTTTTTTTTCTTTTTCTTTAAATGGCAGGTATTTTATCATCTCTGGCCATTTAGATGATAGGTGTGGGATTCTATTTTATATGGCACGCTGCTACTGTGGAACTTTTCTTTTAGCTGGTTTAGAAAGCTGCTGCCAAACACAACAGTGGGCGGCAACTGTAAAAATGCTTTAAAACTCTAAAAAAAGCATAAGTGAACAAGCAGCAATCTAAACATAAACTGGAGGACTATTCCCATGACCTATGTTTAAGGGAAAGAAAAATAAAATGCAAAGAACTAATAGAGTACTGATTTAGAGCCACACTCACAGTCTTTAGATGAAGTACAAATCACTTCAGATAATTACCCATAAGTGGTTGCACTAAAATTGTTCTGTCACATCTCAGACATGATTTTAAATTAGAGGAGTCTAATATCCTGATGTTTTCTTCAAAAATGAGTGATTACAAGGTGAAATTTCAAAAGAGAAATTAGCATTATGAATTCTCTGACTTGACACCCTTTTTTTGTTCACATGAAAGCAATGCAATTGGCAGAATCACATGATGAGACAATCACCAACTACAACAATAAAAACTGCTCTGCAGGCCAGCTCAATGAAATCTAAAACACAAGCACAACTACGGAAAATCACATTTAAAAAATGGGATATTCTTGAAATTGTCCTTTGAAAAGACCTCAATATGTTGATATATCCTGTAGAAAATGACTGGTATAACTTGGGAAGTTATACAATCTGGTATATCTTTGATTCAGGCACACCACTTTCTTACAGATTTTTAACACATTTATTTAAAACACTTTGTTATGTATGTAACCACATGAGAATTAAAAGTCAAATACGCAACATATTATTTAGTGTTTGAATAAGTATCTTCAATTATTCAGATCGGGCCTGTCTGATCCAGTATTTAAACACATACATTCATCTCTAAGAAAAAGACTTTTTAAGAAAAAGAAGGAAGTTAACTTGTGTGGAGTCCAGGGTCAGTCAGTCCATCTGTTAGCCAGGCAATCACTCAGATAACCCTACTGAGAACCGGTCAGAGCCAGGTGCTCTGGAGTCTGGGCACTCATACGCAGGAATCCGTTCATGGGCCTTATTGCCCTAAACACTTCCATGCTATATGCAGCATTGCTGGGATTTCCAAGGTCCAAAGAGGTTAAGTCACTAACTCAAGCTCAAGGCAGAATGTAGACAGGAACACAGTACCAGAGGTACTTCCGCCTCATCACAGCTGTCCTCAAGAGGTACATTGGGAATTCCATCATTTATTCAATAATATTTTGAGCCTAGGAAGTGTTCATTAAATCTCAATAGGTTACCTGAATTTATCTCCAGACCAAGAGTAGAATAAATCATCTTGGCCCCATCACATATCTATTTAATGTGAGACCAGAAAGCATTTTCCTATTACTGCATATAGAGGGACTGCCTTCCCTTTTGCTCTGATCATCTTTTCTCTAAACTGGCTAAACAAGTACTATGGCTCTAAACTGGCTAAACAAGGGTTCTAGCTTCATCTTTCTAAATGTCACTGGATGCATCCTAGATTAGTTTCAAGAATAATGTATCAAACAATTTCCAGGGTTGTATAATAGAATGTGACAATTGGTGAAAATGTGCATCATCTCAGTAAAGAAGAGTATTTTGTAACCAGCCTTATAAAACCACTGGAAAATAAAAAAAATACCTTGAAAAGGACTTAGTAAAATTTAGTATCTGAAATACTACTGTGACTGGTCAATTAATATTACCAAGAACTCCCCTTTTTCCTGACATTACCCCAAAGCTATACCTGTCTTTCTAGTTTTTCTTCAACAGTAATCAAATTTGTGAAATGAACACTAATTGAATCAGAGGCAATTTCATGAAGACTTAAATATGATACAAGGGGCTCACATTCCCTTAAAATTAATGACAGCTCATAAAATAATGGTGAGCATTTTACAAAATGACATTGTCAAGGAAATAGGTCTAGTCTCCTAAAGTTCTTTGTGCCTTCTTAAGGAAAATATCTGTGGTCTTCATTAGATAGAACCAAATACATGAACAAAAAGTTAAGAGTCAGCTGTCCATACCAAAAAATTCCAAGTGATGTGTTATGATGATTTCAGGCTGATTGATTTATTATTCATTTCACAATACCTACTTACTAGGCATTAAGCAGTAGGGGAACAGTGACAGACACAGTCACTATCTCTATAACTTTTATAGTCTAGGAAGCAGATAATTAAAAAATGTTTACCAAAAAATATCTGATTATAAACAGTGACAACTGGGATGATGAAAATTTACATTGTTGTTTGAGGAAAAATAAAAGTAACTTTGATATTTGAAAACGGACTCTGGGAAAAGTGATGTATTACTCTTACTGTTAATTTTCTTGTGGCTTCTGTTGCTTCTCATGTTTTTCAATTAAAAAAGGCTTTAATGTTTTAAGTCTTTTTTTTATATCATCCTCCTATAACAATGTAGAAATTGAGATACACATAAGTAAGTATACATAAAGTGCTCTACAGATACAGAGGCAGGCCATGGAAAGAGCAAACAAGCATCAGTTTGGTTTAGCAGAACCTTCAGCAATGAAGTAGAGAAACACAGTTAATGCTGGAAAAGGAAGTAAGGGGCTGAGGTGCAGAGAACCTGAAATACCAGGCTCAAGTTTCTAGACTTTTTTAATAGGGAGAAGGAATATCTAAAGAATTTAGAATAGGAGTTTGCGAAGACTGCTATTTCTGGGAGATTTCAGAAGCAACAGGAAAAGTATATAAGGAAGAGAGAAATAGTGCTTATGAATATCATTTGAATGACTACCACCATACTTAATTATTAAGGGTGTGGATTACTATGGTACCAATAGAAGAAAAGAATAGAGAAGGATAGGCTATACTGAGGAAAAATAATTTTTATGTCAGTAGCTGACGAGATCTAGAAGAGAGACCTTTTAGCACTCAAGTCCAAGAATCCAAAAAGAACTGATGAGCTATTAACATAAAGCAGTATGGTCAGTAAGGAGTTTAATTTTGACCCAAGTGCATCTGAGGTACTGACTGCAGATCTAGATGAAGCTTATCAGAGAAGGCAGAACCAAAAGTATAGATTTGTCATCCATCCATCCATCTATTTATTTATTTACTTATGTTTGTTTGTTTTTGAGAGAGAAAGACAGAGCATGAGCAGGTCAGGGGCAGGGAGAGAGGGAGACACAGAATCTGAAGCAGGCTCCAGGCTCTAGGCTCTGAGCTGTCAGCACAGGGCCTGACATGGGGCTCAAACCCATGAACCATGAGATCAGGACCTGAGCTGAAGTCAGATGCCTAACTGACTGAGCTCCCCGGGTACCCCTGTCATCCTTTTAAAGTGACTGTTAATGTTGGAAGCATAGGCCAAGAAGAGAGCATAGGCAGGGGAAATTACTGAAGGCAGAATATTAAGGGAACCTTAAACTTATATGATGTCAAGGATGACAGAAAAAGAACAGTTGGGGAAGTAACTGAATAAGGATTACATAGAATAAGAGAAACCAAGGGAATGAGGTAAGAATGTGACCTTAAGTGCTAGGGAGAGTTGCAAGGATCCAAGAAATGAGCACAGGTATACAGGAAAGGGAGAGGGGTTGGTTTAATGGCTACTAATCATGTTTCAAAGACCAGAGCCGAGTCTCAGAAGTGATAACTCTTGCCACATGACTGTCAACTCTGGATAGGCTTTATCTTAAGAAAAGATTTAGATGGCTCCCTTTGCCTTATCTATGATAGATAGGTTTCTCTAGCAAATATAAGTGCTAAAAAAAAAAAAAAGTGCAGAGTACATATCTACATTTCTGATTAGTATGAGATTTTATTTCAAAGGTATCATCAGTCCACTCATCAATACTTAACTTTAAGAAATAAAGTAAAAGAACCTGAAGATATTCAGATTATTCATGAAGTCAGTAAAGTTGTAAATTGACAGCAGGCTCCTAGATTGCTATTTAAGAACCTTATCTGCTCATTAGATTGGACCATATACTCAGGTAGGCTTGGGATGGAGTTCCCAGAAATTTTTTTAGGACTTAATGGATAGAAGATGTTTCATCATAGGGATTTTTCGTTAATAATGTCTCAACGCATGGGCTGATATTTTGAAAAAAACCATAGTAAATTAGTAATAATAGCAGGTTAATATTACAATTTACAGTATTTGCTAAATCTTGGCAAAGTTGAATTAAAGATTTCATTAATGAATTATGTATTTACATACCTGTGGTACCCATCTGGAGGACACAAAGCTGGTCACTTCTATTACAGACAAACCAGTCTGGGAAAGTTGATTGATAAATTCAATTTTTATATCTGTAGGAACTATAACCTATGAAAGCATTAAAAATTATAAGTAATTCACATAGGGTCTATTGAAGCATAAATAGAAAATTACTTCCTAACAAAAGCAAATCATATTTAAGATGCATAAATTCAAGTAGCAATTGAGAACATAATTATGTAATATATGAAACCCATCTAAGACTTTAGAATTTTAATAAATATTTTGATTGCATTTGGAATAACTGTGTTAAACTAATATCAAACTACCTTTTCATTCTGCAATCCATCCCTAGGTCCCACTTCTACTATTTTAACATACTCAGGGAGTCCAGATGACTGGGATGTTTCCTGAAATGGAAAATACAAGGCAAGAAAAACAGGTTAACGGTTAGATCAAACTTGTTTATTTGAAAATCAAACAATTACAGTTTGTTAAGTAAAGTTCTCACCCCAGAAAGCTAAATCCAACACAGTGCTATAATCCAAATATCAAGTTTATATTATCAGCAACATGAGATGATTTTTTTTCTTCTAGCTCAGTAATATTCAGTCATTAGATAAAAATGGAAAAGATTAACTTCTAAAATATAACTGTGGAAAAGGTAACATTCAGGATTTAAAGAGCAAACTTTCTGAGTAACTATGTGTTGATAAAATTTACTATTGTTAGAGTTCATTACAAAAGTATATCTTTGTATTAACATAATTCTACCAAGCACAGTCATAAAGATGCCACACTTCATACCTTGAACTTGAGGAATGTGGCTGTGGTTCTCTGGCCTGTGCCCAGAAAGCTGAGACTAGACAAAATGGTATGCTGCTTATTTATTTTCTGTGTCACACAGCACAACCAGCACCAAAACATAGCTCCCTGAAGGTCAGAGCCACTGCAGTAGCGCCTATACCCTCAATATTCCACTGGGAACACCTAGTTGTTACCCAGTTTAACACTGTGTTCCACCTTTTGCCCAAATCTGAAATGGCAGAGGGTCTAGACTCTGGAAACTGTAGCCCAAAACCAAGTACTATAGACACATATTTAAAAATACATTAGTTTATAGGGCACCTAGGTGGCTCAGTTGGTTAAGTATCTGGCTCTTGACCTCTGCTTAGGCCATGATCTTATGGTTCATGAGATTGAGCCCCACATCGCTCTGTGTTGACAATGCAGTGCAGAGCCTGCTTGGGATTCTTTCTCTCCCGTGCTCTCTGTCCCTCCCCTGTTCACATATTCTCTTTCTCTCAAAATAAATAAACTTTAAAAATCAATAAAAATAAAGACAGTTTAAAACAGGAAAAATAGAAACTCCCTTTTTAAATGTCCTATTGCAGTTAAAATTAGAAGTCTCCAAAGACTATTCTTAGGTGACTATGTTAACTGTGGGTAACTATTATCAATTTCTTCAATGGACAGATAGCTGATAGAATCTGTCAAAATCATCAGGACATGTACTTCAGAGTTGTTTTAATCTTGCCTTTCAACAGGGATGATGAATGTGGACCAACCAATATGTATTGTTTCACTCTGTCCTTGCAGAAATCATCAACGTATACGGGTCCGGTGGTTTGGATGCAGGACCCAGTTTATTTCTATGACACAGAAAATTGCTCCTTGGCCCCTTTAGGGCCATAGCCAATATGTGGTCATATTGGCATTGTGTGCTAACTCAGAAAAAGAACCCAGATAATCCCTGCTACAATGTTTACATACCACCCCCATTTCCATTAAACTGGGAAATTTAATGAGCAAAAATTAACCAAAAAGGAAAAGAATTCTCATCTCTACATTTTCTGAGCAGGTTGTAATGGAAGCATGGGGCTCCTCATCTTTATGCTCAGTTTTGGAAGGCAACCATGAAACCATGTCTCATTTACAGTGGCCATAATTTCAAGGCAATAAATGACAGGGATGGCATGGGACGGTGGAATAAGAGAAGCTCATTCTTCTTTCTTGTTACCCCCAGTCCTAAAACAGCAGAAATAAAAAAAAAACTGACCAATCTTAAGCCATGTTGTTTCACTATTGTTGTTTCCTGAAACTGTACTTTTAATAGCAATTAGCTTGATGTATACATAGATGAAGAATGTTTCCTTATTAAACAGAAATGTTTTAATAGCCACAAGAAACACGGTGTCTTTTAGGATGGTAACAACATGCTGAATGCAATTAAAGAACTTAAAACCCTCATTTACAACACTGTAATAGCTAGCAGAAGCAATCATCTGAAAAAAAGTGAAGTAGGATCCTCACCAAGTACAGCCATTTCAAAGTATTAGGTAGAAGCTAGATATGAGCAGCAGAAAAAATGCTTTGAGGATGAGTCTAAGTCCTTGAGGAGGAATGATAGAGATGGGAGCCGGAGGCAAGGATGGTGACAAATAAGCTACACATTTAAAGCCAGGAAGCACAAAATCCTGATCTGATGGCTTCTAAGACCTTGCAGCTGACAGACCAAAGAGCCACAGGTGTAGAACTTGTCCTCTGCTAGTCCATCTCTGCCCCAAGAGAGCCTCTAGACTCATTATAATGCATCTGCATTGCACGTATACAGCCCTGCTGGATGGACCAAGGCTGGCATGATGATTCCGCAAACCTTGTAGGATCATAAATTCCCCCTCCCAACTCCCTGTGGGGGGAGTTCTCCTAATGACTAGAAGCTACCTCCATTAGAGACCACCCCACTGTACCTCACAGCAACCCTATCCCAGAGAGATGCAATAATATCCAACCTAAGAACAACCTAGGGGCTGGTTCCACCTGCTGAAACACGCCTGCTCTCCCACCTTGAGAGTGTATTTTGATTCAGTAAAATTGTTCTGTGCTTGCTACTCTCCTTCTGGCTGTCCTTATTTGAGTATGAGCACAGATCCCCTTGTAAATCTTCCTGTGGGGAATCCCAGGACTTAGACCTCCATTCCTACAAGGCAGACTCTCACCCACAACAAAAGCAGAGTAAGAGCTCACTCGGTACTAGATTTCATCTGGAATATAATGCTATTGTTTTGTTTTTTAAGGCATGGAAAAATATTCCCACTACCAGTGTATCTGACAAATCTGAAGGAAGTTAAAATATTTTCTCCTTGTTAACAGCAAAATAAATTAAGTAAATAAACACAATTAACACTTGAATATGGATGATGTGAGAGCCCTCTCTTGGTGATCTTTAGCCCTTTTCTAGTCATTACTATCTCTGTATTGAGTTCTCTAAGGGGCTTCAGCTATACATAAACAATGTCTACTGGACAAGTTCACCTAAATGCTGTATAAGTACATAGAAGTGATTCAAAATTGAGTTCATTATTTTCCCCACCTCATGCATCTCCTCAGACATTCCCCCACAACATGTTATTCTTTACCTTTCTTACCACTTATATCTAAGTGGTCCATTTATTACTGGTTTTATTTTGGCACATACCCAGCACCCAGCACAATGCACAACACTTAGACTAGGCTCAGTAATTACTTGTTGATTATGTTAGTGAATCTCTTCTGTCACTGGCTTCATTAAAATTGCCATTTTTTTTCTCAGCCAGGTCAGTTGTTATAGCTTCCTAGGTAACATTCCTAATCTTGTTTTTCCATGATTAAAATCTTCCAGCATCTAGCAGTCGCCTTCAGAGCAATCTACCAGTCTAAGGTGATGATTCATGACAAGCCCCTCATATTCTACCACTGTCTCTATTTCATGCATCCTCTGGCTTTAGCCAGGCCAAAATCCTGTCTTCCACACTCTCATGTCTATATGCATAAGGTTTCTGCTGTTTAGAAATACCTTCCATCTGTGGAAAAGATTTTCCCCCAAACCCGTTTCTCTTCTTCATGGACAAAGGACTGGACTACATTTCTCCTCTACGTAATTGTTATATCTGAACAAATTCCAATCAATGGAATGTAAAGGTGAATGATATGCACCACGTTTAGGTTTGACCCATGAAAATATCCCATCCACATCCCTACATGCTCCTTCCCTTTCAGCAAGCTTGATGCAGAGGAGCATGGCAAACTTGAAAGCTAATAAAGACCAAACAGAAAAGTAAATCAACAAAAATAATGAAAGAGACTGTATCTTTGAATCACTGCTTAAATAAGGACACCATGCTAATAAAAAGCAATCATTTTATACTTTATATGGACAAAAGTAAATGTCAACTCCTTTAAACCATTTACATTAGAGGTTCATCTTTTATAGTTACTAATTATGAAGAATGGTTAAGGGTCTGAAATTTTAGCCTACTTAAGTGTAAGCTAACTAATGAGGCCACATGGCTGCTGGTGGAAGGCACAAGACACCTGGGTCAGAGGGGGAAAAAAAAAACACCTTATTACTCACAGCATAGCACTCACAGCAATAGCAGTAGCTAGAGGATCAGCCTTTAGGGTGGTTCCTCAAGCCCCAACTTCTACAGAAAGAAACAAAGACGACTAAGTGACACTTGCACAAGCAATGGGTTGCATTACAGGAAACGAGCCCTAAGCACAGTGAACCTGAACCTTTGGTAATAGGTGTAAGCGTGATCTTTTCATGACTATGGATGTAAACATGTTTGTTATACTTGACTACAAGCATGCCTACCTCTCGCTTTGCAGGAAGACATTAGCTCTATCTTCTAAGACTTTAAGCACACTTAGCCTTTGCTCCAGAAGAAGATTTCTATCATTTAAAGATGTTCCAAGAGAACAAAAGCTGTTCCCAGTATAAAAATTCTTTTATTTTTTGAGAGAAAGTGAGAGAGAGAGAGAGAGATAAAGACAGAGAGAAAGACAAACAGAGCTACTATATTGCCCAAAATGGAAAGTAAAGGTGCCTTACTGATACGGAACTAATTGCTCCCTCTGTGCCCCTATATCATTTCCAATCTTCTTCCTCCAACTATTTTAAGGAAAAAGATTATTAGTTCATTGAGATCATCCATCTGAGTATGCCGGGGAACTTTGGGGAGCTAATGAACTAATAATCATCTTAGTAGCTGCTCACCAGCTCAATCAAATGAACTTGAAATGTTTGGAAACCACACAAAGTGCTATCTTGTACGTCAAAATCATCATTACTAACACCGTTGGTTTTAACCTGGGGAACCCCTGGATTCAGCATACACAAGTGCATTGGTTTCCAGCAGGATAATGGGGTGGGGGGGGGTTCCCTCTGGCTGACATGGGCTTGACTTGCACATGATCCATCATCATGATAATATCTCTTAACTCTTCATCCAGTCACAATATACTGAGGGAGTTTTGCAAAGTGGCAAGGCTGACCATAAAATTTATAATTCTTTGGCTCCCTTCTCATTCTCCAAAATGTTACCTTTCAGCACTATAAACACAATCTAGGGCAGCAGGATTCTCCAATAATAGTCAATGACTGATTCATCTATGGTTCCTCCCAGGAGTTTGTCTATCCCAGCCAAATCTCTCCAAGAGGGCCAAAGTTTCTGTACAGCAGCCAGAACTCACAAACTCAGAGACCTTTTGCTGTCATCTCCAATTATATCTAAGTTTTCCATGACAGACTGCAGGACAAGCTGTGTTGTGAGAAGGTCCAATTACTGCTATTCCTCTATCACAATCATTGTTTACCCTGTACCCTCAACTCCCAACTGAACCAAAGTTCTTATGATTCACCCCATTTCTTTTCGTAACATTGGCCAAATTTATTTCTTCTATAATCCAAGTAACTGTTGATGGAAAGAGGGAAGAGAATCTTCAGTCCACAGAGTGTTCATCTTAGTGCTCATTGTTACAATGTGTGGACCTGAAGCCATCTACCAGATAACCAAGGGAGTTCTTCTGCCCCTAGGAAAGTTAACATAATCAAGGAACTGCTCAACCCTTGAACCTTCTTCCTGGAAACCAGGCTGCAACCATCTTCCCAATTTCTCGTCATTAACAGGCAAAAAAAACAGAAGACCATATTTTCCTCAATTGACTATAAAATCTGGTCAATATGTTTGTTACTAACTTACATTTTCTTCCCCCAAATTCCTTTAATCCATCAGAAAAGTTCTCATTTTCTTTTTCAGGAAGTCATGTCTTCCTCTACACCCCATTGTCATTAACAAACTGTCACAATCTCTGAAGGACTAAGATTTTACCCTACATGCTAGCTTATAAGCAACTCTGTCACTGTTTTATGAGTGCTGGCAGCAGATACGCAACTCTTGAATCAGAGAAACTTTATTATTCACACTGTTAGCAGTCAGAGCATCAACATTTTCTTTCACTGGTTCCCTGAGCATGACAGGAGCACTGCTTGGGGGAACCTGAGTATTTCACAGTTGGGCATTAGCATGCCTGCCCTTTGCTCTGTTTCCCAAGGTTGTCTGGCAGACAAACACCTTGAAAAGAAATTTTTAAGGCAAGTTAATCAATGCCTTGCCAATAATATATACAAAAATGCAAGAGACCCATGAAGAATTGCTTCTCAACATTCTTATTACTTCAATTTATACTCAGTTATTCTCAACAAAACCTCTTATCCATTACCTAACAATCTCTTTGTCATCTACTCAACACTCTTCTGACCTCCCCAAACTCCATAATCTCATTTCTATTATCCTATAGTACTCTGTAGAGACTTATCTTAAAATATATCTGTAAGTATTTAATAGCGCCTATTTCTCATATTTGATTATAAATCTTCAGAGTCATTAGAATGGACACATACTAAACACCCAAATGCTGTTTGTTAAATAAGTGAGCTTACATCTAACTTCAGAAAAGTCAGGTTGACCTTTCATCTATCCAACACATATTAGCAGCATTATTACAGGTATCAGATATATGGAAATAAACCAACCAAACAAAAATTCCTGCCCGTAATAAGCTCACACTTTAGTGGCACAGGGATCTGCATGCTACCTTCTGAGAGCAGCGGCAGTAGGGGCACAGCAATTTTTTTTTACAGTAAATATCTAAGAGTTGATGAATTACTTATATGTTCCAAGGAGTTAAAAAAAAAAAAGTAGTCTGCAGAAGTTAGCAACATAGTCTTTAAAGAGGTCTACAGTCTGAATTTATTTTTATAGCATTAAAAGCTCTATGTTACTGAGCTCAGTGTATCCTGTTTAATGTGGAGTCATGTATGATCCTGGTGAAAAACAAAAGATGTATTATCCAGAACAAGGCTTTCAAAAAGCCATGTTATATGGCTGAATGTATGCCCACATTTGGCATCCGATTTCTAATGGTTCACTTTCATAGAACAACAAAAGGAATACTATCTTGCATTTATATGTTGCTTTATTATTCCAAAGTACTTTTCTATCTACATTTCATCTGTGAAGCTACCCCGTGAGGTAAGCAGAACTGAAAAAGAGATTAAATGACTTTCTAAGATTACTCAACTAAGTTCCCTGGCTCCTTTTCTAGTTTTCTTTAGGATGAGATTAAATATACCACAAACTATTGGGCTTAAGGTTGTGAAATAATGAACCATTATTTTACGTAGAACATAAATGTGCTGCTTTACTTACATTTCTCCATCTCATGTAAAATTAAATGGAACACATATTTTGATGGGGATTTCTCTGAAATCTTAATGGGGTGTGTGCCTGTATTTTTTATATTTACACATAAAATATATATGAGAGACTTCTATATATATATATATATATATATATAATCTAGATGATTCCTTATTATTCACTCTACAAATACTCCTTTTTTTCCCCCACTAAGAAAACAAGACCATCCACAGGAGAAATTTCCTGACAGATTTTTATATGTTCCACTCACTTCATTTCCTGAGGAGTAATTTTATGTGTAAATAAAGTCTTTATAATATTGACATATCCTGTTTCATGGTCAGTATCCTTCCCACGGAGAAATGCTGCACCAGCCAAATCAAATGCTCCCACTACACAGATGAGAAGTATGAATCAGGAAATTGTAAGATTTTCTTTTGAAATTAAATTGAACTTTTTAAGGGAGCGTAAATTAGATGTCCACTTTTCCACAAGAATCTATTTTTTTATCCTATCTGAAATATGCACATGGTGCATTTTGTGGTAACATTAAACTCTCCACATTCTGCTATTTGTTATTTCTTAGATATTTCCCTGTTAACCTAACATAGTCAGAAACACATAAAGCATTCTCAGTGATAGAATAGATATTCACAGAAACTTTGGTCCTCTGGAACAATCTAAAGATATTTCTCTCTCCGGTGCCTTTCCTGGATGAAAAGCGGAATCAACAAAGATGGTATTTGAAACCCTTCTTTCAGAATATCCATGTCCCACTGTTCACTCAAAGGCGATCTCTGGCAGTTTAAGAAGAATTCAACTTGTAATAAGGTACAAATACATTTTTAATGTACTATTAAGTCACCTCAAACTTTATGAGCAATATATCTTAATTTACAAAATCAAAAGGTAAAAGAAGTATCTACTTACTTTTTAATAACTTTTGACAGCCAAAAGGAAAAGTGGAATATATCCAGTACTTTGTTCCCAACGGCATTCAGTCATTGTATTGTCAAATGTAACAGAGATTACGCACTAGCTCTAAAAATGTGAACACTCTTCTGTATGCATGCATGGCAATATCTGTATTAGGTACTAAATGGAAAATTAATGCTGGGTGTCAGTGCAGATATAAAGCATAATTCAATATGAATTCCTTCTGGAAATATATAAATTTTATGAGCACTTAAATAAAAGCAGTTACAAAAAAGCCTAAGATTATATGAGATTATCTATCATAAGAGCAGATTAAAATATAGAATGAATGAGATCTAAATTTATTAAAAATTTTTAAATGAGTCCCTTAGTATCTCCATTTCCCAGTTAAATAAATTCCATTTTTAGAAGTGTCTTAAGCAATAAATGTATACATACATAATAGTCATTCATGGATTGTTTTAATATAAATCCATAATTGTATTATAAATACAATTGTGTTTGAGGGTTAAAAATACAGATTAACACAGATTAGGTGAACAGTTTATGAAACATGGATGGTAATAGAAACAAAAGTGGGATGAAACACATAAGGAGAAAAACTGAAGAAATCAAAAAAAGTAGTTTTTAATCCAAGAATTCTATAATCTGTCCAGTTAAAGCTTTAAGACAAATTTCAAAGAATTCAAAAAACGAACAACTTCTACACATTGATATAGCATGAGATCTTGTATACATAGTTATGCTTCTTTAAATGGTGGCTGTTATTTAGGCTACTTAGTTTCAAGAAATAAAATTATTCCTACATTCATAGCCATTTAACAATAAAATGAAATTAACTTTATGAAAAATTAGGCAACATCATCTAGAGATTTTTCATTATCATTATCACTGTATTAAAGTTTAAGATAGTAATAAAAGTGTTCATTAGAAAAGCAAAAGAAAATGTTTGACTTGAAATATTTTAAGTATAGAAAGTCACCTTTTCCTTAGCATCTTTGCTAATATACATTTTTTTAACCACAATTGTTTTTGCCTTTTGCAGGCACAACAGGCAGCCAGATCAACTGAAAATGTAAACACACACACACACACACACACACACACACGCACATACACGGGAAAAACTCCAGCTCCCAGGAAAAATATGGGATATGCCATGTAATACACCAAGTTTCATCATAGAAATATTTTTAGGATGATCAATTTCCCCAAACAGTGGCTTATAATAGAACATGAAACTAATTATGTTAAGCTAGCTATACTAGTGGCATGACTTTATAGCCACAAAGTTTAAGAAAATTATTGTAATACATAATTTTTGTCAGAGTTTTAAAGTTCATGTACCCAATATGGTATGGCAATGCTTTTGCTGGGGCAATTTGGCTTATTTGGCTAAGAAGCCACAATTCATTGTTCTAAATAGTTAAGTTTGGGTTGCCACTATCATTGACAAAAAGCAATTAAAAGTGCTTTGCATGACTTTTTGGTTTTGCCATGTTGACTGTTCAACAACAGCAAATAATGAAATCACAACAGAGATGTGCTGGGAGTTTTCAGCTTTATAATAACTCTTTATTAAGTACAAGAGGACTAGACACCTGAAGAATTCATTCAAACTTTGAATAAGGTTTTTACATCTTAATGAAGTCCCTTTATCAAAATACTCCTTTAGGTAATATGTATGTTCTGATTGGCAAGAATCAAAATGCTTGAGAATTGTATGATTGTAGACATACACCAAAAATTCTCTGGAAATACACTGATTAATAATTTATGGTGTCTCATAACTCATCAAATATGAAGAGTTTGACATTGTAAGTGATGAATTGTGGAATACTAAAAATGGTGGAATAAGAGACTGATAGAGATACTACCACGTACTAGTGAAATTAGGTGGAATCTCTATCTTTGGAAATTTTGCTCTGCATTATTGATGGACTATAGTGTATGTCTGAGTATGCCGCTCAGCTACCCATTTCAGGGTTCAGACATTCCCGGAAGCTGAAGCTTTGGCAGTTGAGGACACCTCATTTAGCCTTTTTTCAGGGACCGCCCTCAACTAAGGAAAGCCACCTTACCCACAGTCTCATCTCCTCTGTGTCATCATCCAAAGAGTGGTTTATGCAGGAATGTAACAGCCCAGACCCTTCGCTGTAAGACAGTGTAACTCCAAAGGACCTTACCAGCTCTGAAGACCCCAGTGGGACTCAGACCTTTAGTGTGACATCACAGTTCCACTTCTCCCTCTGCCTCGTCCTACCTGCTCCACTTCCTCACAAGTACTGTCAAGGGCACCAACTTTTTGCACACAAATCCTCCTCCAAGAATCTGTTTGAGGAACCAGTCCTAAGAATATTGGTGCCAGAAGTGAGCTGAGGAAGTAGACTCTAAAATGGGATTTAGGAGATAGATCACTTATTATTTATTTTTCAGTTAGTCCTCATCCTTCGAAGTAGATGAGACATTAATGGTCCCTGGTAACCTGTAGCAATGCCACTGTTGAAAGATTTGCTGGTTCTACAACAGGATAATTTTTGTCCCCCCAGGGGCCATATGGCTATGTCTGGAGACATTTTTGGTTGTCACAGGTGCTGGCAACTACTGGCATCTAGTGGGTAGCGATCAGGTATACTGCTAAACATCTTATGATGCACAAGACAGGCCTCCACAACCAAATGTAATCCCACAAAAATGTAAATAGTGTTGAGTGTCAGGCACTCTAATCTATATAATTGAAGTGACTGAAGGATAAGGTTCTTCAGTTAATTGACGTTAGCTGCTCCAATAAAGAGTCAAGATCCATCTCCTGGTTTACATAGCTGAGCCAGTTTTCAGACCAAAAACCAAACCCTGGAGGAAAAAAAAAAGAAAACTAGATTCCCATGTGAAAGAGCCTGTACTACTACAGCAACTATACAATCATTTCTATGAAATGGAGATCATAAAGGGTTAATATCCAAAATATATAAATAACTTAGATGGGGCAGCTGGGTGGCTCAGTTGGTTAAGCGTCAGACTAGGCTCATGTCATGATCTCGCGGTTTTTGGATCCGGGCCCCACTTCTGGCTCTGTGCTGACAGCTCCGAGCCTGGAACCTATTTCGGATCCTGTGTCTCCCTCTCTCTCTCTGCCCCTCCCCCACTCACACTCTGTCTCTCTCTCTCTCTCTCTCTCTCTCTCTCTCTCTCTCAAAAAGAAACATTAAAAAAAACTATACAACTCAACACCAAAAATAATTATAACAATCCAATCAAAAATGGGCAGAGGACCTGAATAGACATTATTCCAAAGAAAACATACAAATGGCCAACAGACACATGAGATGATGCTCAGTATCACTATCATCAGGAAAATGCAAATCTTAACCAGAATGAGCTATCACCTTACACCTATCAGAATGGCTAAACTCAAAAAGACAAGAAATAATAAGTGATGGTAAGGAAGTAAAGAAAAAGGAACACTCATGCACTGTCAGTGGGAATGTAAATTGGTGCAGCCACTATGGAAAACAGTATGGAGGTTCCTCAACAAGTTAGAAATACCATATGATCCAGTAATTCCACTACTGGGAATTTTACAAAGAAAATAAAAACACTAATCCAAAAATATATAAGCATCTCTGTTTATTGTAGCATTATTTACGGTAGCCACAATGCTGAAGCAACACAAGTGCCCCTCAACAGACAAATGGATAAAGATGTGGTGTACACATACATGCAAACACAGAAATATTACCCAGCCAGAAAAAAGTATGAGATCTTACCATTTGCAATGACATGGATGGACCTAGAGGGTATTATGCGAAGTGAAATAAATCAGACAAGTATCATATGATTTCACTTATATGAGGAATCTAAAATACAAAAAGCAGAAACAGACTCAAATATAGAGAAATGATGGCTGCCAGAAGGGAAGCGGGTGGGAGGATTGGCAAAATGGGTGAAGGCAAGTGGGAGGTACAGGCTTCCAACTATGTAAGGAGTAAGTCATGGGGAAAAGTACAGTGTAGGGAATACAGTCAATGGTACTGTAACAGTGTTATATAGTGACAGATGGTAGCTATACTTGTGGTGAGCACAGCATAACATACAGACTCATTAAATAGGTTGTACACTTAATACTAATGTAACGTGTCAACTATACTTCAAATAAAAAAAAATAAAATAAAACATTGGCAAAGCATTGAGGTGAAAATAAACAAATGAAATAAAATGGAGATCAAAATAGCTATGAAGAATTTTGCCAACACCATGCATAATGCTGCACGTATAGTGGTCATTAGACAAATAGGCACAAACAGTAATTTTTTATTCATTCATTCACATAATTCTAACTGAAGAGCTAACAGACAAAATCCTATTCTAGAAATTGCTCTAAGAAAACCCATATGGATATGGATATCAATTTTCAACGAGTTGCCCTAGTTAGAATGTTCCTAAAATAAATTAGTAACTCTAGTAGCTTTGTTTCTAATACTACTCCTGAAGCAACTCTTTGACATCTTTTAAAAACTATGGTAGAAGGGTCATCCAGTGTGGTAGTGAAAAACTCTGGAGACAAACGACCTGGCTTTACCACATACTTGATGCACAAACCTGGCTCTATCATGTACTTTGATGTACAAAGTTGAGGAAATAATTTGATTACTACTCCTCATTATCCTCTGTCTGAAGTGGGAATATGACTCTCCTCTGAGCCAAGTGGTCCTTGGTATATATGTGTATTGTTAAGACTGAATATGAATATAAATCATTTAGCATTTAGCTTGGTGAGGATTTAATACTTGATTAAGTATGTGGCTTTCTGAATGCTAACATGATGATGTGAAAAGCTTTTCTAATATTTAAAAAAGGATAGTTTAAAATTATTTATCACTTTAAAATACACCTATTTGTTTAAAATTTACAATGAAAGGAGTCATTGTTGATAGCACAGCAGATTACCCTATAGAGTTCTAGCCATAATCAATGTAATACATGGAAATTATTCAAGGTCTTTCAGCAAGGAGCTCAAAACACTTTGGAGACATTATCCTATTCTGGAGGCTGCCAACAATTTTATCCACCTCCAGGGCTGACACCATCAACTCCACCCATCCTGTTCTACTTGGCAATGTCAACCTAAGTTTGAACTTTTGAGAGGCGACAGAGGGGCACTCACTTCATTAAGAGGGTAAATAAGAGCTCATGTTCAAAACCTGGCTGAATAATGCCATGAATGAGCACAGGAGTCACAGTTATTTCCTTGTTGGAAATGTTCTCCTGGAAAAAAAATGAATTTAAAAGGCAAATTAAATGCATTAATAATTGATTGGCAACATGCTCAAGGCAAGAGTATCTAAAAAAAACCCTCTATCATCTTCACAAGCTAGATTTTAATTTCTTTCACCCCAGGGAGCTTCCTTTCAACTTCAAAGAGTAGTTTTGGAGTATGGAAGATCTAACTTCAAACAAACAAACAAACAAACAAACCATATACATCTTTTTGTGGAACACAGAGCCAGCAGATGAATGGCTGACATTCATACAACAGCCTAAAGTTTAAACTGACCCACACCCTTGAGCAAAAAGACTTCACAAAGCCTTAAAGCAACTCAATTACTCATTTTGTCATCATTCTTTTTTTTTTTTGTCATCATTCTTGAAGTATACTGATTATTCTAATTCTCACTACAGGTAATGGGATAGAAAAGGTTCCTGACCTCAAAATCAGAATTTTCAGAAATCTCATCATTTGGGACATTAAAAATATATGTGGAATAAAATATACTGAAACACTCGCAGGAGTGGAGGGAGGCTAGACAATTTTGAAAAAGTTATACCAATGCACATGGTCCCTTGAGGCAGGGAGTCCAGGGCAAGACCCTAACATGGTTATGTCTAAAATTGAGACTTTTGTGTGTCCCTCTCCAATCTATCCTCCTGCAGGCTTTCACATTTCAGTAAATTGCATACTTTTCTCTTGAGCTGCTGCTGCTATGTAGACTGAAGATTTGTGTCCCCCACAAATTTCTATGTTGAAACTTATTATCCAATGTGATAATATTTGGAGGCAGAGCCTTTGGTAGAGAATTAGGTCATGAAGTTAGAGCCCTCAGGAATGGCATTAGTGTCCTTATAAAAGAGATTCTGGGGTCCCTTGGGTGGCTCAATTGGTTAAGCATTCCAACTCTTGATTTCGGCTCAGATCATGATCTCACAGTTTCATGAGTTCAAGCCCCACATCAGCCTCTGTACTGGCAACACAGAGCCTGCTTGGGATTCTCTCTCTACCTCTCTCTCTGTCCCTCCCCCATTCACACTGTCTTGGTCTCTCTCAATAAACTTAAAAAAATTAATATATAAAATTAAAAAATTTTAAAAACGATTAAAAAAAAAAAGAGTCCAAAGAGCTCCCACAATTACATCCACCATGTGAAGACACACAGACAAGACAGAAAGCCAGCTGTCTGTGAACTAGGAAGTAAATCCTCACCAGACACTGAATCAGACAGCACCCTGATCTTGGATTTCCCAGGCTCAAGAACTGAAAAATAAAGTAGTTGTTTATAAGCTATCTAGTCTATGGTATTCTATGATAGTAACTCCAACGGACTAAAGTAACAGCTAAAGCCTGCACAGGGACTCATCCTTGAATCCTCTCTTCCTCATGTGCCCTCTCTCAGGCCAATCAGCAAACTGTGTTCTAGCTTTTCAATAACCATCCCTCACCTAGATTACTACAAGAGCCTTGTAAACTGCTTCTCTGATTCCACTCTTGCCACCCCCTCTCCAAGACAGCAAACTCACTAGCACTTGTAAACCATAAAACCAATCACATCATTCCTCTGGTTCAATACCCTCCATGACTTCCCTTTTCCCTTAGAGAAAAATCCAAAGTTTTTACCATGGCTTTTGAGGCCTCCAAGATATTATACCTCATTACTGTTCTGAGCTGCTCTCCCACTCCTCCTTCACTCCTGCTCCAGCCACACTGATTTCCCCGTAGTCACCTGAACCCCTGGGCATTCCACTTCTCCTGCAGGACTGCTCTTCCCCCATATATCTCTCGTTTCTTCACATCTCTGCTCTTTGTAGAGCCTACATGACATGGAAAGAAAGAAACAAAACAACAAAAATCCTCCTCACCATCTTATCACCCTTAATCTTGATTATTCTTCTATTACTCATCACCACCTAGCACGTTATGAGTATGTCTATTTAATTATCTATTTTCTGTCTCTCCCCATTATACTAAGAGCCCCTTGAGTGTATGGACTTAAGTTCACTGCTGTATCCCAGCTCTCTGAACTTAGTCTGGCATATGGAACATGCTCAGTAAACACTTATGGAATAAATGGATATGATTTATTCAGAGATATAGAAGTTAGTCATCTAATAGAGGATGTTCACAGTCATTATGGCTTAGAAAACAAAAATTCACAATACATAGTGCTCCCTGATACTCTGAGGAAGACAATTAGAATCATTATTTGCACATGAATTGTCTAAGGGAAGCTTTCAAAAACTCCAAAGGAGATGCATGTGGTAAAGAAGCTTCCACAAAAGGAAGTTAGGTCAAACATCTGGCCTACTGCTTTTCTAAAGAACAGAACGTCCTGTGATCTAAATGAATATACATCTTTTTGTTGTCAGGTTCTCCTGCCAAGGCTGGGATACAGTTGAAATTTTCCACTGGTATTACTGGCTATGATATATCAAAATATATCCAGAGTCTTGGTCCTGAGGGTCTAAATACCTATTAGTATGAATAGAATGTTTGATGGGGAAGGGGGTTCCCTGTATTAGAGGAGGAAGAGTTGTGATCATTGTTATCAGCATCAACTTACCAAGGGCCCCTTGGATTTCTGTGACTATTAGTTAGCTGGGCTTTCTTTTATCCATTCATTTCACAAGCCTTGCCATTCTGCAGTAAACAGAACAAAGGACCCCTTTTCATGAAGTTTACAGACAACAGCAAAAAAAGAAAATAAATATGTAAGTGTCATAAAGAAATTAGTGAGGGAAAGGCAAGAGGAATTTGAAGGACAGGAGACATGTTGCAAATTTAATAAGGTATACTTTGACAAAAGAATAGAAGGAGGTGGGTGATGGGATTGAGTGCCAAGTTATACAGAGGTCCTGGGAAAGGGCCTTCTAACAGCCGGTTCCATGTTCTCCAAGTTGATTGGGAGAAACGCATATGGTCTGTTAACTGCTATAGGAAGGGCCATTCGGCCAGTGTAAAATGGAGAAGAGTGAGCAAGAAGTCAATTAAAGTAATACAATGAAATAAAGGGTTTGGAAGTATAGAGAGGACCCAGGTAAAGACTTATTTCCAGGCTGATGGAACAAGTCTAACAACATGTTTCTTGATTTACAGGCTAGGCAGGGCAGATGAAAAACTTTTATCCTGATTTTCCCTGGAGGTCTGAAAACATAAGTATTCTGACTTCATTTACATTTTAAGAGAGGGAAAAAGTCCCAAGTGTTTTGTTTTTTTTTTAAAGCCAAGTCAATTGTTAAATTTATTCAAAATTTCCTTCCCCATTAAACTCCTTCCCACCTCTATTCATTGAAAATACTACTGCTATCTTCCTGCCTGGAGCTTCTAACCTCAGGCCAGCCTGAAGCAAAATAACTACATTAGGTTGCCTGGCAGCACCGCCTGCTTCCTGACAGGGCTTGCCCACAGCAACCCCAGCCCTGCATTCAGTCATTTCTAGACTGCTTCTTTCTCTGACTTCTCACCGGTCTCTGTGTTCTAATACACTGACCTCTCCTGGCTCTAATTCTAATTAAAACGTATGTTTTGTTTCCTTAGGGCTCTGAAGCCAACTGATGAGATTGCTACCAGCTTTATTACACTTTCCTTTCCAGGTGGCTGACTTCATTTTAGAGACACTGTATCTCAAACCTCAAAGGTGTCTCTAATGTTGGAAACGTGAGCAGGCTGGTGAAGGGTGGTCTGGGGCTGCTGAATTTCTGATCCTTCTTAAATCACATCACGTGTGTTTGTTCATTCCATGTAAGCCGAAATCTAGCCCTGCTTAAATGTTCTTCATATACCTGGAAGTCGGGGGGGGGGGTACTCAATAAATTATGTTGCCTCAACAGAGTACAGCGGGTACCCCCACTGTACTTAAAAGTGCCCCCATGTACTTAAGACTACGCCTAATTCATTCCACAACCTCCTATTGTCAAGTAGAACAGGAGAGCAACAGAATACTTAGATAAAAGTTTAACCTGTTGGAGCCCTTCTAAAACACCCCTGTCTTTTCACGATACAGTTGGAACCTACTTAGAGAAGCCAGTTCTGCTTTTGTCTCTTTTTAAACAGACAAAAAAAAAAAAAAAAAAAAAAACTTAGAAAAGGTCTGCAAAACAATTAAAGGAGCAAGTATAGCAAAGGTGAGAGAGGATAAAAAGTACTGCAACTATTTAGGCTGCGGTATAGAGAACTAACATAACATGTAAGGGATTACCCTACTGAGAAAGGAGCTTCTGTCAGTGTTTATTAAACACAGGAATACAAGCAGCAGGTGGAGGAGGAGGATGAAATTTTCTTAAAGTGAGGGTTATTCAATACTTTGAAGGGTTGTTGATGGCTGACTGTAATAACATGGTCTGAAAAATAAGGTAACCATACATCCCTTTCTGTTTTAAGTCACCTTGGTTTATATTGATTGTCCTAGGATAATGAGTATTACACCCCTTTACCCCCAAAGTACCCACACTGGAGGGGCGCCTGGGTGGCTCAGTTAGTTAAGTGTCCAACTTCGGCTCAGGTCATGATCTCACTGGGAGTTCGAGCCCCACGTTGGGCTCTGTGCTGACAGCTCAGAGCCTGGAGCCTGCTTCCGATTCTGTGTCTCCCTCTCTTTGACCTTCCCCTGCTTGCACTCTGTCTCTCTCTTAAAAATAAATAAAAAATTAAAGTACCCACACTGGAACCATAAAGTATATGATCACTGCTCTTAAATTTCCTACATAAATTTACTTTGAAGAAATAGACTTATTTTCACTATCCATCCCTTCTACCCCTACCAGAATAGAGTTTTCATAGTGACAAGATTCCTGTCTGTGTCCCTGCATATTACACTCACAGTCTATCCAAGTGACTATGATGACCAAGGATAATCACAAATAAGCAAAGCCATCCTTCCAAGAGCCCTTTAATCCCAAAATGTGGAATGCCCTAGAAATTGAGCCTTTTCCAGTCCCAACATTTCTGTAGAAATATCTGGGTAATGTGAAAAAGGAGATGTGTTTGCAATCCCACTTCTTCCAGGGCTGCTTCTTGACTTTTCATTCTTTCAAATTTTCTATCTCCCAGTGGATCCACCATCTTCAAAACTATCCAAACACCCAAATCTCATCAAAAATTTTCTGACCATGTCCATGATCTGTCAGGATTATGGTCTTGGTTGTCAAAGTGCTATATTCACCCTGAGGTAGCCCATAACAAATTTTGGGTAACCAGACATTCCAATACCATTCACCTAGCAGTGGAATCAACCCTAAGGCACATTTTACCAACGAAATCTCTTAGGTTGTGACTTCTCACAGCCACTTGATGAAATAATCATTCTAAGGGAACATCAGTGTAAAGAGATAATTGTGCAGGATGGGAGGAGAGGCCAGAGAGGCATTTTAATAGAATTAAATGGGGCCTTCTGTTACAAAGTTTCATTGTGGGAGGAAAAGTATGTACATAGCCCTCTATTTAATTTGCCCATTTCTTTTGTTCCTGAATGTGCCCAGTTATATTCTCTTATAATCCAGAAAAAGGAGGCTGCCTAGAGATTTGGCAGGAAAGTTAAATCTATATGGTAGGAACTTCTATAAATACTCTCCTGCCACCCTCACATGGTGTGACCATTCAAGTGAGTTCTGGACAATGGAGTGAAACAAAAGTATGTCACTTTCAGTGTCAAGTTGGAAGAAATAAACGTATCTTTCCCATGATCTTTTTTCCGGTCAACCAGCTTAATGAAGGACCTAGTGTGGAGCAGGGCCCCAGGGAGGAGTCTGGGTCCCTGACTGATCAAATCATCCACCCTGGACTTGAACAAGAAGCCACGTGTGATTACTTTACACTACAGAAAAGGTGTAATTGTGTGTTACACTATTTAGACATACTGGCTAATAAAATCAATTCTTAGATTTTGAGTCCGGAGTAGAAATTGAGCCTTGTGTTTAGAGTCTCCATATATTAAGATTAAAGGAACTTTAGGGTGCCTGGGTGGCTCAGTCAGTGGGGGGGGTCGGACTTTAGCTCAGGTAATGATCTCACCACTCTTGAGTTCAAGGCCCGCCTTGGGCTCTGTGCTGACTGCACAGAGCCCGGAGGCTGCTTCAGATAGTTCCCTCCCTCTCTGCCCTTCCCCTGTTCACGCTCTGCCTCCCATTCTCTCTCAAAAATAAACAAACACTACAGAAATAAAAAATGAAAATAATAAAGGACCTTCAGGTGACTACTTGGAGGGATGACTGGTGTGAGAGCAGGGCATGAACTTCTATAAAGCTGCCCTATCTCTCTCCCTAATCTCTAACTTTTCCAGATGCTCAAATAGCTGGCATCAAGAAGGAAAGCTTCTATTCAGAGATAAACTTGATTTTGCTTTTAATGATAAATATGAGCCTTTTGTGGAAAAATAAACCATTCTCTACCATCAGAAGGGGTCCAGAACAAGCCTCCCCAAAATCAGCTCAAAACCCACATGCTGCAAGACAAAACAAGGCCCTTAAAGACTCACCAAGAACTTTTTACTTCTCGATTATCTGTCTCTAAGAATTCACACAGAGGGCCGGGTCCAGGAAGAGAGGTATCAACAAAGATAACTTTTTATAAAGAGTATAAGCTAGGTGTGGTAAGCTGAGGGGAGTTTAGCAGGACATGTTTGTTCAAATTTCCATGTCCCACTGTCTCTACTTCATAACAAACATTTGTTTACCAATCTCTTGCTCTTCCCATCTTCCTGTGAATTATCTTCTTTCCCTTTTAAGCTTCAGACCCCTATCCTCTTGTCTTTGGCTCAGGATGACATACAAGCCCAATTGCCAGTCTTTGAGACTCTTGTGTCTTTGAAATTAAATTTGCTTTTCTCCTGTTACTCTGTCTTACGTCATTTTAGTTAATAAACCAGGCCCCCACCACCACCTCAAAAAACCGTAAAAAGAGAAAGAAAATTTTTCTATGCCTGCAATTGGTAACTATGAAGGGCCCTTCAGCAAATGGACACTGTTCACTCTGGGACTTCTGCAGCTGAGACAACCTAGGACCTCTGATCAACACCAGCAGAAGGAAGAATTCTTAACGTGTCAGTTGTCCAGAGCTCTACCTGCAGGGTCCAATGGGAACAAGGGGAGTGAGCGTCCTTTTTTCTAAGTTTGTGAGGTGGCATTCCTTTTGTCCAACTGTGGCAGCTCTCAGGGGAGTTTGTCAGAAATGGTCCCGGTCCGTAAAGGATCTTTGACATCTCAATCCTCATTTGTCTTGTTAGTGCTGGCAAAGTCCTATTCCACGAGCACCTCATTAGTGTCAAAGATTAGCCAGTCTTAGCCTGGAGGCAACGCACATTCTCATGAGAAACTAGAGACGCCATTCGCACTATACCACTCTTACCAACTGTGAGAATGAAGGTCTTTTGCTTTCTTAGGCTACTCGTGGAAGTGAACTTTCTGGACTTTGTGAGGGCTGCATCCTCTGTACTCTCCTCTGGGATGCCTCTTACAGAAAAAAAGTCTTACTGGTTTGAGTCACTATTAAGAACGTAAGATCCTACTCATTGATGGCCAGATGATGGATCCTTTGAATTGGCTATATGTGAAAAAGAATTTTATAGAGTGTTCATCTTAAATAATTGTCTTATTGGTACCTATGGAAAGACCTAACTACAAAGAGAATACAAAGGATTATAATATCTTAGGGACTCTTAACAGAAATCAGATTTATAACAAAATTTAAGATCCACACCCATTGTTAACCCCCCTTCTTAAAAACCAGCCCATCTCCTCAGCAAATTCCTAGACCCTCCTGAAAATAATCAGGAAATGGATCGGCTAAAGGCCAATGTTCAGTGGCTAATGGAACCAATAGTAAAGGTTTTCATCCTACAGTGAATTGGTCTAAGATCGAATTGTTCACTCAGAAAGGAGAGTCGTTGAGTATTTTATACAGACTTTCCTAACTTAACGGGGTTGACAAGACTCTGAGGAATTTTCTGGTAAATTGCTACATTATTCCCTTAAATAGTTAAGGGAAATTAAAATTAATGAAAAATCTTGCCAAATGCTGGCAGCTCCTGGAGTCTATAGAAGGGACCCTAGGAAAACTGGCAGAAGCCAGCTAAGAGCAAAGATTCTTGCCAGATTCAGCTCTCCTGCATCTCTATCTATAGGGCCCAGTCAAGAGAGGAAAATAAAATTTCACATCCCTTCCTTTCTAAATCAGAACCATTAATTATTGATCCTTTCTCTCCCAGGGATAGGTATTGCCTTCTAGCTTGTCTCATTTGTGCCCTGAGAATTTGGCTTGGCTTGCCCTCTGCCTGTACCATACAGGTTGTCAGTTCTTTATTTTGGTTATCTTTAGGAGTGACTTCAAATCTTGTGAAGTTATCTCTTGCACCTCCTTGAGGGCACCTCTTGGGTCCATAGAGTTGTTTAATACTGCCAGAAATATTTACTGTTTGTCCCAGCTGAAACCTGACAAGATATTTGAAAACACTTAAATCTATGATTAGAAATCTGACTACATTGGAATCTGACACCCTCAGCCTGATAGGATTTTTTTTTTAGACCTTCTGCTCTAAGCTAAACGCCCAGAGAAAAACAAAAACATTCCAATGTACATGGGTGGATAGGTCAGTCCTTCATCATCCAGAATACACCCTAGTTCTTTAAGAATTAAAAGCAACTGAGGGCTCCTGGGTCACTCAGTCAGTTAACATCCAACTTCATCTCAGGTCATGATATAGCAGTTCATAAGTTTAAGCCCCACGTCTGGATCTGTGCAGACAGCTCAGAGCCTGGAGCCTGTTTCGGATTCTGTCTCTCTCTCTCTCTCTCTCTCTGCCCCTCCCCTACTTGCATTCTGTCTCTCCCTTTCAAAAATAAATATTAAAAATTAAAAAATATATATTAAAAGCAAAGGTCTTTATAAGTCTTTGCAAAACCAGATATGCAGCTCCAGGCACAACACAAAGATCACTTATCCTTTTCACCACTCCCCAGACCTCCTACATGTATCTCAAAAGGCTTGTATGTATTGTAAAAATTCTGGCCTTAAGGGAATAAGAGTCCTTCTAGGAACTTGCATTCTTTCCTGTGCCTCTGAAATGTAAACATTTTACCCATCCTTCCCTAGGAATTCTTATTTAGGTCACCACTTTAAA
The DNA here is from genome assembly GCA_028646485.1 of Cryptoprocta ferox. Taxonomy (NCBI): domain Eukaryota; kingdom Metazoa; phylum Chordata; class Mammalia; order Carnivora; family Eupleridae; genus Cryptoprocta; species Cryptoprocta ferox. The sequence continues at coordinate 93,195,318 of CM053577.1, read as the reverse complement.
ATACCAACATCAGAAAGGTATTTTTTTTTTTAATCAAAAGATAAAACTGCACAAGTTTATTTGAATCTTAGGCAAATTAAAAAAAATTATCTTATGTGCCTTTTCCACGAACGCCCATCTCCTGGTTAAAATTTTAAAATGGAAACTTTAACGTCTGTGTTTTTATGTTCATGACCTTCTAGACATGCGTGCTGTTGATGTGTGGTATTTTCTAACCCTGGATGGTATTGCCAAATTTATTTTAAAAAGGTCTTAAAATTTTGCCTTTTATAATCAAGCAGCTAAAGTTGAATTATTATACATACTTTAAAAATAAGGATTAATATCAAGAGTGTACTTATGTAAAACAGGAACTTGATTTTATTTTATCTAAGTTAAAAAGACATGAGAAAACTAACAGTTTTCTTGAACTATTGGTCTGACCTTGATAAGAGATCATAAAGTGTTTTTCTTGGGGTGCCTGGGTGGCTCAATCAGTTGGGCATCCGACTTCGACTCAGGTCATGATCTCATGGTTCGTGGGTTCAAGCCCCGCGCTGGGCTCTGTGCTGACAGCTCAGAGCCTGGAGTCTGCTTCAGATTCTGTGTCTCTCTCTCCCTCTGCCCCTTCCCCACTCACACTCTCTCTCCTTCAAAGATAAATTTAAAAAAACATTAAAAAAGTAAATAAAGTGTTTTTTTTAATATGCCTAGAAAACAAAAATGTTGATAATTTGTCTTGTAAAAATAACTTTCTGTGTTTCACTGATATATCAAGTCTTTGATTACTTAAGAAAACTGAGTCTTCACTATTAAGAATTAATAGGGTTTGGGGGTTTGTGTTTTAAACTATTTAAATTTTTGTATTTGCTTTTTAAATTTTTTTTAATGTTTATTTTTGAGAGAGAGAGTCTGAGTAGGGGAGGGGCAGAGAGAGAGGGAGATGCAGAATCTGAAGCAGGCTCCAGTCTCTGAGCTATCAGTACAGAGCTGGACATGGAGCTCGAGCTCAGGAACCACCAGACCATAACTTGAGCCAAAGTCTGAGATCATGAACTCAGGGAGCCACAGTCAGAAGCTTAACCAACTGATCCACCCAGGGGCCTCTTATATATTTGCCTTTAAAGTCATTGTCACTATGGGTAAATAGGTAACTATTGTTTCACAGTGATCTATGATCCTCTTTGACTGTTTTAAAACCTTAAGTTTATTCACTTTTCTTTGGGGGGTGGGGTGTGTGCACAGGAGTAAGCACAACCAGGGGAGGCACAGAGAGAAAGGGAGACCTAGGATCCAAAGCTGACTCTTCAATGACAGCAGAGAGCGTGAACTGTGAGATCATGACCTGAGCTGAAGTTGGCCGCTTCACTGACCGAGCCACCCAGGTGGCCCTGTTTTAAAACCTGATATTTTTGACAAATTTTCCCCAAATCAAATTCTAAATGAAATCTTTGATCTTGAACCAACTTTGGGATTTTTTAGAGAGTCGCTTCAACATCTCAAAAGATTTGTTCTCTTAAAAAAAAAAAAAAAAAAAGAGATGCTAAACTAATTAAGCTTATTTGATATATTACCTGTGAACCATTGTCAAAAAAAAATACTAAGCATTCTTTACATCGTCTTTGTAGGTATATAGGATAAATGTTCCAGAAATTGTATAATAGTCCTAGAAATCTTCTATGTCCTAATAATGTTATCACTTGTAATTCCAATTATCTTAAAATATTGTATGTGTCACAGAAATAATCAAATTCCTTGTTAACTACATTATAATGAATTTTCATCTGACCTTTAACCATTGCAATTTATAAGCCTTTGTCACCTTACAGTTGTTTTACTTAGATGTTTTTGCAAGATTGTTTCTGCAGAAGTGTTTCCATTTCAAAGAAATTCATGGAAAGGATTCTAATAAGTACTCTAGACTAAGTTTTCTGATATTTTCAAATTATACCACTGAAGTAACCAATTACAGAACTCCAATGGGGGGAAAAAATGGATGGTTTCGTAACAATCCTAACAAAAGATCAAAATCAACTAGAATTGATTACATAGGACTGATACACTGATGAAAAGGATTTAATTTTGACTCTGTTTAAATTACTGGTTCTTTAATTTTCAGTTTTCCAGATCTAGGAAAACTTGTCCTCCTACGCTATGACTGAGAGTACTTTAAGCAGAATATATCCTTATGAGGAAAGATAAAGTGTTTTTTTTTTTTCCTCCCTACCAGAACCCTCCAGAATTTGAAAACCCTCAGGGAGTTTTCTTAGTTTCATGGCAGTATCTATACTTATTTGCCTAAGTTCTATAAGAAACTGTAGTCCTTGTAACAGGACACAATTGGAAACGTCAATTATATTACCAAGGCTTTGAGTAGAATATCGTATTTGGAGAATGATGTGCATAGATTCAGATATGACCGGATAGCTTTAAGGAACTAAGGTTGATGTTATAGAGCTAATAAGACCCCTTAGAAAAATCAGTTTGATACCTTGCTTACAAGGTTCCCAGCAGCCTTCCCAGGTGAGTAAGGTCATTTCCTAGCAGATAAAGAAACCTCAGTATATTTGAGAGACCTCAAGAAGAGAATAATTAACCTGAATCTACAGGTATTGCTGGTGAAGTCTAATGGCAAGTCACTGCCTTGACTTCCTTGCCTTGAGAGGCTTTTAAAAGTTCAGTCTGAGGGGTTTTTTTTTTAATTGTTTAATGTGTATTTTTGAGAGAGAGAGAGAGAGAGACTGACAGGTGAGCAGGAGAGGGGCAGAGAGGGAGGGAGACACAGAATCTAAAGCAGGCTCCAGATTCTGAGCTGTCAGCACAGAGCCCGATGTGGGGCTCGTGAGATCATTACCTGAGCTTAAGTCGGACGCTTAACCACCTAACTGACTGAACCACCCAGGTGCCCCCAATCTGAGGGTTTTTTTTTTTTAATAAAAAGTTCCAGGGGTGCCTGGGTGGCTCAGTCGGTTGAGCATTCAACTCTTGATTTCAGCTCAGGTCATGATCTCACAGTCCGTGGATTTGAGCCCCACATTAGGCTCTGCAGTTAGTGCTTGAAATTCTCTGTCCCTCCCCCCCCACACACACACACAGACTCTCTCTAAAAATAAACTTAAAGAAGTTCCAGCAAAGCATATTTAAAAAAGCCTATATGATAGGTCGCCATTCTTGCTCCAAGTACAAATGTAATCCCGCCAAATTTATTGAAACCAGACTTAATCTGTGAACAAATTAGTCTTACTGTTTATTTAAATAAAAATGGAATGATTGTAGAGACAAAACTATGTAGAGAGCATAACACACCTTTGTGGATATCAAATTCTAGTGCTGGTAAGTATCTCTGAGAATTTGTTTTCTACCTATAAACTGGATTAGATTCTGAATTCTCCCAGTTATTTCCATTATTTGGCTAAAACTCTTCAAATTTACATTTCAATTTTTCTCCTATCTTTCCGACTTCGGATCACTGAGAACTAAAATTGCCTTTTCCCTAAACCATGCAAGCTAGAGTTGGACAATTTGATATGAACTTCAGAGAAATCACAACAGTTTACTTAGGGACAATTTTCATGCTGGTTACTGAGTGACCACGTAGAAAGATCACCAAAGACATTCAAACTACAAACCAGGAATATCCATCAGATTGCCTCTGCCTGCCCTCACTCCATCTGATGATGCTTTAAGCTAGTCATCTAGAAATTTTCTCAACTACCTGACTTCAGAACTCAGAAACTGGGATTATAGTCTGTCCAATTATTAACCATTTTCTTCTTTTGTTTCCATAAAAAGGTCTCTTATTAAATACCTGATTACACCATAAATTTAACTTTGGAAATCCACCTGTATCACCACCTCCTGAAATGAAACACAACTGTTGAAATGAACTCATCTATTCTGAGGACTAAGAGATTGGTTAAATGAGATGGAGCAATCTATCAACTCAACATCTGAACTGTGAACCTTCATGGTGATGTTTTACACATAAGACTAAAGGGGGTCAGAATGAGTCTTTCCAAAATGTGCCACTTTGGCATGTAGATTATTTTGAGTTTAAGACAATCAAGGTCTGAAAGACTCAAAAAGCATTTTTCACCTCCCTATTAACTGCCTCTAAAAATTTAGATTCAGAGCCTGGTCCAGGAAGAGAGCTTTCAGAAAAGACAACTATAAAAATTATAGGCTAGGTGTGGTAAGCTGGGGGGAGCTCCCCAGAAGCTGTTTATTCAAATCCTCTCTGTGTCCCACTATCTCTGTGTGGCATGACAAACATTTGTTTACTGAACTTTTGCCCTTCCCATCTTCCTATGAATTGTTTTTCTCTTCTTTGAGGCCCCAGATCACTACTTCCTTTGTCCTTGGTTCAGGATGGTGTGTAAGCCTCAATTGCTTGGCTATCCTTGAGCAGCTCATGTTTTTGTGGGGCTCCCTTTTGTACAAATTTTTTTTTCGTTTAACAATAGACCAGCCAAAAGAACTTGGATTTTCCCCACCCCTGTACATCTAAACATAGCTTTATATATTCCTTTCTTCCTTTATTCAACATGTCATTCATTCATTCATTCATTCATTCACAGTTTGGAGTGGAAAACAGTCACTAAGGAAGAGAAATGGGCAGGAAGATGTACTCATTTACAAGAAGAGTAAAAAGAAATTTCCATAGAAAGCAATGTAAAATAATACTGTCATTATGTATTATGAACAAGGTAGTATCAAACTGCTAAAGTAAAACCACTCACTTGATCAAAGACTTGGATTTCTATTAACAAAGCCCAGAGCTTTCTTAGGACTTTAAAGTATGGCCAATATAATCAGAGTAAGACTATAAAGGTGTAATGCAGGATATCTTTCCAACTCTAAGAAATTATTTCCAGTGGCTCTGAATAACTAGACATCATCACTGTCCCTTGTTATTTCAAAAAAAAAAATTATGTTCCAGTATGTTTTGTATTATGTGAATCTTATGTTTTGTTTCATGTGATACCTATAAGCTAGTCTGTTCAAATTCCAATTCCAGCTTTTTATAATTTCAGCTGTGATCTACAGTTCATTCTGTTAAGACTTCTCCATAATCCCTCCATTCCATATTATATATACACCTTCAGTGCTTCCTTCCCTCCCTCACATCCTAACACCTTCATTTAATCACTTCTTAATCATTTGCCTGAAAAGTAAACCCTCCAGTCACTTATTGTTTCCTTCCAGATGCTGCTGTGGAATGACTCCCCATAGGCTTCACCTAACATTCCATCCATGTTCATCTGGCCGTGCAGACTGGGATTCCAGCACTCTAAAGCTTTTAAGCTCTTTCTTTCCAAGAAAACTCATAGCTAACACCATTATTTCCTCACAAAAACAGCTAACATCTGCAGTCTGAAACATCAAAACAAAGGAAAAAAAAGTTGCACAATTCTGCTAAAGTTGGATGCAAACTTTATCAGCCATTTTAGGCAATAAATCAATGTTCTTTTTTCAATTCCCATTAAAAAGTAAACCATGGTGGCTGATTTTCAATTTCCCCTCAGATGAACAATTAACAAACAGGTTACATGCAATGACTAATTCGTCTTTATGCCTTCCAGCTAAGCTAACTAAGCTTCTATTTAAAAACCTAATCTCTAACAAAATTTATCAGGTTGCTCAATAAAGTTTAATTTTATTCTGTGCATAAATAGTTCATTTCAGCAGCATTCTTTATTCAACTTTTTCAGGAAGCAAATATCCCAGCAAACGGCTTATTCTAAACTGATAGTATTCAATGTTTACTGTTATTCATCACAACTCTCATATTAATAACTTTGACTATAATTAAACTGTATTCTTAGAAAATAACTTTAAAACTTTGATCTTTCTTGTTTTACAATCTTAGTTAATATAGATTCTTTTTTAGAAATAAGGTCCCTACAAGACTGAGACAAGCTTCAAGCCTCCTCATTCCAGCTGTTTCCTGTATAGATCATAATGGCCTTTAGTCATGGGCAATTCCTTTAGATCAGTATTTCTCAAATTTTAATGTGCATGTGAATCCCCTGTAGAGCTTATTAAAGACAGTTTCTTGGGACCATCTCCAGAGATCATGATTCATTAGGTCAAGTTGGGTCCATGAATTTGCCTTTCTAACCAGTTCACAGATAATGGTGATGCTATTGATCCAAGGACCACAAGTAGAGAGCCATGTAGGGTCTAGTTTAAGCCAACTTCAAAGAAAATCTGTAGGATTATGCTTAAGAGCCCATCACCATCAACTACAAAATCCGTAAAATCCCTCTCCCAATATAATGTAAAAACGTTAAAAATTAAAATTACAATCTTTTTACTAATATCCATTCTAATTCCATAGCTTGAATAGCACTTCCTTAACTCATACCTTTCAAATACCATTATTTTATGTCTAAGTGGAAATGATTTACCTTTCCTCATCTGGACCATCCCAATTCAGTCTTCTCAGCATATGCTAGAGTAATTAATGCATGAAATTTAAACCATTAACACCACAATCTCAAATAATTCTAAAACCTCTCTTTATGAAGTCTGCAAAACATTTAAACATTTTTCTACGTCTTTAAATTTTCAGTGATATTTAGAAATACCAATAGTGGTAGCATCTATATATATTAGAGCACACTAACACACACACACACACACACACACATACACACACTCATTTTTATGCTGAATAGCTTGAAAGAATGGGAGACAGTAGTTCAGGAAAGGCCTCAGGATTTGCTGCCCCCACAACCAGGCCATCTGCCCTCTAGGGCGTCATTTTAGTCCTTGTGGAGGGAAACAGCTGGAACATTAATGGCTTGACTTAAGAAGGTTTGGTGTAGCAAGAGTAGGTCCTACTGTCCAAAGTGACATAATAACAGATGTAATAACTTATGCTGGTCATTTGAAAGTTTGAGATAATATCCTGAAATCTCAAGGATATTTAATGATGTCAGTAGAATAAGCCAAGAAATCAACTACAAGGTAGGCAGGGTAAACAAGCAGGCACTGAGATTCTATCCTGTTTGACACTTTCTCCTAGATGCCTACTTTTCAGTGGCTTCTCCCAGTTCTTCTTCTATCAATTTCATACACAACGTTCTTAATTGCTCTGGGTCCTTATTTCTCTTTGCCCAACTCATCATTCCCCTCAGAGTGTTCTAACAAAAAAAAGAAAGCTTTGATATATCACTGTTTACCCAACAGTAATAAATATGAACTTACATACATAGCCCTAAACCTACATACATGGAGACATACATTCAGACACTCACAAACATGTTTGGACATGGATGGGATGATTTTAGTGAGTACGTGCCTGCATGTGATGATAAACCTAATCACAGGAACAAGCTCATGAACTATAAATGTTTGTCTTCACGAAAATTAGAGCAACTGAAGTATACTGACATTAGCAACTAGGGTTCTAAGAAAAGTATTTTATGTGCTGATAGGGATGTTAAAGTCAAAATGTGAAAAATAAAACACACCCCATAGACCAAATTTAATTATACTCTGCCACAACAGTAATACAAATATCAAACCTTGTAAGAATATACTCAATTTTTCTGATTTTCAACACCTGTATTTTTTAATATAGGAGAATTGTATACTTCACTAATTATTAGGCACAAATTTTTCACACATGTTTCCCTCCTGGGAATTAATGATGTATCTTCTAGCATGCCCTGGCCCATTTTAAATATTTCAGACTTTCTAAAAGTTTTTGGCATTCACTTTCCACTTATCCATATTGCTTAACAGATTGGGTCTCTAACTACATTATGAATCAGAAAACAGAACAAAGTTATTACATATAGTTTGAGTAATTAAGTCATCTGATACCAAGTTTTACCTGTGGCTTCATCAAAACTAGCTAAACAAGAGTTCCTACAAAAATGTATGGCAAGAATCTTTTATCTTCTTTTCCTAACAGTTTAAAAAAAAACCTGTTGGTCTTCTCTTGATTTTGTTTTTAGTAAAAGAACAAGTGGCATAAAAAAATCATATGGCTTGTGGCTTCCTCCTCACAGCTCGATGCTCCCAAGGAGCCAAGTCAGCCCGGTGGCGAGAAGAAATGAGGAAATAGAGACACATGCCACCCCACTTTCTGCACCTCAGCATGGGTTTTAGAAATGCAGAGCAGAAATGGAAGGATAGCAAAGCCACCTGAAAGTGCAACCTGTAATTGGTATAAATTCAACTCAAATGTTCAGTCATAAAGTGACTGGTTGTGAGCCCCTCGTTTCTCAAATGGAAGCATCCTGAAGTTCTTCTTTTAGGGGCACATTGTAGAGCTAGCACAACCGCCTTGAGCTAATTTTTTTCTTTCTCATCCATTTATCTTTTTTATTCTGTGATCGATTATACACAATTTGTTTCATTATGTTTGTACTTGTTTGTGTCCAAAAGAAAATTCTTGTTCTCTATTCTTCCAACAACCCAGGTCTTATTAATAAAGCTTTTATTAACCTCACAATAGCTCTTAAGTACATATTAGGGGACTGAGGTGGTTTTTTTTTTTTTAATTTCACTTAGTGATTAGAGTGTGATTTTATTCTACAAACTGTAGTTTTGAATGACCACTTAGAAAAAATAAAAATCCAATGGTTGAAGGAAATAGATTTTTTTCCAACAGAACTTACCCAGAAATTTTCAATAGGTGTGTGAGGTCTGCATACATAGTATCTGGTATGTATACAATACATTTTCTATAAATCTGACCTTTTTGGTATGATTTTAAGTCGACTGTACTTGCCCCAAGTGTAAGCCACTTATTAAAAAAACTAAGAAAGGATCTATTTCTCAGAAATATCCTATAAAATCATTTACCTGACTACAGGGGTAAAAGAAGGGCTGCTGTGAGGTACAGAGTGAAAGAAGGTCGTGAAAGTTTAACAAAGAACAATGGCATCATTTTAAAGAGTCTGAATAATTTCTCTCTAAAGTCAGAGCGATTCATTCAGGTTCATCCACCTCAGATTTTAAATATTGAGTCTCAAAATGAACTAATGAGGCAGGGTGAGCTATATTATCCTAAATCATCTGTAACCAAGCGCAGTTTCCTTTCTTAAAGTGATAGATTAATCTAGAACCTTACCTATTCTGATACACAAAAAGAAGTTACAGTAAATGAGTACAAAATAATTCTTATAATTGAAGTTCCTACTGGTCAATATACTGACATGATGTAGCATAAGAAATTCTGGCTTTGAAACCTCTTATAGGTCCAAGTCCAGTGCTAGGAGTTATGTGGTCTGCAGAGGTTTTTATTAACTCTATGAGCCTCCCTTTCCTCATATTAAAAACAAGCATAACAGGATCTTCTTCGTGCAAATATGAGTTCTGAATTTAAGTAAAGCCTTTAGCAAAGTCACTGGCATAAGTTCTCTATGTGGTAAAGAGTGGTTGCTATTACTATCGCTGTGTAATTTCCCAAACTCTTGTCGATAATATTGTATTAACAGTTATTGTAGCATTTTATGTCTTGTGTGTTCTTCCATTTGTCCCATTCAATAAGTTAGTTGCAAATCTAGAGCAGGTATGCTAAAATACTACTGACCCTAAATAATACTTTTTGATTAAGAGAAATGATTGACATTCTATTTAACAAGTTATCACTATTATTTTCTCCCCAAAAGGTCAGTGTCTGTATATGTTCTTCAAAGAGCAAATAGATACTTAAGAGATCTAGCTCTCTAGAGATGAATATTTACGCAGGCTTATGTTCCATTTCCTTTAGCTCAAGTTTTTCTTTCAGTATTTTCTAGAGCATACGTTTAGCAGAATTATATTAAATATTAAAATATTGTCATAAGGGAACAGGGACTAAGTGATAGCAGACATTCATGAGTGAAACTCTGAATAACTACATCTGTTTCTCCACAGGTCTTGCAAATGTCTTTTAAACACAGCCCTAAAACCTAGGCAAACAGAACTCCAAATTGCCCTCAGCTTTTATGTTTGACCAGGTCCACAGCTTTCTATAAAATGTAAGGTTTGATCTGTGCCATAGGCATTTTTAAAAATCTGAGACTTCTCAGTCCCTAAATCAAAATTCTCAGAAAGTAGAAATTGTGTCTAAGTAAAATAAGATTCATATTTTGACTTCAACATTAACCTATGTGATCAGCTTCTATTTCACAGTGAAATAAATACAGATTGAGGAAAGAATTTAAAAAGTGAATGCCAGATTCTGTACACTCAGTGGGTTACAGATGTATGAAAGTGGTGGCAGAGAGCCACTCCACTTCCTTCAAGATCCAAAAACATTTGGAAGGAAGCCCCAGAAGGAAAGACGTCTGACAGACATGTTCTCTTTGGGGTTTCCTGCCTCCTTGTTTGCCAAGCTTCCTAGACCCCTTTGCTTGTTAATAAAGTTCACTAAAAAGACTTTATGAAATGCTGATTTCATAGAGTGAAACTTATATTAAAGGCCTTTTTATGTAGTTGAAGTTTCCTGCCATCTGCATTTCCGTACTTCGCAAATCCAAGGAAGCGTGACTTGGAAAGTTAACGAGCGTAAGGTGACATTTGATGCGCTTACTATCAGTGGGATATTCAGCCCAAACGCTGAATCCAAAACCAGAGACCATGGCTTAGATACTGCAATAGAGAAGCTGCTCCACCCTGAGGGTATCATTATACCCCTCAGTGTTTCTATTCCTTTTCCCATAAAACGGAATCCTGAGAAGATGCATATTGTACACCATGTGAATTAACTCTGTAAAAACAGATATGGAAAGTACATGAAAAGCTAGATTCTACTTTCTCTGACCTTCACGGTGATGGCCAGGAAAGAAAAGACGGGTTTTCAAAAATTCCAAAATTAGTACCTGGATTTAAAAATACACATTATAGTCTAAAATAAAAACCTCTAAAGTCCATACAGTATAAAAATACACAATATGGAAAATACAGAACTAACACTAATTCTAGTTTACAAAAATAACATCTTTGATATAATTAAATACATACTCTTGCCAATCAGAAATTCAGGTAATTTGGCTGCAAGCACCTGAAGTTTGTATTATGGATATTTGCTTTATTTAACATATAGAAACTATTTCATTCTATAAACATTTTTAAAGGATGTGAGTATTTAGGTCTCCTGCATAACAGAAAGGTAAATAAAATAGTTTCATCTCCTGAGAAGATCTCAATCTAGCACTAAAAATATATTTTGATATATAGATATTTTAATCATTTCAAACATATTTGGTAGGGAACTCTACTGCAATGCGGAAAACAAACATGAGCCCACTAAGCTTTATTCAGGAATTGGGTCTGGCAGAAAGAGAGGCAAGAGACACAAGCCAAACATTCATAAGAGCCACCACTTGCAAAGGTAAGCATCCATTTTCAAATCAATCATGAAAAAACCTAGTAAGTCAATTTTCAAGATTAGGGGCCTGTCAATTATTTTTTTCCCCTCTAAGAGACAATAGATGAGATAGAGGATACAGACACAAGTTGATATGTATATATTCATACACATCAATATTCATACCTAATAACTCTCCATGAATTTATTATATTAATTCTGCCCATATATTTTCGACCATCTTATTCTGACCAGGAAGGTCTTCCATCTACCTGAATCCATTTGACCCTAAATCTACCTCCAACACAAAGACTATTATCATCACTGACTCCCCCTGCACTGCATTAGAACGTATTTACAGGCTTGTGTTTTTAAAGGAGTTATAAGAAAGGAATGCAGGAAAAAAAGTGATTCAAATAAAAAGCAGGCTGAAGAAAAGAGCTTTCAGAATGAGACAGCAATAAAAAAGGAAAATGTGGCCTAAATGGTGGCCTTGGGACAGAAACATTAGTGGTTCTACTTCCCCTTCCTACCCACCATGGTCCTCACCACCTTGCCAGCACCAGAGAGCCAGAGCACAGCCCTTTCTCTTTCCAAATTGGGGAAGGAAACACCAGTTTCTCTTATCAAAATCACGTTCGGAACTCTCAGCTCTGGTCCCTTCATCACTGTGTAGAAACAATAGTTTTTGTTTATATTTTATATTTTTCAGAGAGCCTTTCTACAAGTGGGCTTTCCATTACGTTATTACTAGGCTTTCCTATAAGCTATATATGAAAAAGGTTTAAACATATAAACATCTATAAACCTGAATAATGTTCTAAATTATCTTCACATAAAAGTCTCTATTATATAAAGTCTGATTTTAGAATGAATGTTTTGGGAACAAGATATGGCGACCAGTATTATTTTCTGAAGAAAACATAAAAATTTCCCCAACAAGATGGTCAGATGTAGACAAAATGCAGCAACACCTGTGTTCACTTAGGAATGAATTCTGATTACTCGGAAAAGACCATCCAAAGGGGGAAGATGGCAAACTTCTGGTAATTTAAAGACAACTCCTGCTTGCTGCTAATTATAATTAGGTTCTATATTGTTCAAAATATATCAATGTTCAGAAATGTCCTAGGTAGTCTCATTAAAGCATCCCCATATAATTGTCCATTCGAGGATTAAAAACAAAATAAAATACCCATTGACACAGGAAGATAATCTGGATGCCCAAGGCAGCAACAAAGATGAATAGAGTATACGTCCAACTTAAGCATTTCTATGTCCTTAGCTTAAGTGTAGCCTTGACCCAACAAAATATTTCCAGAGGTTAAATTCTGCTCATCTGTGCAAAAGCCAATTTGCATCTCCCACTTAGACTAACAATAGAGAGACCTGCTGAAGGACACTAGGATTCTGCATGTTGCTTTTATTATTAGGGCTTTAAGCAGGCTGGACAATCACTTTCAAATCAGAATTTCTGTTAAAAACAATATTCCCCAAGTATAGGACTTTGCTTTATCTCTTTTAGTATGATCTGTTACATCCAAGTGACCCATAAAGTTATAGTGCTGCACAGTCTAGCCCCTTAGTTGATTAGGAAAACTGGAAAGAAACAAAAATAAAAGCTAAACTTGGAAGGGATAGTCAAGGAGAGAATAAAGGGTCAGGGAAAGTTACAGCACAGAGTGAATAAGCACAAAGAAAGCCAGAAGACTTGGAGGAGCCCACAGCTAATGAAAAAAACAAGAACGCAGAGTGGGGGGAGGGAAGGATGTGAAAGCCAGCTGGAATCAGAGAAAGCAAGAAATACAGGAGCCAACAGAAATCCAAGGACAGAAAGTATTGGAGATTGAAGGGAACAGGAAATTTATTGGAAACTAAGTTGTTTTTCCTTTTGTATCCAATGCAATTCTATTCCAGGCAGAACTCTAGTCTCAACCTCAAAGAGGGCAGAAGGAAGTTGAAACTCATAGGAGTCTTTCATGGACAGGAGCCAGGAGTTCTGGAAAGATAGACCAGAGAAAACATGATATGACAGCAGACCCTCTGAAAGCAGATGCAGCAATACAGCGGTGGCAGCCTCACCCAGCACAGTATTTGCAAAAATAAAACAACAGCAACAACAAAACGATGTAAAAACAGTGATGGTTTGGCTCCACCTCAAAGCTACAGAATCAGAATTTCTGACATTTGAAAAACACCTCAGGTGATCCCTATCACCAGAAAAATTTAGGAAACATGGGATATAGTAGGAAAAATCAGGGGCTCTGCAAATAGAGCTGCCTAAATTCAATTCCTAGCTCTGCTATTCACTAGCTATGGACCATGAACAAGTTATTTTACCTTTCTGCATCCTAATTACTCAATTCATAAAATGGATTGTTGGGAGGATTAAATGAGTTATTGTATGTAAACAGTTAGTAGTACCTAGTCCATATTGAATACTCCACAGTAGTAAGTATATGACTGATAAAGTGCTCTGAATAGAGAACCCATAGAAAATATTGTATCTTCATTGATTAAAAAATATGAGAAATATATATATAAAAGATGCATCTTGGATGAGGTATGTATGGGATGAAATATCCATAGAAGCATTCATCCCAATGGTCGAGAGACCAAGCCACAACCATCAGGGCTCTTGATCTCAGCATTCACCAGCCAGGCATTTCCCTTCAGGAATCAACACGTGAACAATCCTGACAAAAAGGTTTTTTGTTTTTCTGGGTTTTTTTTTTCCCCCAAAAGCACATGTAAGTCAATTCAAATTAAAGGAAATTCCAAGATGTGCATTCTCCATGCTCGAGAGATGAGGACTCTCTCTAAATGCAATAAATCTAGGTCCTGGCTGATGCCAAGATGCCCAAAGAGAACCACATCCATCACAAGACTGTTAAGGACCAAACAAGTGGTAACCCACTTCAGTTTACAATCCTGTTTTCTTTGGTCATTTCCCAAAAAATTATTCCCAACAACCATCTACTTCTTCTATAGAACCACACATAGTTGTCTGCCTTTCTCGTTATGTGAAGACTCAAGTCTCATTTTTCCATCTGGAAACAGCTCTGTAATAACAAGCTCCACTACATTCGCAACCTCTTAACTGAACATTCCCATCATCTTCTAGCCTCAAATGAAGACTTGATCACCCGTGTGGAAAGCACCTGACTGGAATCCTCTCACATAGAGACTGCTTAGTTTCCTACACCTTGCTTACTGACCAGAAATAATGATGGCATCTTTGGTTTCCATTACTTCCTGAAAACTGTTGCTCTTTTTTACTTGTATAAAAACTCCTGCTACTTTGAGATCCATGTGATTTGGCTACACTCTCCTTTATCTGTTTGAGGACTTGTATCCCTTATTTACCAAAGCCAGTAGAACTTAGTTTTCCATTGTTCCCTTATTCCCAGATTTTGACATTGTTCTTCAGTGTATTCAAGGTCCTGGTGAACTTTCCATCCACTATTCAACTTCCACTGAAATTTACTGGGTTTACTTCATTTGAGCCATTAAATCACATGGCCATACAAAGGGCTTATCACTGCTTGTGATGGCTCACTTTGTAAGCCTCTGATCACAACTTTCTGTATTTTCGACTTTCTAACTTTGTTGTGCCCATGACTAAAATCTTTGGCTTCATGAGTACTTACGAGTCTTTGGAACTCTTTCACTACCTGTCAGAGTGTCTTATGTTGAACATAAGATTATGTTAACAAAGAGGGTCTTGAGAATGGCAATATACCTGGTAACATGTTATGTGAGGAGCCATGGTGTAATAATAATGAAACAGACTTTTTCTAAAGATGAATGCGTTCACTCTGTGAAATACATATTTTGTTCCCATCATACTGATTTAAATATAAAATAAGAATATCAAAAAGTATAAACAGCCTCAGAGATAAAAAATATAAAGTGGTGAGTGAGGCTGGTAGATATGGCAGACAATAGGATAAACATATCAACAGTCACACATAATCACACGTAATTAAAGGTAAAGTCACCTAATGAAAGATACAATGAGATAAGCAGCTTTTAAGAGACATTTAAAGCAAAACCATAGAGAAATTTAAGTGCCTTAAGACAGCTCACATTTTTTAAAAAAGGCTAAAATTACGTGAGGTAAATATGCAAATAAATATTAAAACAAAAAATATAGGATTTTTAAGAAACAAATTGTTAGCACATCACACATATGCACAAAGATACAAATATGTACATATAGACAAGGCTATCAACAAACCTACAAAATACTTTTCAAATGAACTGATTAAATATGTGGACTTCCAGAAAGGCTAAGAATTGACAAAAAGAATAAAATAGAAATAAGGCAATGCAAAGGATTAAAAAGAAAAGGTTGATGACAAAAAAATGTTTATAAACTTCATGTCCATAAAATCAAAGATTTGAGATAATCCTATCAATAGAGACAACATTATGAAGGAATTATCCATGTAATGATTCATTGATTTATTCAACAAATTTTACTGAACTATGTCACATTTAAGTAGTATATTGTTTCTCTAAAGCCAGATACTGAAGTTGAGCATAACTTTATTCTTTTTAAAATATCTTTCATAATTTTTATAATGAAAACCATTAGAATAGTCTATTTTTCCATAAGTATTATTTTTTCCTGAAGCAGCCAATCATCTTTTTTTCCTTTTTTTGAACTTTAAGTTGCTACTCTATACAAATTTCCACTTATAAGATAAATAAGGTCTGGGAATCCAATGTATAGCATAGTGATTATACTTAGTAATACGGTATTGGGGAACCTGGGTGGCTCAGTTGATTAAGCACAGGACTCTTGATTTTAGGCTCAGGTCATGAGCCCAAACAGTAAGTAAGATCTTACTAACAGTAAGATTGAGCACTATATCAGGCTCCTACTGACAATGCAGACCTTGTTTGAGATATTCTCATTCTCTCATTCTCTCTCATTCTCTCCCCCTGCCACTCCCCAACTCGTGCTCACTCATTCTCTCTCAAACATTAAATACTGTATTACATGCTTGAAAGTTGCTAACAGAGAAGATCTTATACGTCCTCACCACAAAAATAACAATTATGTGATGCGATTCAAGTGTTAGCTAATGCTGAAGTGGTAATCATTCTGCAATACGTTAAGTATATTAAATCTGTACACCTTAAGTCTACACAGTGTTATAGGTTATTTATATCTTAGAAAGCTAAGAGATTGTTTACTCTAAATGCTTGGCATATTACCTGGAATGTAACTACTTCAAATTTTTTGTAAAATGGTAAATTAGTGTAATTATTTTTATACTTTCCCTCTTATATTGTTAACATTTCAGCTAGCTTGTCTGGAATGAAATTCCAAGAACCACCAGAAAATCTGGACAAAACGTTAATAAAAAACACCTATTTGATAGCTTTCGAGAGTTGCCAAGGTAGTGAGTACCTTGGTGGCCCATGTACCATGCCAAAGAAAAGCAAAGTGGGAAGACCAGCACTGAGCATGAGTTTTCCTCTTGAGGCTTTTGCCAATTCTGTATCAGCAGCTGAGCTGATACAGAGCACTAGGAGCCTTAGAGGCTGAGCAAACAATAGTTTCAGTTCAGGTACCAACTAGGAGGGGTTACCCTGGTCAACACCGGTCAACACCATAGGCTTGTTAGTTAGAACTACTGAAGAGCTACAAAATAAAAGGGTGAAAAGAAAGACACAGACTCACAAATGAGGTAGACCCAGCCTCAAATTAACCAAGACTCCTAATGGCTTAAAGTAAGCTATCCTTATACTTCCTGGGAGCTAAAAGCTAAAGATAACCCTTTCTGTACCTCACACCTGTTAGAATGGCTATTATCAAAAATCCAAGAAATAGTGTTATGAGGATGTGTGTGTGGTAAGGGCAAAACTCTTGTACTGTTGGTGGGAGTGTAAATTGGTGCAGCCACTATGGAAAAAAGTATGGAGAGTCCTCCAAAAATTAAAAATAGAACTGCTATATGATCCAGCAAACCCATTTTGAATTATTTATCCAAAGGAAAGGATATCACTATATTTAAAAGGTATCTGCACCCCCATGTTCACTGCAGTATCATTTACAATAGTCAAGACATGAGAACTTAAGTGTTCATCAACAGATGAATAAATAAGATGTAGTACATACACACAGGCATATTTTTCAGCCATAAAAAAAAAAAAGGAAATCCTGACATTTGTGACAAGATGGACAGACATTTAGGGCATTATGCTAAACAAAGTAAGTCAGGCAAAGAAAGACAAATACAGTAGAATAGCATTTATATGTGGAATCTGAACAAACAAACAAACTCAGGGCTCCTGGGTGGCTCAGTTGGTTCAGTGTCCAACCTCGACTCAGATCATGATCTCACAGTTTGGGAGTTTGAGCCCTGCACTGGGCTCTGTGCCAACAGTGTGGAGCCTGCTTGGGATTATCTGTCTCCCTCTCTCTCTCTGCCCCTCCCCTTCTTATGCACTCTCTATCTCTAGAAAATAAACATTTAAACGATAGTCAGTAAAAAATAAATAAAACTCACAGAGAACAGATTATTGGTTCTTAGAGGTGGGGGCTTGGGGATAGAGAAGGGGAGGTGAGTAAATAGAAAAAAAAGATAATCCTTTCTAGAAAAGAATAACTTGAGTCTCCTATTAGGTCTATAATTTTCATGTTTGGTGTCTAACACACTGAAAAATCAGTGAGCATTGCAAAAGGAAAGATACATACATCAGACCCACTAGAGATCTGAATATTGGATTTATCAGACATGGAACTTAACTCTGATAAATACTCGAGAATTCACAACACAATTGTGTTGTGAATTCTATCTCACAAGATAGAGAATGTAGCAAAGAACTAAACAGTTTTAAAAATCACATATAAATGCATTAACTCAAAAATGTAACTAAAATTAAGAACTCAATAGATTAGATGAACAGCAAATTAAAACTGAAGAGAGAATTAGTGAAATGGAGTACAGGTGAGAAGAAAATATTCAGACTGAACATACAAAAAAAGATGAAAGATACAAAAATGAGTGGAAGAAACAGATGGAGCATAGGGAAAGTTTTTATGATTTTTCAAATCATAGGCCCAAGTGGAGAGATTAAAAAAAAAAAAAAAGCAATACTTTGGAAGAAATGGTTGAAAATTTTCCCAAGCATATGAAAGCCAACAAAGTTTGAAGCCATAGATCCAAGAAATGTTATAAACCATTAGCAAATGCAAAGAAAATTACATCTACACACATCATAGTCCCACTGTTGGAAAGCAAAGACAATGAGCAGACTCAGTATTATCAAAGAAGCAAAAATAAGACTGATAGCTCATGTCATTATCTCTGGCTTCTACTTTATCTATTGAGAAATCTGCATTTTGTGCTGTTGTCATATTTAAATTTCTTATGTGGAATATATATCCATAGTCAATATTAACTTTTTTATGTACATTGTATGTGTATATATGTATCAAAATAAATGTAATTTCATACAAAACTAAAAAATCAGATTTTTACTAAAGAAAATATTAAACCAATTACTTCTAGCTGAAGGAAAATAATTTCAGATGGAAAATGGAGATGAAGAAAGGAATGAAGACAAAGAAATATGTTCATGTATATAAATGTATAGCGACTATATACATATTACAAATATACTGTATATAAAATTAATGTACACTAAAATATAAAAAGTACATGGCAGTAATGGAGCTAAAATACTATATTTACTTGTTTAATAAGTTGCAATAGTGAGAATTTATTTAATACTTTAATAAGCCCAGGATGTGTGTTGATATCTTATAGGTGGCAGCTAAGAGTATAGTAAGAACTGTATATAATTAAGAAGCTATTGCAGGGGGAAACAATAATAGGTCATTTCAAAAGAGGCTATAAAGGAGAAGGGGGGGTCATAATAGAAGGAAAAAAAAGAGGGGAAAAAAGAACACCTGAGACAAATAAAAAACCGTGAAATGATACTTTTCCCTGAAAATTCTTCCCCAGTCCTCCTAAGGTTTTAGTAAATATGCTAACATTTGCATAGCTGCAAACTAAAAAGCATGTAGTCACATTATCCTCTGATTAAATTTAAGGAGAAATATATTTATTTAAATTCCAGAGCAATTTGAACACCAAATACTTTCCTTGAATAATTTTTGCTGAGAGCCAATGTAACTTAAAGCAATCAGGATATAATGTATGATAACTATAAAGTTAATGTTACATAATCTACAATTTTGCTTTTATACATCTAATATATTGATGATTGTTTGCATTAGAATTTAGATCATTCAGAATTTTATCACCACAATGGGTTATTAATATATGAAGGAGTTGAGGCATCTGGGTGGCTCAGTCGGTTAAGCTTCTGACTTCAGCCCAAGTCGTGATCTCATGGTGTGGGAGTTCGAGCCCCTCATCAGGCTCTGCACAGACATTGCAGAGCTTCTTGGGATTCCCTCTCTCTCCCTCTTTCTCTGCCCCACCACTACACTCACTCTCTCACTCTCACTCTCTCTCTCTCTCTCTCTCAAAATAAGCTTTAAAAAAATAAGAAGAAATTTAGATACTGCTTAAGCAGCACTTGGAAATCAAAATGGAATTGCTTTCCTAGGTTACATTTGATTTGTTTACATTTAATCAAATCCTTGAAACATACCAATGAAGCCAGCTTCTTCAGACCCATTTTAACAAAGACACACATAGAAAATAAAACAGGCCTTAAGAGATAGCTTGAACCATAGAATGATATATTTTAACTTCCTGGTCTATCAACAGAATCTTCCGTAAAACCAGTGTCATTAGAAAATATTAGAAACTCAAAGAATTTAATTAGTGGAGCTGTGGTACACTAAGCCTTTCTTTACACTGACCCATTTTGTATTTGATAATAAACTGTGAAACTTCCAATGTATATATATTTATACATGCACACACTCTTTACTTTTGATCCTAATAATTTATCAGGGATACATTATTATCCCTCATGTGTAAACAGAAATTTTAAGATGTAGCCAGGATATCACCTGCACAAAAAAAAAAAAAAAAATCACAGAATGAATTGGTAGCAGCAAAGGATCTAGTTTTCCCATCTTCTATTGCCTAGCACAGGATTCTTTCGAAATACAGCATCCTATCTGTCCCAACTGTTACCAAATTGTTTCAAATCACAGGGGTCCTGCTCATCATTCTGCCAGATTTATGGTGAACACATGATTAAGCACTGTGCTGTCTCTTCACAAACCCCAGAATCCATTTGCAAGTCTCCTCCCCAAAGCATGACTAGCTTCTATGAAATAAAAAGGTAAGACCCAAACAGCATAATATCCATCTTCTATCACTAAGACCAGACTGTATTGACACCAAGTATTCATTCTCCTAACATTAGCATTCATTTAATTAGTATTTATCATTGTACTACAATGTACCAATCATTGATCTGGCAAGCGCTAACAAGAAATTTCATGGTCCCCATAAGAGTGAGAGAAACATTCATTCATTTGTTCGTTCAGTAAGTATTTACTGGCCACTAAAAACCAACCAGGCGTTCTGTTAGTTGCTGAGAATGGTGGATGTTTTCCTTACTTTTATGATG
The DNA here is from genome assembly GCA_028646485.1 of Cryptoprocta ferox. Taxonomy (NCBI): domain Eukaryota; kingdom Metazoa; phylum Chordata; class Mammalia; order Carnivora; family Eupleridae; genus Cryptoprocta; species Cryptoprocta ferox. The sequence goes on along the minus strand of CM053577.1, from coordinate 93,174,452 downwards.
CTTAGAATCTGGTAGGGAACTAAACATCAAATAATCATAAAAATAATTATATAATTCATATTATATATGATGAATTGTGCACTGAGCAATATAGGATAACAAGGGCTGCTTAAGAGTCTTGGCAAGATTTCATGGGAATGCAACATTTGAGCAAAGATCTGAAGGGTGAACAGAAGTTAATTCGCTATAAAGAATCTTCCCAGCAGAGGGGAGAACGATCAAAGGCCATAGTTCCAGAGGAAACATTACTAAGAATTCAAAGAAGGCCACTGTGGCAAGAACAAAAGAATACCTATAAATGGTGTTGCTGAGAGATGCAAAGAAAATACCATTTGAAGCTTCAGAGACACTTTAAAAGTTGTGATATTCATTCCTAACAGTAATGGACATTCATAGAAGGCTGTAAAATGGGGGAACAGCAGGATTCTATTTGAAGTAGAGAACATCTCCCAACTAGCCATACAAACAGTGGACTGAAGGACTATACTTGTCTAGTAGTGCACAAGAGATATTGCCATTTTAAATTTGGTAGTAGCAGTAAAGTTGGAAATATAGAGATGGATTTGAGAGAAAGTCAAGAGGTGAAATGGCAGGACTTAGTGATACTTTGGATGTAGAAAATAAAGAGCACTTGGTTTGTGGCTTATAGAACTGAATGAATTATGATGGGGTTCTTAGGATAGGAAATACTGGAGAAGGTCTGGAGACTGAGGGAGAACATGAATCCAGTTTTGGAAATGTTGAGTTTGAGTTGCTTTTGCAATATGCAAATGATGATGTCAAATGAGCAGCTGAACATCAGGACTGGAGCCTAAGAGGGAGATGGGAATATAAATCTGGATAAACAAATATACACTATATACACACAATATAAACGGTAAGTGAAACTGTGGATGTGGTAAGAAATCATGAGGAACTGATCATTTCCCAGACAGGTAGAGGCCACTAAGTCAGGCTGGTTCCAGACGTAGAAGCAGAGAGGTAGGCTTTAAAGCAGTTACAGGTGTTGTTAAACAGATGCCGAGGAAGGAGATCAATTGCAACGAGTTAAGTGTCAGGTGTCAATGGTGCTGTGAATTCAAGTAAGATTTAAAAATTACAATGCAACAAGATTGGGACTAAAACAGAATAATGTATCAAGTGTCACGAGAGCACAGAAATGGGGCTTTAACTCTGGACAGGGCCAAAGAGTTGGTCAAAGGAAGTGACATTTAAGCTGTGTTTGAGAAATGAATAGGAGTTTCCCAGGCAAAGCAGTCAGGGGATAAAAGGGTGATATTTAAAGAACGTATAGCTGTTTCTCATACTGCTAGTCATTTTCAATTACCCTTCTTCCACACCTTAACAGGGCAAAGTAGACCTTCTCAGGAGCAGCCTAGAATCCATCAGTGCCCCCCACAATCCATAAAATTAGAACATGGAGAGAAATACGGTGTTAATAAGAGTCATGTAAAGTCTCAAAGTGAGGGAATAAAAATTAAGTCCTTACTATATAATAGACTGAATATGAAAGTTAACAGTTATAATAGCTAAAAAACAAATTAGAATGTAGAAAAGTTAAATAGTTATGTAAACATACAAGAAGAATAACTTTCACTTTCATGCATTCTCAGCAACAGGCTTTGAGCCAGATGACCATGCCCATCTTTTAAGTAATGAGAAGCAATGTATCTTTCTGACCGCTTTTGAAAGAATCCACAAATTCTGAATTCTGATTTGTAGAACCAAAATTATGATTTCACATAAGGGTACACTAAACTGAGAATACACTGACTGTAAAACTACAGGAAAAAGTGATACCCAGTATTAGAATAGTTGATTTAAAGCCACATAGTAAAATTATGTTTACCTACTAAAATGATGAACACAAGTTACTATTCTTTCCACAAGATGAATGAGGAATAAACATTTTGCATACAGAAAAATTCAAAAAAGAACTAAATCCTTATATAGTGTCCCTTCCTTTGTCCATGGTTTAACATTCATATAACAATGATCACTGTTACTACTTGCAAAATTTTACATTGTGATCTCCTTTAAAGGAAAAACAAACGTCTTTATATATATATTTTTTTCATTCACCTGCCATTTGAGAGTGCATTAAGCTGCCAGCATGTGGATACTATTAAGTTGCCTGTTGTCTTAAAATGGGTATTCAGGAATCACATGGAAATAAATTTTGGTTTGAAATTGCTGTTATTTACAATTTTTTTTCAAGCTTGTTCAAGTGTGTTGAAGCATAAATACATTAGGGATAATTAATGGTATGACAGATAATTACATTCTACCATTTTTTTCCTAGCCTTATATGTTGGCGTCATTCCTTTTTCTGCCACACATTTTGACAAATTTGTCCTCTTTGTTCCACGGTACAGGGAAGGAAATTAAAACAAAGGCACCATCCCTGGAGGAATGCCTACACATACACTTATTATATAATGCATCCCCTTCAGGGGAAAAACAGAGTAGAAACAGTTCCCTTTGGGCGACCTGCAGAAGCCCACAGGTAGGGATTTTGCTGGGTCTGAGCTATAGAGGCGGGTCTACATGTTCACAGCACAGAGAGGATGGGGAACCTTTTAAGAGGTGAGGCCTAACCAAACGGAACTGCTGCAGGAAGGGCCCTAGGGTGCGGTGGCTACATAACAGGAGGAGAGAGTAGCTGGCAGTGTGCAAAAGGGTGGGGACACCCTGGGCCGGGAGGTGGTACCTGCGCAGGGTCGAGCGCCCCAGCCACTGAATCCCCGATCCAGAGATGCTCCCGGAGAAGCTGCTGGTAGCTGAGGCAGTGCTTCACCGCTGATGGCACATTCCCCATGGCTGGGCCTGGGACTGGAGGCGGCGACGCGAGGGCGCCGGAGGCTGGAGGAGAAGGATGCGGAGCGAGCGGCGCTGGCCCAGAGCGCGCTCCTCCGGGCCACGGGCGGCGAGCACCGGCCCTGCTCCGCGCACTGCGGCGGCGCCGAGAGGGTGGGGAACGGGCGGCAGCGGCGGCCGCGCCCGGGGCAGAGAGCTCGCGAGGCACCTGCGGCGGACGCCCGCAGCACTCGGAACCGGAGAAGAAAAGGAATTGAACCCAAGCCTCCTCAAGTGTGGCGCGTTTTCCTTACTGCGCTGAGCGTGCGGGGCTCTCTGCACACGCCCCACTTACCGACGACTTCTCACCTGGTTCAGATCCTAAGAGAAAGAACGGGTGTAAATAAAAGGAAGGGCGCATGCGTTTTTGTGCGGGTGAGTTTGCTCAGTCCCAGCTGCAGACTTTCATGCTTAATGGGGGGTTTCTCCAGCCTTGAACTCACTTGAGTTTCTGCTTGATGACAGAAAGCTGGATTTTAAAATATTTTGAGGCCGTTTGCAAGGTTAAAATACCGTGTAATAAAGAGGAAAATATATAAAGTACAGAACTGGGGGAGATGTCACAGATAACTTGGTAAGTCAGTAAATTGGTACTACGAGTAAGCACTGAGATGGAACTGTGTTAAGAGACACATGGCTCAAAATTTTTGAAGCCCTAAAGGCTAAATTCGTTCGAACTGAAAATGCTACACAAATCCTTGGGACTTTAGGAGTAATCTTTGGCGTGGAGGGGATTGGGAAGATGTTCCTGGAACAGACCATTTCTCGACCTCCTCTCCTTTCACAAGCACACTTACATCACCTGGACCCACTCTAAAACTTTCCAGAGTGGGTTCAGCAGCTTGAAACTGAATAGACGTTCATTGAGAACAGTCTTGTGCAACCAAGCGTGCAGGGCCAGGCACACAGTCAGCTCAGCTGGTTGCTGTAGCAAATAGAAATCAGAAGCTGGCTGATGTTGTACTACCAGACGAAAGGATCCAAAGATTATCTTGTAAAACATGGCATAAACACATTTAGAGGGAATTTAACACCCAGAATAAGGACACAATCATTACTACTTGTGAGAATGGGAAGCCTTCCATGGGTAATAGAAATAAAACACTAAAGACCGAAAAAGGCATAGAATGGAGAGGTATCGTGTAGATCCTTACTAGAACAGCCCTGGAAAATGAAGAGGATAAGGGGATCTTAGGCCTCATGGCCTTGACCAAGGAGTTAACTTGGAGAATATGCTCTGAACTCCCAAAGAGAACTCATGAAATTATTAGATGCCTTTAATTCTCTAAAGCACAAAAAAATTCCAATTATTATTTACCCGATAATGACTATTTTATAGGCATATATTCATAGTGCTAAATCGATTCTATGTTGTATTTGCAGATCTAAACTGTTAATTATTTTTCCACACAATTGAAATGCATTTAGGTCGAAACAATGCCTATTACCATTTTTTACTCCCTGTTGTAATACTATAACAGGGAACGTAGGATATGAAAGAATTTAAAAGGACCAATTCAAACAACAGTAATAGCAAGGTAACCTTCATAATGGAGTCAGTCCTTCAAAACTTGAAGTAGTTTTGATAATTATTAACGAAGCCTAAGTTTTTGGAGAATATGACTTCTGAGATAAGCCAAATATTCTAAGTCCCTTTGGTACTGAGAACACCTAGAAGTAAATTATAGTGCTTAATAGTTTTCCAAATAGGATAGGTCTTCAGAAAATGTCATCTCCCAATTAGTTCACCATAGTAATATAGTGTGTTATTTTTGTTTTTGTTTTTACAGAAAAGCCTATAAATATGAAAATATTTGTTGGCACAGATTTACTTAATGCATTTCATATGGAAAATGCTGTAATATCAAAAATTTAAACTATAAATACGAAAATCATTAGCAATAATAAGGACCAAATATCTTAAGAATGTATAATCTCACAAATGAAAGGGGGTGAAAATAGATGGGCTTTTGATGGAAAGTACGGTTTGATGTTAAAGCTAATTGTGAATGCCGAAAGTTTACAAATTTGAACAGTTACCTTATTGTACATCTTTCTTTTTTACAATTAGAATGAAATTCTCAATATGTACCCTTGTTATTACAAATCTAAAAAGCTCTAGATGAAATGAGAATAGATAATAGCAAATTCTTCTAGTAGGCAATGTAGCTCTTTCTTCCCATATGAAAGTAAAGAAACTTGGATTCCATTAGACCAGTAAAAGAAATACTTGTTAAAAATCACAAAGTGGGATACCTGGATGGCTCAGTTGGTTAAGCATTCCAACTCTTGATTTCAGCTCAGGTCATGATCTCATGGCTCCTGGGATCGACCCCAGACTTGAGCTCCTCACTGAGAGCACAGAGCCTCCTTTGGATTCTCTCTCTCCCTCTCTCTCTCTCCACCCCTCCCTTCCCCGCTCATGCACCCTTGCACTTGTGCACACATGCTCTCTCTCTCTTTCTCTCAAAATAAATAAACATTTTTTAAAAAATCACAAAGTGTGTGGCATATGTAGTCTGTACTCTACTCTTATTATGCATCAGAACTAAACTATTTCTATTTCATTGAATTTCAACATTCAAATATGAGAAGACATAAAAATTCATTGCAAATTAAAAGGAATTGAATTTTGGGGTGCCTGGGTGGCTCAGTTGGTTGAGCATCCGACTTTGGCTCAGGTCATGATCTCACGGTTCGTGGGTTCGAGCCCCGCATCGGGCTCTGTGCTGACAGCTCAGAGCTTGGAACCTGTCTTCTGATTCTGTGTCTCCCTCTCTCTCTGACCCTCCCCTGCTCACACTGTCTCTCTCTCTCTCTCTCCCAAAAATAAATAAAACATTTTTTAAAAAAGGAATTGAATTTCTTGTTTTCTCTAATGAATATAAGTAACTTTTAAAACATGTTCAGAACTTTCAGTTACCTGTCTTCCCTGGATTGTTCTTAACTTCCTTCCCTCTTTAAGCTCCTACTCAAAATCCAATCTCTCAAGCAGAGAGGTTAATTAACATCTTGGACCCATCCATTGTCTCTTTCTGTTCTGTTGCCTTCTCTCTGCCACTTTTCTCTTTGAAAGTCACCATCAAACACACCACAGTGAGGGAGAGGCCAAGAACTGGTTTTAGATTATCTAAGATGGGAGCCTGATTCCATCACTTACAAACTAAGTGATCTTCAGCAAGTTCTTTAGCCTCTGTTTCCTTATGTTTAGAGGGGTGTTTATAAAGCTTCCCACCTGACAGAGCTGTTGCAAAGATAATATGAGCTAGAATATATAAAGTGATCAACACATGGTTTCTGGCACATAGTAGGCACCCAATAAAATGTAACCATTATTACTACTGTAGTCTGGTTTTCTGGTTTATTTTGCATCCAAAAATACACTGTATAGTGTGAGAAGGTTTTGAAAACACATATCTGATCAGTATTTCTAAGCTTGGAATTCTTAGAGATTTCTCATAACCTCTGCAGAGAAGTATATGAAAATGACATACTCGATTTTTCTTGAGATTCTCAGTTACCTTTATATCCTCATTTTCTAACTCGTTCTTAACTCCAGAAATATCAATTCTCAAAGTTTTAGGCTCTCCCATGTTGTGTTATCATTCAAATCTTTTCCCATATTATAGATATTTTGGGAAATACAAAAGGTGCATAAAGATATCAGTGAAATTACCTACCATTCTAAAACTAGAAATATTTTAATATATCTTCTCTTAGAACATAGAGACTTTCCTATTTATGCTTTTAATTCTGACCATTTCATTTAATATAGAATTAAATTCTTTCAAACTATGATGCCAGTGGCTATGCAATATTCATATACACATATATATAATCAAAAGCATTTTTCAATAATCTTCTAAAGCATAGCCTTTTACTTATTTTTGAAAGGGATATGGGTAGCTAGAATATGATCCTGTTAATATTTGTATAAATAATTGTCTAATTAATCTTCCAAAAAACATCTTCCATGATGGTTGTGTTTCTGTCAATTTCAATTTCTATTTCTAACAAAGTTTGTTTTCATAATACAGTATTTTCTCATGTGGTTCATAATTTACTAATATAAGTTTATCTTTGATGAAGGCTTTTTTTTTCCCTATGGGAATCTTCTATGGGTTATTGGTACATCCCTAAAGAATGGCTTCACTTTGGCTTGGCTGGGATTTCTAATGAATTTGGTTTGACAGCACTAGCATTTATTTTTGTTGTTGTTAACATCTTAGCTTGGGGTACCATAGGATATTATGAATCTGGAACTAAAAGCCATACACAGAATTTGGCTTCAGTTTTCTTGCAGGGATTTCATTTCTCACTCACACTCTAAAATGAACCTTTAGCATGTTGTACACATGGAACTGCCTTTGGAAACCTAATGGTCCATGATCTTGTATCATTTAGCTCCCTTTCTCAGATGGTCATTGGATAGCCCATTCCCATGTGATAAAAGCCTCAGTCTCTGGCTACACAGACCTGCACCCTCTTGTAGGCTTTTTGGCAATATTTAGTACCTGGGTGTGTCCTTGATATCGGTGTTTGAAGGGAGGAAAAGGCAGCTTTCAAATCAGCATGGGGCACCTGGGTGGCTCAGTCAGTTAAGCAGCCGTGAGTTCAAGCCCCATATCGGACTGTATGCTGACAGCTCGAAACCTGGACCCTGCTTCAGATTCTGTGTCTCCCTCTCTCTCTGCCCCTCCCCTGCTTACACTCTGTCTATCTTTCTCTCTCTCTCAAAAAATAAATAAATATTTTTAAAAAATTTAAAAAAGAACAAATCAGTTTAGTTGTTCATGTTTATCAGAATTCTACCTTGAAGTTTTTTTCTATGATTACTATGTTTGCACATATTTTTCAATGCATTCTGGAGTTCCTATAACCTGTAGGAAAGTAAAGGTAGAATCCAATAGATGGTGAAGTGAACTATGAACATTAAGTTCAACTAGGAGAAACTGAGAAACTTAGAGTAGAGTTCTGATATTTTGATGAATCTACAAGAAAGAAAACTAGACTTAAGCCACATATTCTCTATAACCCTTCCCATCCTTCTTCCTACTTCTTCTCCATATAAAATGACAACAACAAATTACATAGTTGTGTGTTGCCTATATTCTAAACAAAGACTCTCAAAAACAGAATGAGGATGGGTTTGTATTCCAGAGACCAGTCAACCCCAAACTAGGTGGACTGACCATATCAGTCCTCTCAAGAGGCAAGTTCTTGGAGAGAAGGGTCCAGTTAAAACAGGTCATTTTGTGAATCCCTTTGGTCCCAAAGATGGCTATTTAAGAGTTTTTATGATGACAGCATGGATAAAATCAGAAGCAAGTGAAAAAATCAAAATAGTAATAGTAATAAGTGCCAAACTGGCATTTAGCCAAGGTACCCACTGGGCAGGGATCAAAGACACATATGGTGAGTCTCAAAAACAATGATGCTACAGAACTTTGGCAAGTATCACAAGACTAATATGCACCAGCCTTAAACAATAAAAAAGAAAGAATGAAAACAACTTGGTTACCAATACTGGATGATACCTAAGGGGAAGCAAAGCTTTCATCATTTCAGTTTTATTGCTGAAAACTTTAGATAACTTCTCACATATGTTATGTCTGGCTGATCTAAATTGATGGGAAGGATAACAGAATGTTTAAAAACATTCTTGGCATTTGGTCCCTAAAATAAAAGTTCCATTAACAATAGCATTGTTCTGAAATAGAGCATTCTTTTGAGAGTAAGTAATGAGATCTATTTTACCAAAATAACACCCCACCCAGGTGATAGATACCTGGCACTAGATACAGAAATCAGAACAAAGCTGCAAACCACATTGCTCCAGATGTAGGAGTCTATTTCTTCTTTCACTAATTCAGAAGGATCCAAAAACATTAGATTTGCCAACTATATTATAAAAGAAAAGATACAAACATTGACTGTTCATTAACTATTTTTAGTTCATTAGATGGCTGCAGCGCACATAACTTTTGCCAATAAATATAAAAGTATCTTTCCATTCCATTACCTACATAGACTCTATTTGGAAAATGTTTTTACCAATCAGTTAATATATTTTGATGGCTTATAATAAATATGACCTTAACAGGTAAACTATATCCACTCTTACCCATGGACAGTATCATTCTTTGAATCTGTATAAAACACTATTAAATCAGAAAACAAGTCAATATCGATGATAAGTACAAAGCACTTGGTATTTTGTTTTGCACATAGCAGGCGCTCAATAATACATCTTAGCTTTCTATCTCTTCTCCTCTTTTCAAATCAAATCAGTTCACTGTTAAGAATGTGTGTGTGTGTGTGTGTGTGTGTATGGAAATAATTTCAAATTAAAATCAAATCAAATAAAAAATATATATGACATTGCCCCAGTTGAAGGGACTCTATAAGCCCAAATTTAATGACTTCTATAGAACATTAATTTAATTCACTAAAGAGATTTTTTTGATGTTCAGTAGTTAATGGGAAAATAAATATGAACAAATATGTAAGACATACCTTCTTGACTTTAAAGTTCTCACATTGTAGTGGTGGCGTCCAAAGAAAATTAAGATTTAAATTTATAATATATAATATATATAGTAGCAGATGCATTTTAATCAGATGACTATAAGATGCTAAATTCCAAAATACAGAATCTAGATTTTTAAAAAAACATTATTTATAGCATAATTTGTCACGTTTATTAAATGTGTATTGAGTATTTAAATGCATAATAAGTATAGGGCACTATACCACCCTTTGGGGAGTACTGATGAAGAAGCAGTCTTTAACACAAAGACACTTCTAATTTAGTAGTGAAATATACCACTCGAATATCTACAACAAAGCAGTATGTTAATGAGTGCCAAGTGATAATATGAAAACTACAGGAGCAGAGCACATTCCATTTTCAGTTAGGGACATAAGAGAAGGCACCAGGAAGGAGGGCATATTGAAGAAGACTGGACAGATGAAGCCCATAATATGAAGGGGAACAGCAGGGAAAGGAAGAGAAAGATCAATTGATAATGGGCTACATTACCACCAGGAACTATCAAGACATAGAAATAATTTCAAATAAAAATCTTCATAAAAGTATCTGATCTAATGATATTTTTATGTTCGCGATTATTTGACTGTGGAAATTATAGATACAATGATCCTTTTCAGTTTTGCCACAGATGAACATGAACACATAAATCACTAGAGGTGCTAAAACGAGGCTAATTTTAAAGTATTTATTTTGCAAGCCAGACTTTTATATATAGCCTTAGATTTTTTTAAAGTGTGTCATACCTGTTCCCATGACCTGAGGAGGAAATATTGGATTTCTTAAGGACAAGACCTATGAAGCACTCCCCTCCATATCTTAACTATGTGAGTGAATTATCATCTCCGTTTAACAGCTCAAGAAACTGAGGCTCAGAGACCTTGAACAACTGCACCAAAATCAACAGGAAGTGTAAGTGGGTTCAAATTTTTGTATCTCAGAACCTTTGCTTTACCTTTTTTAACTCATGCTTTTCAAGAATAAATGATAAACAGACATTATTCACACACACAGCCATTTGTTCCATATAAAACTTTCTAGAAAAGGTTAAAATGTTTACTCTAGAGCTCAGTCTTCTGATTCTGCATTCCATGAGATTCCCACAATGTATGGAGGAACCAATCTTGTCCTATGTGTGAAATGCCAAGACCTTTTCAGGCTTGATGACATTTAAAGTACTGTCCATGGGAACAACATAAGGTTAAAGAACTCTCTTTATAACTTAAACATTTATATATGCTCTGTCTTACTGAGGGTTTAGGACTAAGGTCTAGGTCCTCAAAGAAAATTTACAGAGAAGACATCATCTTGATAATCAAGTGTGGAGGTGGTAGTGATATTACTCTTATTATAAGTATGAATTTATGCCCATGCTATAAGTTTATCAACATATCTATCCAGTAGGAATTATGATTTTTGAATTCCTGGTAATTTTTTACTTTTCATTTTTTCCTTCTCTGTCACCTGGAATAGTCATTAGTATATTTCTCCACATAACATACGGTATTTTTTTTCCTGACCTAATGAAGTTCTACTCTACCACTTACAGAAGTTTTTCCATCATGGAAAAGTAGTTGCCATGCCAACAGCTTCCCAGTGTTCTCTTGGAAGTACAATTCTCTAAAGAATTCAAAACAACTGATTGGATAATGAAGTCCCTTTCTAACTAGAATGCCATCACTCCAAGAACATTTTAGTTAAAAATTATAAGTGCAGAAAGTCATAAGAGTGCATTAATAAGTGGCATTACTCAATGCCCTGCATTTTTCCAGCCTCAGATCTCCTCTAAATTCACAACTGGAAATGCATCAATATGGAATCATATGAATTTTCAAGGTGATGATCTATAGCTATTATGTAATACAATATTAATTTTTACAACTTTCAAAAATTCATACATGATGTTCAGAGGAGTTTTCACTTACTCATTTAAAGTTTGATATCAACTAAAAAATTATAAACCCACTGGATACCCAGGTAGCGGTGAGAAGGGGAACAGGGAAACAGGTCTGGAGATTCCCTTCTTCCCACTCAGCCCCTGCTCTCATTAGTTTTTGTCCAGTATCTTCTACTTCACTTTCTCACTCTACATTGTATAAACATACTTGTTACTTTAATTTATTATGCCCTCAGAAACATTTCCCTTTCTCATAGTTATACATTATTCATAGAGATTTCTGATTCTTGCTAAGTCGTAATTTGCTTAAGAGAGGCTTAAAGATATAGAGTTAATGTTAGAATTAATCAGCACTATTTGGAACAATAGTGTTTTGGCCTTTAAATTTCATTTTCAAGTAGAGGCTCAGTCAGATAAGCATCCAACTCTTGATCTCGGCTCAGATCATGATCTCATGGTTCCTGAAATCAAGCCCCACAACAGTTTCTGTGCTGTCAGGGTGGAGCCTGCTTGGGACTCTCTCTCTCTCTCTCTCTCTCTCTCTCTGCCCCTCCCTCGTTCACATGCACATTCTTGCTCTCTCTCTCTCTCTCTCAAAACAAATAAGCATTAAAAAAAAACTGTAAAAAAACTCCCACAACTTCATCTGAACAGAATAACTTATAATCAGTGTTTCTCAAGCTTAACAGTATTGATATTTTGGGGCCTGCTAATTCTTTGCATGGGGGCTGTCCTTTGCACTGTAATAATTTTAGCAGAATTCTGGCCTCCACCTCATTAGATGCCAGTATCCTCCCCTAACTCATGACAACCAAAATTATCCCCAAGCACTATCAAATGCCCCTTGGGAGGCAAAAACCACCACTGGTTGAACATGACTAGTATGCTTGATGATAATGGCAGTGACCTAACCTGTGACAGGAACTATGCTAAGTACTTTAAATACATGTTATCTAATTAATGAGAAAGTTTCTCTGATTCTTACTTTACAGATGAGACAGTCTGAGTACAGATAAATTAAGTCGCTTAACAGCACATGGCTACTTAGCAAGACAGCTGAGTTCAAACCCAAGTGGTCTGACTACACAGCCTACATTTTTTGTCATCAGGTTATAGCCACCTTTGCTGAAATCACACTAAGCAAAATGAAATCCATCAAAAACATGGATCATTTTAGGTTTGATTTTATTCCCCCCATGATTTCAAATATTTAAACCATGGAAAACAGACTTCCTACAAATGTTAAACCTCTCCCAATAAGTAGTTCCCTTAGTCCCTTAGACCTGCTCATTGAGTTGTTGAAATCCCATAAAGACCAGATTTCCCAGGCAGAGATTTAAAGCTCAGCTCAAGGAATCAGATTCCTGGGATCACTTCCTGACAAAACCATAGTTATGAGTATGAGACCCATAAATATCATAAAGCTGCTTACTTGTCTTACTTTATAATCATTCAAATATTAAGAGGATCAATGTATTTTTATTATCATTAGTTCAAAACAAACTCATTAAAATTAGTTTATAAATCCTCTATCTCTTAGCATTCAAATATTAGCTTCTTACAAATGATAGTCAGCAAAGCTCAGATTTTCTTGTCACTCTTCTTTTTTTAAATTATTATTATTTATTTAATTACATCCAATTTAGTTTACATATAGTATAATAATGATTTCAGGAATAGAATTTAGTGATTCATCACTTACATATAACACCCAGTGCTCATCCCAACAGGTGCCCTTCTTAGTGCCCCTGGCCCATTTAGCCCATCCTCTCACCTACCTCCCCTCCAGCAACCCTCAATTTGTTCTATGCATTTAATAGTCCCTTATGGTTTGTCACCCTCTCTGTTTTTATCTTATTTTTGTTTCCCTTATCTCATGTTCATCTGTTTTGTGTTTTACATTCCACATATGAGTGAAGTCATACAATATTTGTCTTTCTGTGAATGATTTATTTCACTTAGCATAATGCACTCTAGCTACATCCCTATTGTTGCAAATGACAAGATTTCATTCTTTTTTGATAGCTGAGTAATATTCCATTGTATATATATATACCACATTTTCTTTATCCATTCATCAGCCGATGGACATTTGTTGTCACCTCTCTATCTTAACTCTGTGTGGCAGAAGTGATATTTTACAGAAAACAAAGACTATACTATAGCATAATTTATAAATATTTTGCCTTTATAAGTATTGTGTCTTCAAAAAAATATGATTTCTCTCGATCTAAAACCTTGTTTTACTTTGTTTCATGCTGACTATAAAATGTTAATAGGAACATAGTCTAACAATCAATATTTTATCTAATCAGTCACAGTTAATTTATATAATATTAAATGCATGTTATGTATTATCTCCTTCTAAGATTCTAGGAAAGTTGATTGAAATAATAACAAGCTGTAGCTGACTTGAATTGATTGATTGATTTTTATGTTCTTCATATATTAATTCATTTAATCCTCAGAACAATTCTTTTTTTTAATGTTTATTTATTTTTGAGAAAGAGAGAGCACGAGCAGGGAAGGGGCACAGAGAGAGAGAGGGAGACAAAGAATCCGAAGCAGGCTCATGTTAGCAGTGCTAACAGCTCAGAGCCCAACCTGGGTCTTGAACTCACAAACCATGAGATTATGACCTGAGCTGAAGTAGGACCCTCAACCAACTGAGCCACCCAGGCACCCCAAGAACAACTCTTTTACATAGGTATCTTTAATATTCACATTTTGGAAGCAAAAAATTAGAACCATAGAGAGATTAAAGAACTTGACCAAAGTCACATTGCTAGGAAATGACTTAGCTGGTTTATAAACTGAAGCAGTTTGGCACTAAAACTATAGTGGAGTCACTTATCTTTACTTCCCTCTTACAGTGGGCGAATTATCACCACATATTATATTAGTCATCATTTTAATAGATAGATTAATTAAATTAGAAAGTGTATCTTACACTGAACCAGTAGGAAAAATGTACTTGGTTTCTTAAAAATTGTGCCATCTATGAAAAATTCTTGGTGGAAGAGGGTAAGAATTTTATCTTATGAAGAAATGAATAATTATAAAAGTGATTTTGAATCCAATGATTCTAAATTATCACCTAGACAATTTATTTTCTTTCTTCCCCTCTAATTAGCTCAAATATCTGAATCCTCCATGTCCTTCACATAACCTCTCAGTGAGACCAAGCTTTCCATTTTGCTTGGGTCAGTCCCAGATTATACTTGTCCAGGTATGCTATACTATTTAGAATTTCATGATTTTCTCATTTTTAGCAAAAAATTTTATTTAATAATTATATTAAAATAAGCCAGGATGGGCTAGGTCAACCCCCAGCTTCTGCCACAATCTCATCTTGCAGAGTGTGAGACTTTTGTTCTGAGAATGGAGTTCTCACTTTAACACGTGGTTAAATCTGTAATAGAACCAGCAACAAGCCTCTTTCTTTATTTGATCTTTTCCAGATGCAACATATAACTACTATCTCCTTTTCAAGGACAGCATGCAGGGTGCCAGCTGGTCAAATAAAATGGGCTTTGTGAGAAACAGCTAGGGACAGCTAATTCCATGTGGTCTTGGGTGATGATGGTCTGAAAAGAAATCTATCCATCAGTTCCTGCTGGTGCCTTTGTCTTACTAGCTGGTTAGTTGTTCCATGACCCCTTCTTAGTCCTGTGAAATGTCTGAAGCTGACAAAATACCAATCCTCTGGGTAGAAGGAAATATTAAAAATCATAAGCTAAACATGGATGAATTACATAAAGGAATAGAGGCTGAGCAGTCCTGCGATGGAGTATGGAGAGTAGTGGATATGTTGGATATTGTGGGGTTTTTAAAAAAATTTACTATACAATGTAAATCTACAACTGTTCATTGGATTTTTACTTATGCTCATACTTTTTATTTTGTAATAAAATCTTTGGATAGCAATCTCATGAGAAAACAAATGTGCATTTAAAGTAATGAGTTTTGAATTTCCATTTCTCAAGAAAGTTGATGATGCACTTGTAATTTAAACAAAATGTGTTTCAGTATTTACCATCTACCCTGGGAATTGTACTGATCACATTAAAATCAAAAGACAAATCTACAACAGAAGCACCAGCATTTCAAGACTATATCAAAAGATAGTCAGCACAGGCAGTGGTGGAATATCTATCAATCTATAAAGCATGACCTTTCATTTAGTTAAGTCACTTTGTGTCTTTTTGGTTTCGTGTATTTGTGTGTTTCTGTAAATGTGCATGTGTGTGCACAGGTGAATAGTAAAGATAGGGCTGTTAATACATTGACTCCATGAGAAAGAGAACTTGCAAGTAATACCTTTTTATTACATTGTTCAGAGATTTCAATAGAAAAGCGCTTAGCTAATTACCGCAAAAGTTTGACTTGGTTTCTCATCTGATTCATGAAATGAAAGTAGTTGTTGAAATGTATTTCACCAAGGGAAAAGATCTGACTTGACTGTGAATGCTATTGTAAGTTCAGTTAAAAGTTTAACATTGAAGATAACTTTTTTTGTTATTGTGATACCACAAATAAAGACTTTGATGTAACACAGCAGTAAACAAAAGTGGGTTCCTACTAAAAATCCTATGAAGAAAAAATGCAGTTGGGATTGGTTGTGATACACAAATAATTCATGAATGTTGCTAAACTGGGGAAATATTCTACTAATCAACCTAAAATATGGATGTCAAAATTTATACATATCAGGAAATATATCACTGAACCGCAATCTTTTGTGATGAACTGATGATGAAATGACATACTTTAGAATATGTAATAGCATAACAGTATATATAATATTTCTGTTTTATATGTTTACTTATTTATTTTGAGAGGTGGGGGGAGCAGAGAGAGAAAGAATGAGAGGGAGAGAATCCCACGCAGGCTTCACACTCAGCATGTGGAGCCCGATGTAGGGCTAATCCCATGACCTTGAGATCATGACCTGAGCTGAAATCAAGAGTTGGATGCTTAACCAACTGAGCCACCCACGTACCCCATAAGATTTCTTCTTTACTGCTTATCTTTGATCTTATTTTAGAATATTAGGGCTCTTGTGAACAATTTTGCAAATCAATCTGTTTGTAATATATGCTGAATGTTCTTTTTTGTAAAAGATTCCTCTAAATTGTAATGGCATTTTATTCTAAAAGAGTTGGAAATCCTTAATACATATGTTCAATTAATAGAATGCCCAAGACCAGCTTTTGAAAATTTTAGGAAATTGCACTTAAAGAAAACACAGTTTGCAAAGAGAAGTCATTATTATTTATCTTTACTACTTTAAGCTAATTGGTAAAAGTTAAATGATATTTAAGATTTAAGTCTGAAATTGTATAATTGAGTTGTGTGGTATCTTGAATTTTGGGAAGAACATTTTGATCAAAATCTTATGTGTTCTTGTTCTTGGGTAGATTCATATTCTGTATGGGAATGAAATGAAGTAAGGTTTATAGTTTCACAGAATCTTATTTGGAAAGTATTCAACAAAATAAATATTAAATAGGATATTGATATTTATATTGAAAGATAAATATTGAATTTGAATAGAATAACAAATATTCACAGAGAGTTTGCTTGATGAATTTTGTCTTACAAATGACTTTGTCAAAGCAAAAATATTAAAATAAATAAATTTAAAAAAATAAAAATATTATAAATGCAATTTAAAAGACAGTATAGAAGTGCCTGGGTTGCTCAGTTGGTTAAGTGTCCAACACTTGATCTCAGCTCAGGTCATAATCTTGTGGTTCAGGAGATGGAACCCGTGCTGGGCTTTGCACTGACAGTGCAGAGCCTCCTTGGGATTTTCTCTCTCTCTCTCTTTCTGCTCTCTTTCTCTCTCTCTCTCTCTCAAAATAAATAAATAAACTTTAAAAAAAGATAGTATAGTTACTTGGGTTAAAATATTTGAATACAATTCAAATATTTGTATGTTTGGAGAATGAATGGAGATTCCTCTATTCTAGATTTTTTAGAAGATTTTTCTCTAAACATACCAGGAAACTCAGCTACTGTATAAAAATATTTTCTCAATTAAGAAGCTATTATTTTTCATAGGACAGAGTTCAGTACAGAGGTAAAATTTCAATTTTATTGAATAAAATATATAACTTTAGGAAAGAATGTAGAAATATTATGGAAAATTCTGATATTAAGTCCATGATAGTTAATAGTTAAGTGACAAACTGTTAAAGATGTGACTAACAAATGGATTAAGCTCATAAATAAATGTAGTAGTGCTAAGATTTTTTTAATGTTCAGATAATTGCTACAATAAAATCAATTTTCTTTTTATATGTGCATATTTTTTTATTTTTTAAGAAAATTAAAAATATTGTTTGAAAAGAGCTATTTTATAGGTTCACCAATATATTGTCAATAAATAAATATTTCAAAGTTACACAATTTCAATTCCTTTAGTACATTTTTCAAATTCAAAAGAGTCAGTTTAGACAATAAAATGATGTGGTCACTCTATATGATTAAAACTACAGCACATAAGATTGTATTGGGGGCCCCTGGGTGTCTAGTTGGTTTCAGCTCGGGTCATGATCTCATGGTTCATGAGTTCAAGCCCCACATAGGGCTCCATGCTGACAGTGCAGATCCTGCTTGGGATTCTCTCTCTCTCCCTTTCTATCTCCCCTTCCCCTGTTCATGCTCTCTCTGTCTCTCTCAAAATAAATGCATAAACTTAAAAAAAAATGTTGTATTGGTATTTTGTCACTGTGTAACCAAGCAGCTTAAGGTAATACACAGTATTATCTCACACCTCCATGTGAAGAAATCTGGGCATAACTTAACAAGGTCCTCTCCTCAGGATCTTACAAGGCTGCAATAAAAGTAAATGGACTATATTCCCAACAAAAGGCTCAGTAGGAGAAGAATTCCCTCCTCAGTTCATTTGAGTTGTTAGTGGAATCCAACTTTTCTGTGGCTATATGATTTTAAGTCCTGACTTCTGATGGCTGGGGGCTGGAGGCTGCTCTAAGGTCCTAGTGACCACCCATAGTTCCTTACCATGTGGGCACTTCTCCAACATGGCTGCATGCTTCATTAAGCCCCCAGGAGACTCTCTAGCTCCATTCGGCTAACACAGCACCTTATGTGATGTGATATAATTGTAGGAATAACAGTCTATCATCTTTACTTTACCAGTTAAAAGCAAGTTCACAAATTCTGCCCACACTCATAGAAGGGGCATTACACAAAGATGTAAACCCCAGGAGGTAGGAATCATTGGTTGTCAATTTAGGATTAGTCTGTGACAAAGATAATATTAGATATTTCAAAATTGAAAAAAAAAATCAACATGCTGATGTACGATCACATATTACTCATACATACAGTGGTTTTAAGATATGTCCATAAGTTCTTTGATACCCCTACCCTGAGAGGTGGTGTCTATGTCCTCTCTCCTTGATTCAGAGCCAAACTTAGTTGACTGTTTTTTTACCAATAGAACCCAATGAAAGTGATATGTTCTGACTTTTGAGACTAGGTCAGAAAAGGCCTTGCAGCACTCGTTTCTATCAGTCCTTGGAGGCCTCTCTTGGGATACATCCTTTCAGAACCCAGCCACCATGCTCTGAGGAATCCACATCACATGAAGAGGATATGTGTAGGTGTTACAGGCAACAGATCCAGCCCAGATGCCAGAATGTGAGAAAATAAATTATGTGCAATTTTTATTTAAAATTATGAGTTCAGAAAACTCAGATATAACTCAAAATGTTTTTATCCAAAGTATGAATAAAAACAATGAAAGTTGAGGAACTTCATAGATTTGCATCAAAAATCTCAAATACATTTCACTATGTATTTAAATTACATCTATACTTAAATTTTTGTCTTTCAAATCTGTTATTAGCCATGAGTTCATGAAGTTTATGTCAGTAGGTACTGAATTTTAAACTACTATCTTCTGAGTTAAGCATTTGACATTTAAAACAGCTGTGGCAATTCTATTTACTACAGAGATATTGAAAATCAATGACAAATACTAAAATACACATAACTCATAACTGAAGCCAGTTGTTGGCTTATCAACATGGAAAAATATTTAAATTATATGCTATCAACTAAATGAAAAATATATTAAAATAACATGTTATGTATAAAAAGTAAAATGTTATGTGTGAAATTCAATGATTCTTAATCAGCAATAAAATATGGGTATCATTTGCTTTTTCCACATTGCATTTGAGTTTTATTTCAAGGTCAAGTTGCAGCATTTAGATGTTAAAGTAAGATCTTCTTTGGAACCTAACATAAAATATTGTGACTTTTGGCTTTCATTACAAACAGCATGTCCATAAAGTTAATAATATTTAATAAAGAAATTCTAAAAAAAATGTAATTATACACACTTGTATTTTATAAAATTCAAAATATAATGCCTCCATAAGACTTTCCCTTTCATCACAAGACTACTAAAGGAATATTAAAATAAATGTTTAAATATGATTTATAGCTTCTTTCTATCTATGAAGACATAGTTTCTTCCATAACAAAACAGTACTTATGTGGGAATTAATCCCAGATTTTCAAAGCTGCGATTGAAAAGGATACAGAAAGTTGTTAAGAGAGAATTGAAATACAAGATATATTAAGAAGTTGTAAAAGGAAGAAGTTGTAAGAGCTCAGGGCTCATGGCCCAGAAAATTACATGTCTGGAGTCTATGGAAATTAAAAAATAATAATAATAAAACTCCCTGCACTTATTCCATTGTCTGTGAGAAATGGCATAAAGGAACTACCAATGACAATGGTAAAATGAAGTAATCATTTTCAAAATAAAGAGCTTAAAATATTAATTCCAGGTGAGATGCTAGCTAAAATTATAAATGGGACAGTTTGTAAGTACAGAAAATAGAAATGTTAATCATAATGGCCAGTAAAACTTCAGAAAAATAAATCATTTTAAACTAAACATTTTTTTTGTTAACAGACTTAACCTTGTAAGACAGAGAAATGGAGTTTAGTATCTGGGTACTTCACCTTAATAAGACAAAATTCAGAAAGGGGTATGATAACTACAAGAAAATATCAGAGGAAAGCATTGTGGAAGAAGGATTAGACTGGTTCTGCATGATTACCAAGATTAGGATTTTGATCAGTGGGTGCAAATAAAGGTTCAGTGTACTGAAGGGTAGGTTTCCCACAATAAAAGCATGGTCAACTAAACTGTACATATTGAGGACATGTAAGGTTCTCATCCCTGGATGTGTTCAAATAAAAGGCTAAAAGAAGCAAACACCACTCCAAAACAAAACAAAACCCCACTTTGGCTGTAGAAGGGTCTATTATCTACTAAAATTATGGTTGCCAAGTGTCCTGTATGCACAGAACATGTCCTGTGTTTCATGATTTTGTTGTGTCCTCTACTAACTTTGATAACATACTTTGAATATCCTTTATTTAGCTTTTGTCAAGAGACTAAAAATATACACCAGATTTGCCACACTAACTGGTACCTAAATAACCTAGGTGCCAACATTAACTGAAGCCATACCTTAACTAATAAAGATCTGAGAATTTATGATTTCTCCCTTAGTTTTGACTACGGAAAATGAATAGGGAGGACTGAGAATTAAAAGCACTTATTTTCTTATACTCACAGAAAGGAAAGAAAAAGACTATTTGGGCCAGAGTTCTAAGTTGGGACTAGTAACCACCAATAAGTAGAGACAACTTCTAATCTGTATACGTGCTCTGAAATCAGCCAGTAAACAGTCTCATTTTAGAAAGTTAGCAAATGCATGACAGCCCTAAGCATTTGAAGGTCAGCACCTTAATCAGTGACCAGTCTAGACAACGGCCAATCAGCTAGTGCCTCACTCTGATGAATTTGAAAGTCAGTCAACAGCAGCCTTATTTCTACAACCCACAGGAACACACCTGAAAGTCCATCAAAAACACATCCACTTACAGAAGTCCACCAATACTTGAACTCCAGGCTTTCCTTAACCTTATAGAAGATCAACTCTAGCTTTGTATTTGTACCTTAAAATACAACTCTCTTTTAAAGGCAAACGGCAAGTTAACCATTTTTTTTTTTTGCATCAGATATAAAAGTCACTTGTTGTTAGCTTACAACTCTTTCAATGATTCAAACTGATTACAGTTAGTTACAAGTTTGCACTTGTGAAATAACAGACCTACTGGTATGGCTGTGAGGTTATCCAATGGAATCTTTTTGATTCTTTCAGTGGTTTCTATGATCTTTTTTTTTTTTAGCTAAAACAGCAGAAGACATGATGTATCGTACACGTGTTACACTCAGCCACAAATGAAAACAGAATTAGTCCCAAAAGTCATAGGTCCAGGGAAGAGGACCAAAAGGAACTATTTTGGTATGAACAAAGTGGGTCTCTCAAAGGTGGTCCTTGCAATCAGATGGCAATGGTTGTTCTGGAACCATTGAGTGCAGTCCAATTCGTAACAGCATCCCTGGCCTCCAGCTTTCCATATTTGTGTTCCCGTGGCTTCCATGCGAGCACAAGCTGGTGGTTTACTTGGACCTCTACCTCATCCATCTTTTCAGCTTCAACTGGTACATTCGCTTCTTCCTCCCCTTGGCTTTCATGGTACTTTGTTTTCCAAGAAGATGGCGCTAAGGTTGAGAACTCTATTATCCATTTTTATGTGTATATATTGTAGCCCAAATGTAAGAGTGACTTGTGTGATACATTTTCTGAATAGTGGGCATTTATTAAACAAAGAAAAGGAACTCTTAAAACTCCTTGGACAGTATAAATTTATTAATTCAATGTTGATAATGATGGAAAAGCAGATACAAATCAGTATTATCCAGCTAAGATCTTCAACTATACCAAAGAAAGAGATACACATGAAGAGAAATTCACATAAAGAAAACAAGTTGAAATGGCCTTCCACATTGAATATTTTCTTCAAATGACTGAACATACTCATACCAGAAGTATTTTCTCATTTCAAAATTGCAAGCAAATTTTCAAATGCCAGAACAAATCTATTACAATAATTTTTAAAAAGTGCTAACTGCATTTACTATCACAGAGATTATAAAAATATAAATGTCTCACTTTTTAAACCATAACTTGTGGTTTATACAAACCACAGGTAAGCAATCATATTGCAGGAAAAAATTCCCTTTGTTTATGCAATATTTTGGGGGGGGGGGAAATGTCTTCTTATAAAATGAGATTTGAGGGGTGCCTGGGTGGCTCAGTTGGGTAAGCGTCTGACTTCAGCTCAGGTCTTGATCTCACGGTTCGTGGGTTCCAGCCCTGCGTCTGGCTCTGTGCTGACAGCTAGCTCAGAGCCTGGAGCCTGTCTTCCGATTTTGTGTCTGTCTCCCTCTCTCTGACCCTGCCCTGCTCACACTGTCTCTCTCTCTCTCTCTCTCAAAAATAAATAAAACATTTTTAAAAAATAAAATAAAATGAGATTTGAGAAGCAATAGAAAATTTTGCAGAGCTTCTCTTATTTAGTAGTGAATAAAAACAAGTGCTGCTTTCAATGGAGGTCATACAAATATAAATTTGATAAATGTTTGCATAAAGGTATAGACAGTGTTTATCTGAAGTTGAAGCAAAACATGAATGGTCTTGGTGTGCCTGGGTGACTTAGTTGGTTGGGTGTCAGGCTCTTGATACCCGCTCAGGTTATAATCTCACAGTTGTAATCTAGCAGTCCCGAGATGGAGCCTGGTGTCAGGCTGGTGCTTACAGCAAGGACCCTGCTGGGGATTCCCTCTCCCTCTCTCTCTGCCCCTCCCCTGCTCATTTTCTTCCTCTGCCTCTCTCTGTCTCTCCCTCCACCTTCTCTCTTTCTCTCTCTCTCTCTCTCTCAAAATAAATAAACATTAAAAAAAAACATGGATAGTGTTGTGGAAGGTGTTGGCGGTCTTACCCCTATTCTGATAATGCTCCTCAAGCATCATTGGATGTATATTCTACTGAAGTAAATATTATAACATTATTCTTTTACTTCAGCATTTGTTCTGTTCAAACTAAAAGATTAAAGAATTTTTGTGATTACTTTGGCACTCAGCATTTTTTAATTTTCTTCACATTCAAAACCTGGTAGCTCTCTTTAACAGATGCAGTTGAGAGAATCCTCAATTTATTTGAAGCTCTGAAATCTGTTTTAATTCTAAAGAAAAGACCTCCCAAATTCTTGTTGACAAGAATGTTGACATTACCTGAGGCCTATACTTTCTCTTTAACAATAGGATTATGGAGATTGAAATAAGAGTTAGCAGTGTTCTTGAAATACTGTCTGGCTTAAAGGAACTTTTTGAAAAGTGTTAAAGAATCAATGAAAAATGTATCCTGTTAGGTGTCAAGCCTCTTAAAAGAGAGACATCACATATAAATTGAAAATAAATTGTGATTTGAAGTGTATAATTGTTGGGGCACCTGGATGGCTCAGTCAGTTAAGTATCTGACCTCACATCAGATCATGATCTTGGGGTTCATGAGTTTAAGCCCTGCGACGGGCTCTGTGCTGACAGATTGGAACCTGGAGTCTGCTTTGGATTCTGTGTCTCCCTTTCTCTCTGCCCTCCCCTGTTTTCTCTCAGTCTCTCTCTCTTAAAAAAAATGAATAAACATTAATTTTTTAAAAAACTGAAGTATATAATTATTAAGGGACTTGTCACAGCTGTTTTTTTGAAATCGACTTTACCCCTTAAAGAATTTGAATCTTCTGTATGGATGTTAGTAAATTTTCTTTCAGAATGAGAATATGAAATCATTATATATAATGTTGAAGATGAATGGAATAAAAGTTGATAAGTATGCTCTTTCTTTTGTTAGTGTAAAAAACTTAAAAAGTACCAGATCAAATTATGCAACATCATCCTAGGGTACCTGGGTTGTTCAGTTGGTTAAGCGTCCAACTTCATTCAGCTCAGGTCATGATCTCATGGTGTGTGAGTTCAAGCCCTACATCGGGCTCTGTGCATGCTTCAGATTCTGTGTGTCCCTCTCTGTCTGCCCCTCTTCCTACTTGCACTCTGTGTCTCTCTCTCTCTCTAAAATAAATTAACATGAAAAATTTTAAAAAAGATATGCAAGATCATCCTGAAGAATATAAAAGCAAGTTATGCCATTAAAATAGTATTATGTGTTGGGGCATGTGGGTGGCCCAGTAGGTTGAACAACAGACTCTTGGCTTTGGCTCAGTTCATGATCTCATGGTTTCATGGGTTGGAGTTCTGCACTGACAACAAGGAGCCTGCTTAGGATTTTCCCTCTCTCTCTGCCCCTCTTCTGCTTGCACTCTCTCTGTCCCTCTCAAAATAAATAAATAAACTTAAAAAAATAGTGTTATGTGTCATATGGTACCTACACTTCTCATGAGCATAGCATAATGTATAGACTGGTCGAATTGCTGTGTATACTTGAAACTAATGTAACATTTTGTGTCAACTACACTTCACAAAAAAAGGATAGCATTATATGCTTCAACAAATGAAATTGAAAGTCAATTCTGAGTTAACTTTATGCTAGTAAATGTTCAGTATACCAGTGTATAATTCTAATGCTCAGTGTGTTTTCCCATTAATGAATGTTCAATGGACGAAAGAATGAAAGAAGTTGGCTATGATGATGGTAGCTGTGTTACTATGGAATCTGATAAGCAAATTATGCAAAACAAGAAACTGTTAAGAAAGGCCAAATCATCAGGGAAATATAGTTGAAGAAAGAAGTATGTAATTCGAATACTTATAATTTATTAGTTATATCAGAAATAATGTTTAGTATAACTATATCTCATATAAATTTTCTTTTATCTCAATGCACTATAAAAAGCTAATTAGAAATAATTCAATATTTATTGGGCATCTTGTTTTTTTTTTAATTAGCTATCTGGCAACTCAAGTGGCACAAATAGCAAATTCTCAGTGCCATATTCATGAATGTGAATTGTTTTGTGAAATGTGAGTTTGTAAGCCCATTGAATGGTGCTGCTGATCTTTGCCAGAGTTGGCTAATCAAGGGTGAGCTTTCTCCAGCATCTATATTCAATTGATGGGAAGGCTAAGGGCTGGCTGTTAGAGGATAGCCTCACTCATTTCTCTAGTTAATGGTTTGCTCACTGTTGACTGAGGTTATTGGGGTGACTGGGACACACAACTCTCATCATTCTGTAGGATAGCCTTGGCCTTTCCTCAGTAGCTGCAAAGATTTCAAGGAGAAACACTGGAAACACAATGTCTCTTAACTGGCACATTATCAATTCTACTACATTGTATTGGACAAACTAAGTACTAAGTTTAATCCAAACTTAAAGAGGAAGGATATAGACTTTATTCCTTGAACCCATATGAATCACATTGTAAAAGGAGATAAATACAGGAATAAATGGAGAATTGTGGCCATTTTTGCAATAAATTTACCACACAGGAATTCAAGCAGTGTAGCTCTAAAAACTATTGTTTTTTTCTTAGTAAATCAGCACATTTGCTAATTGTAAAATGTTCCTGATTAAAAGGTGAATAACATAAAAGTTAATGTTTATAAAAATCAACTTGGCTTTCTTAATTAGCTTGTTTTATATTATTAATATCTTAGGTAAATATTTAAACCATAGGTAATATAATTTAAGCTTAGTATGTTTCTTATTCTTTTAGCAATGATTTTCCCACAGACTTTTTTCTATCTAAATAAACCCAATCTGTTCAATCCTAATCCTTTCCCTTTATAGACCTTTCCTTATAGCTTCCACAAAAGTTTCTCCATTTTAAGATAGGATAAATAAGAGTAATCATATTTTATTAATAAAATATCTATTATCTATCTAGAAATGTTTCATTTGGCCCTAGATCTCTTGGCTTGCTAAATAAAATACGTAGAAACTACAAGAAAAGAATATCCTTCATGAAATGATGAAATCAGAAAAAAGGAAAGAGACAGAGCATGCAGTAGCATAGAGCTGGCATTTTATATTTGACTCTGGCACCAAAAGAAATTTCATAGATCTTTTAGTTTGAGAACAGTTGATTGAATACTGTTCACATGCATACAAAAAGAATTGATAAATAAAATTGTAAGCAAAATAAGATTTTTCTACATATGTTATGAGTATTTCCATTCCAAGAGAGTGAAAAAATGTTACACAACCTGTAATTACATTTTCCTTTAAATCATAATCTTTGATCATACATTTCTGGCTTTTCATGCATCCTCTTAACTTGTTTGTATTTTCTTCCCCAATTAAATGCAAAATAGATACAATTAAGTCCCATAAGTATCCAAGAGTGACTAAAAATCTGCAATTTCTGGTGCACTTAATTTCAGGTATTATTTTAGTTACATAAAATTATGAGAATTCTGTTTTAATAAGTAGTATCAGTACTTTGGTATTTCTGTTTTGCACTCTTTCTATATAAAAGCAAGTAAAAGAAAAGCAATAATTGACAAGGCAAATACTTCTACACAGTTTAGGAAATGATCCCAAAGAAGATAAACTGTTGGCATCACCATATGATGAAACCAGTTGGTAATGAGTCAGCTAATATCTAAAGTACATTTTATCTGAAATACAAACATGAAAATTGAGATATTCATGTAATTTAGTAGAATGACATTTCTTTAAAAAGGCATGTAATTTCCTCTAAAACAATGTTTCTCAATCTTTAGCTTGAATCAGAAGCACCTAAGGGCTGGTTAAACCCCAGTTTTTCATTCAGTAAGTCTGGGGTGTGCTTAAGAATTTGCATTTTTAACAAATTTCCAGGTAATGGTGATGCTGTTGGTCCAGAAACCAAACTTTAAAATTACTGATTTCAGAGGGACTGAAGAAACAGTATAAAAATTAATCATTATTCTTGAGTCTCCAATCTACTGCTCTATTTTCTAGGCATCTTAATAAAACTGGTTATCAACTGGTGCTAATCTGAAGGCAAATGCTGCAGTTAAAAATTACATAACTAGGGGTGCCTAGGTGGCTCCCAACTCTTGACTTCGGCTCAGGTCATGATCTCACGGTTCGTGAGTTCGAGCCACGCATCTGGGTCTACATTGGCAGCATGAAGCCTGCTTGGGATTCTGTCTCCGTCTCTCTCTCTGCCCTCCCTTGCTTGCTCTCTATCTCTCCCTCTTAAAAAATATATACAAATACACACACACACACACACACATATAACTGGGATGCTTGGGTGGCTCAGTCAGTTAAGTGTCCAGCTCTTGGTTTCGGCTCAGGTCATGATCTCACAGATCATGAGTTTAAGCCCCACATCGGGTTCTGTGCTGACAGCGTGGAGCCTACTTGGGATTCTCCCTCTCTCTCTCTCTCTCTCTCTGCCCCTCCCCTGCACACACTCTCTCTGTTTCCTCCATACAAGTAAACTTAAAAAAAAAAAAAAAAATATATATATATATATATATATATATATATATATATATATATAACTAAGAAAAGTTTTAAACTTTCCCTATATGGAGTGTTGAAATCATGTGCCTAACTCATTCCTACTTGACAGTTTCACACACTTAGACTGTCCTTTGAACTGCTTTATTTAAAGTTTACGTAGGTTATAATTTATTTTAGGTTTTATTTCTAGTTAGCAAACTCTATGTCTTTTTTAAAAGTTTATTTATTTATTTTGAGAGAGAGAGAGAGTCGGGGGGGGGGGCAGAGAGAGAGGAAGAGGGAGAACCCAAGCAGACTCCACACTGTCAGCAGGAGAGCAGGATACGGGTCTTGAACTCACAAACCACGAGATCATGACCTGAGCCAAAACCAAGAGTCAGAAGCTTAACTGACTGAGCCATCCAGACACCCCAACAAATTCTATTTCTAAATACAATATAGAGAGATATTTGTGAGTTCTCATGCTACCTGTGTATATCTATTCATCTCAGAGGTTTTATTGCTCAATTTGGGAGAAGTGTGACAGTTTGTTATTTTAGCTGATATAATATCTTGTGTTTACTCAACACAGAAATGTGCAGGTTCTAAATACTAAACTCTTCTCAGTGTTCTCAGTGTTGGACTCATTCACTTCACGATTTGGGGGACAGAAAATGCCCATGCCACAAGCTTAGTCTAATTTGTGTCACCATGAAAGTTTTTCTTGCATAAAAATTGATGGTATCCTTCCTATAATGAGGGGTATCCCCCCTCATTAACTTTCATCTTTTATTACATCTCACTAGTCTGAAAGTTATTAGGACACTGAGCTTGCTTAACTTCAAAAACTAGAAGTTATATAGCATGTTATGTTTCTCTTAAATTTATTTTTTTTAAAAATCAGTGATTTATTTTATAGTTTAGGATTTCTCCACCAAGAATTCTTTTTTTCTTAATAGGGGCAAACTAAAGAGCTGAAGTGTAAGAAGCCTCTTGGTCCTATCATGTATCAAAGTCAGATTGTTTTCTCAGTGAAAACATTCAATAAAAAGAGTAAGTTGATTTTATTCCATAAGTGCATACAGAAATTATATTGGTTCAATGTCTGTTCCCATAAAGAAGTACTTTGTTAGGTGTCTAGAGAGTCTGATGAGAAAATCCATTCATAAAATTGTCTCATCCAAAATTTTCCTTCCTCCCTTTTTTTTTAAGGAGAACAAAAGTCAAGGGCAGCAGGGAGCTAGCCTAGCTGTTAGAGGCTCCACCACCCACAAATGTTTTATCTGCAGAGCTCTTTGCCAAGTTTTCTACTGACAAAGAAGCCCTGAAATGTGAAACTTTAAGTCAATTCATCAGAAAACAAATATTACATAAAAATTAGTTTGAGGAAAAGAAAATCATACACATTCTTTAACTTCTGTACGTATTTTGAAACAAAACAAATCCCTTCTAACTCTGCCAAAGAATGTGGCAAACCCATGTAACCAGCTACATTTTTATCCTTGCGATTGAGTTTATATTTCTAGGGTAGTTTCAATTAACTTTTGTGTTGCTCAAGTTTTCCAAGTTTGTATTTTGTAATTTTAAAATTATATTTTCAAAGATTGTACATTTAGTTTCCTAGAGCTTTTGATTAAGACAAAGGAAATTTTAAAAATATTAATGTAGAAATAGCGATACTTATACCAGAGGGACATATTAAAAACATAATGAGAAACCATTGGAATTTTCAAGGGCTACTGGCATATAAACCTTGCAGTTTTAATGTTTTCTTTTCAGTTTTTAAATTTATAATAAATGAAATATTATCCTTGAAAACATTCCAAATGGCAGAAACCCTAAATGTACAGAACAATTAGGATGATACAAGCTATGAAGATTTACCCTTTCTGAATCCAGGGATTACTAACATTACTGTTTTATAATCCTGAATATTCATGTAGTGGGTATCTTAATACAGTATTCTATGCACTTTTACATGTATTTATTTTCAACAATCCTGTATAGATGTGACCATCTTAAAAAATGACGAAACTAAAATACATGGAAATCAGTTGGCCAAAGATCATGTACTATTGCTTATGTTATTTAGTGTGTTGATATTTAAATTCTTAATATGCTATGTATGTGGTAATCAAGGAGATGTGCCATCCAAATTCTCCCAAATGAAGAGTTTATAGCCTCAGCTGCTAGAAGTGCTGTTGACACAAAGTTTTCAGCTGGCAGTGCTTGTAAAGACTACTTCAGCTGCAGAGAGCTGACCCCTCCCCCCACTTCCACCCGGTCCAATGGCCTCCAATGGACAAATGGAGATGGGGTTAAAAGACTTAGCCATTGCAACCAAGATGGATCATTTCTGGCTGGCCATGGTGGCTCCAGGGGCTATTGTCAGGCTTACTTTGTACCTTGGCCACCCCTTCTACCCAATCCTGCTTCTCTTCCTTTCCTTGTACAGACGTTGATCACAAGGACACTTACTAATAAATATCTAGTGCGCTAAACTTCATCTCAGGATCCACTTCTTCGAGAACCTAACATGGAATACCATATCTGCATAATAATAAAACACATCTGTGGGGCGCCTGGGTGGCTAACTTGGTTAAGCATCTGACTCTTGATTTCGGCTCAGGTTATGATCTCGCAGTTCTTGAGTTCTAGCCCCACATCAGGTTCTACGTAGGCAGTGCAGAGCCTGCTTGGGATCCTCTCTCTCCCTCACTCTCAAAATAAATAAATAAGCTTTAAAAAATAATAATAATAAAACACATTTCTGTCTATGATATATACTTCTAAATATTCAATATACTATTTCATAAAACATCCTTGTACATTTATTTGTATTGGCAAAAATTCATTTTCAAATGGATATGATTATTTTTTATTTTATCACCAATTTTGCTTTAGTTTAGATTCCATATTCTATCCTAAAGACTTGTTTTACTATCTTGATTTAGAAAAGTCACGATCACTCTCTAATTGCAAATCTTCCTACCTATTCTAACAGTAAATCTTTTTTTTTTAATTTTTTTTAACGTTTTATTTATTTTTGAGACAGAGACAGCATGAGCAGGGGAGGGTCAAAGGGAGAGGGAGACATAGAATCTGAAGACAGGCTCCAGGCTCTGAGCTGTCAGCACAGAGCCCAATGCGGGGCTCGAATCCACAAACCGTGAGATCATGACCTGAGCCGAAGCCGGATGCTCAACCGACTGAGCCACCCAGGTGCCCCTAACAGTAAATCTTTTAAGATAGTGCCAGTTTCTGCAGTATGAGTGATCCATGCTACCACTACAACAATCCTCTGAATCCAATCCCTAAGCCCCTGATATAAAAATCCATTCAAAATGTTGTACTATTGCTTTTTTCATAAATCATTCCTGTTATATAAACATTGGAATTGTTTTCATCAATATCCAAGGTACTTTGCAATTTTCCTCTACAAAATAAAAATACAGTACCACTTTTACTGCTTACCTTTTTGAAATAGATGAAATTATACAAAGGCTTCATTTATAATTTTCTCATTGGGTAGATTGAAAAGGTACAGGTTATTGTTGTCATCCAGTACAAAAGTTATCCTTCTATGTACTTCGATTGCTGCTTTTTGAATATTTCATTGCTCTGTAAAGCCTAGGTTTCATGGTAAGCAAAGAGAGAAGTAAGGGAAATATGAAATTAGAATTCAAGCTACTGAATGAAGTTTCTCTTTCTGATTAAAGCTATGGTTAAAGGATGTTACAATTAGAAAAATATGAGATATCCAGGTGATCTTTTCATATATATAACATACCTCCATAATTGGGACAAATACACATTAAAGTTGTGTAGAAAGATATTTTTATATTTTCTGTCTCTAATGGACCATCTCACATTTAGGAAAAGAAACTTAGAGCCAAGGCAGAGGCTAGATGTGAACCCAGGTATGTTGAATTGCTGGTCCAATACTCTTCCATTGCCCAATCAGTGTTTCATGGACTACCTAACCAGAGCCCTTCATTTAATCTTCTGTACAGTACAAACTAATTGCTACACAAATTCTTCTAAGAATTTTTGACAAGTGTCCTAAAAAAGGATGATCTATATTTCTTTGTCAAAAGATGAGTATTAAGGCCTTAACATCTCAGCCCATTTGGGGGCAATGTCAAAGGTCATTCTAACACCCAAGAGCTTATTGTGGGGTCAGCTGTGACTGTCACCATGCCTGACTTTTCCCTCTACTTACCCTTGCTTTCTTCCCCTTTCTTTCTCAGGTGTTGAACCCAAGATCATTTCTTAACAAATATGTTGTATGCTAAACTCCTCTTCATAAATCTGTTTTTTTTTTTCAGTACCTAACCTGCAGAGATAAGATTCTTTGAAATCTAGTTCTACCTCTGCCGTTAAATATTTGGAAGAGGAAGAGAAAGTAAGTCTTCCTGCCCCTCTAACTTAGACTTCTACTTTCATGTAAAAATTAATATTTAAAAAATACTTTTGTGCCTTTTTTTAATTATAGTTAACACCTGTCCCCCTTCCTGCTAGGCTAAGAGAATTTTCTATCTTATTACTACACATTAATTTACTTTTATTTTAGTAAACATCTGAAGATATAAATCTTGGCATTCTCCCCAGTTTTCTCAATTATTGTACTGAGTTCATTCCACTCTGCACCATTTCCTGGGTCCACTAGGATCTACTGCTACCACTTAACTTCTGATCTTCCTTCAAAAGACTTAGAGCATATCTTGTAATATTTTTTTCATGGGACACATTTACATATAAAGTTACATATGTATCCTTAAAGAAAGTCAACACCCTGCACTTGTCTCTGTCAGAAATGAATTCTAAGTTTACTAATGCATAAGTCAGAGAAGTTTGTGGATATTTAGTTTCTCCCTTGTCCTATTCCACATTGAAAGGAAACCCTACTGACTCATGTATTTGTGCTAGAGATTCAAACATTCTTGAGATAAAGGTACTGAGAATGAAAAAGAATTCAAAAGGGAACACCAAGCTATCTTAGATCCAAAGAAAGTTTATTGTAGGACAGCCAAGAAGACCAGTAAGAGTAACTGCATTGAAATAAAGAAAAAGAAAAAGCCCAATTCATCATGGTAAGATAATGCCTCTTTTTCTATTTTTTAAAAAATTCAATGCATGTATATAAATTAAGGAAAAATAACTCTTCCTTTGGGGTGCCTGGGTGGCTCAGTCGGTTGAGTGTCCGACTTCAGCTCAGGTCATGATCTCATGGTTTATGGGTTTGAGCCCCGCATCAGGCTCTGTGCTGACAGCTAGCTCAGAGCCTGGAACCTGTCTTCAGATTCTGTGTCTCCCTCTCTCTCTGACCCTCCCCTGCTCATGCTCTCTCTCTTTCTCTCTCTCAAAAATAAATTTAAAACAACATTAAAAAGAAAACAAAAAAAAAACTGTCTTCTTTCCAGTCTCACCTAAAATAATTTCTAAAACTTATACTGTGGAAACCCTAGAGATTAAAAATCTGCTTCTTAAACTTGTATTTACACATGTCAAAAAGTACTAACATTTCTGCTTTAATAAATAAAAAGACACTATATTCTGACAAATAGCAAATATTGATAAATATAGATATGACTTCAATAAGTCTCAGTTTTTCAAATATCTACATTTTCTCCATGCTATTTTTAAATTATATATGTGATGATACTAGTGCCCTTTTAAGAAGAGACAAGATATCTTCTCCCCTCCCTCTTGCTCCCTCCCCCTCTTTCTGATGTTCATAGGGTCTAGCAAGAAGGCAACTGTGTGCAAACCAAGAAAATGGTCTTCACCAGACACCAAATCTGCTGGCACCTTGATCTTGAACTTATCAGACTCCAAAACTATGAAAATAACTGTCTGTTTCTTAAGCCTAAGTTATTTTGTTATAGCAGCCCAAGCCAACTAAGATACCATAATTTTTAAATATTTTATTATATCAACTAATTCTAATCATATGTGATGTAATAATTTTTCTAGTTAAAGTTCTTTCTTCTGATTAATTTGAAATTTGGAGAGATCTATGGGTTTTATATTTTTGTTGTGGTTAAACCATCTTGGCCTAAAGAAAGTTTGGGTTTTCATTACTTTCAAGTTCTATAGATTACTTAGTATATAACTTTCTAGCATTTAATCTTAAAACTATAATCATAAAACTTTAATAATTTTTATAATAAAAAATATCCTTCAGCCTAAACAGTAGCCACTAATATCCCCACATATGATTAGTTACTCTATTAAATGTTAGATGGAAAAATTTATGCCATATTCAAATGAATAAATATACTAATAGAAATAATAATCATGAACTATATTTTGTTGCCATTTGCCAAGACCCTATTTCATCTTCGATTGGCTTTTGGTGTGAACAGATGTGGTTTTCTAACATCAGTTATATGTAAATGTTTGGTTTATATAAATGTTTGGTTATTGCATGATTGTAAAAGAAAAAAGAAAGAGAGACCACATCTACTTCTTCCACTCCCTCCTAAAAAATTACAATATAGTTAATTAAAATCCCCAAAAACCAAATGGGAAAGAGGATGATAGCAACAAAGCATTGAAATCTGGAAAGCATACAGATGAAGGATAACGGCCTCACCAAACCAGTGAAAAGTAAATCCAAAGCTAGCAGTGGGAGCCGACTTGCCAAAACTAGTAAGACTTAATCAAAGATTATAGGCATCTGGTGCCTCTAGAAAGTGTGCATACAGGTGGAGATGAGGAGAGGTGTAGGAAGAAATCTTTTTTAAGATTTCCCAACTCAATTACCTGATCTAGTAAACTCATGATGGCAAGACTTTTGTGGAATGTCTTAGATTTATTAAGATGTATTAACTTTGGGGCGCCTGGGTGGCTCAGTCAGTTAAGCGTCCGACTTTGACTCATGTCATGATCTCGTGATCTGTGAGTTCCAGCCCTGCATCAGGCTCTGTTCTGACAGCTCAGAGCCTGGAGCCTGCTTCAGATTCTGTGTCTCCCTCTCTCTCTGCCCCTCCCACGCTTATGCTCTGTCTCTCTCTGTCTCTCAAAAATAAAAACAAACGTTACAAGAAAAACTTTTTTTAAAAAGATGTATTAACTTTAATGTTTGGTAAATGGAATTTACAGCATTTGAAATATGTAATTGGGAGAATATTTATCCATAGACTATTTCCAGATAATAGTACCAGCTAAGTCCTGCTTAAAAGCCACTTCATTGCTGATCATAACGATGGTATCATATGTACATTTTTCTTTCCATTTAAATATTTGTCTATAGACTCTACTGCCAGATAACGCCTTCCCTAACACACTAACAAAAGAGTGAAAGCTTACTCTCTTAGCAGGATCTCTCGATCAGGGTCAACAGACAAAAATGAATGTGGGGTATTAAAATGACAGGAAATTTAAGACAAAATTGGCATAGTGACTGCAAAGACCCTTTTAGCCCATCTCCCTACTTGAAACAGTAGCAGTTAGACTGTATTCCCTTGAAAATTTCTTTTTGGGTAAAATTTTAAGAGAAAAACTTTGCATAAGAAGCATTCCATTGTAGATTATAAAAGTAACCACTCATTATTTTTGTCTTTGCATTGAGCATGTTCTCATGAAGCACTGAGAATCCTGAGATTACCTGTGAACCAGCTCATTCTAGTCCATTGGAAGATGAGAGAAAGAGAACA
Organism: Cryptoprocta ferox; assembly: GCA_028646485.1. Lineage (NCBI taxonomy): Eukaryota > Metazoa > Chordata > Mammalia > Carnivora > Eupleridae > Cryptoprocta > Cryptoprocta ferox. The sequence goes on along the minus strand of CM053577.1, from coordinate 93,139,135 downwards.
AACATAACTCAGCCAACAGTCCACCAACCATCACATGTGAGATCCTAGATCATTCAGGATAGTAGTCAACATAGCACTTTACCAAAAAGCATGAGCTTGCAGAGAGAGGTCAGCTAAGCCAATCCAGACTCCACCTGAACCACAGAATCACAAGCTAAATAAATGGTTATTAGTTTAAATTATTCATTTTGAGGTTGATTTGTTTCACAGCAAAAACTAACCAGTACAATTAGCTGACCAAGCTATTATAATACCTACTATGGAATAAGTCCCATTTTTGAGTGTGGAACTTCCTAGTAGCTTTACAGGACTAATTCTTAACCAGGAAAAAGAAAGTTAAGTACAGTCCTAACCCACATGTGAAGAAAACACATTCTTCTAATGTTTCTTCTAATGAAGAAAACACTTCATTAGAAAACTGAGGCTAAAACATACAATTTTTATTTTTAAGAACTAAGAGAAAACAAAACCAATAAAAATAAAAGATTAAAGCATCACAAAAAAACTTATTTAATATCTTTGAAGAGATGAAAGACAGCATTTCACCATGTAACAAGAAGCTAAGTTTGTAAAAGCAGACTCTTTTTTTTAAAATTTTTTTATGTTTATTTATTATTGAGACAGAGAGAAACAGAGCATGAGTGGGGGAGGGACAGAGAGAGAGGGAGACACAGAATTCGAAGCAGGCTCCAGGCTCTGAGCTGTCAGCAACAGAGCCCGACGCGGGACTTGAACCCACAAACCGTGAGATCATGACCTGAGCTGAAGTCGGTTGCTTAACCAACTGAGCCACCCAGGCGCCCCAAAAGCAGACTCTTGAAGAACAAAAAAGGTGCTACTGGAAAATTAAAATATGAGAGCAGAAATGGAGAACGGAATAGAAATGCTGGACAATAAATTGAGAAAATCTGCCAGAATAAAACACGGTAAGCTAAATAAAGAAAATAGGAGGAAAAGATAACAAAGTATGAATGTTTCAGAATTTTAATATGAATAAAAAACACTTATGAGAGAGTAGAAAAAAAGGGAATAAATTATAAAATAAATAATTTAAGTTTTGTTTTAAGTTAAAAACATTAATATTCCAGATATTTTAAAAAGACAGACATAGGGCATATAATTCGAAACCTTACAACTCTAGAAATAAAGACTGTGCAGAAATACAGAGGAGAGAAAAGGAAAAGTTCATATGCAAAGGATTTAAAGTAAGAATGTTATAGGACTGCTAAATCAGTAACTTTTTGTTGCTCTTTTGCTATTTTAGTAACTAAAGTAGCTTTTTAACTGGAGATTAAAAAGCTAAAGATTAATGGAAGTTAAAATGCACTGAAGTGCAAACCCCTTAAAAATGCTGAAAGGGACATAGTTCTTAACTAGAATGATATACCCAATAAATTTATGCCCAGTGTGAGAAGAAGCTAATGACATTATCAGACATGCATGGTTTTAAAGTTTTTACTGCCCATACAACTTTTCTCAGGAAATTACCAGTGGAGATGCTTCCTCCAAAGAGAAGACAAAGCAAAAAATGGGAAAATATGGATTCCAGGAAATGGTGGAAAACGGTGCACTCCAGGATGAGGGGGGACCATCAACAGGCTCGAATGCAAGCTGGCAAAAGTTTAAGACGAAGATGGAGCATATGAAGAAGTTGTGGCAAGAAGAGAGAACTGGCAGAACACCAGATGCCTTTAGAATGCATGGAAGGGCATGATAAAGACCTTTAATTCTTGCTACTGTACTCATGTTTTATGAGGCTGACTACACATAGCGTTCATAATGAAAAATGTTTTTATATAGAAGGATTGTGCTCTGTTGCATTAAATTGATACTTCCTATAAAATGATTATCTCTAAAAAATGATTTGGATTCTAACATTAAATGCAAATTATATTTCTTAGGAGTTAATTTAAGTTACTGATTCTAATGCTTTTGCATATTTCAAATTCAAAACAGAATTAAAAGAGTGGGAGTTTCTGTAAGCTACCTGTATTCAAATTAGGTCAATTACATGCACTTGATTCCCTAACAAATCATAGACTTACTAAATACTTTATGGTGAATTGTTCATACCACTATAATCATGAGCATTTTCCACAGGAAAACATAATGCTAGAAGGACATTAAGATCATACTTGTCTGCCAAAAGCCAAGATATTGGGACAGGCTTTCAGAAGCAGTGCTGTTCCAGGGACAGCCAGCGCCCTGCTTGGCTGCCCACTCCTTCCCAACTCCCCAGCACAGTGCATTACCCATGAAGTCCCTGATTTAAACTAGAAGTTAAGGATACTGTTGTCAGAACAACTTTTAAAATGTAACAATTTATTGATTTCCCCATTACTGGGCACCATCTCCCAATTCCCTCTGGGACTGATTCATGTGTTCTAAGTATACATGATAAACCAATGAATACATTAAAAATATATAAAAATTACATCTGGTATAACAATGTATATAGGCCCCACCCTTCTGTGTCAGGTCTGATCTTGACTGTAATTCAGAAGCTCTGAAGAGTAGCAAAGAAAGAAGGCAGGACACTTTAAAGACAGGTATTCTGCTAGCCTTACCTATTTTCTCATACTCCCAGAAGGTACACTGAGATTAGCCTGTATGAACACTTCTGTTTCCAAAGCATTGAGGTTTTGTTTGTTTTTCAAACTTATAACCAAAGCCATGACTAAAATAAATCAATACCTCAAAGAGGCAGATAAAGAAGCAGTGAAAGCCTAACAACATTTGAGCCAAGATGAAGATTAAAGCATGCATTTTAAATAAAATAATATTTTTTTAAAAAGCCTAGAGGACCATTTCTACTTGCCTCAAATTTCACCTTAGTAAAAACATACAATATGTTGCAAATTCAAAACAGACTGAAGTTCTAGTCAGTAATTTCTAAGAATTCTGATAATGAGACAAAATGGAGAATAATATGGCTAATCAAAATAAGCTAAAATAATCTGGGCATGGTCATGGCGTCTTTATTAATTGAATGAACACATTTTAAAGGTGCTTGTTATAATATAGTTGATTATTAATTAATAATAATTCTATCTAAATTCCATGTAACACTATATATTTATTATATATAATTTATAGTTCAAAATGTATCATTCTTATAATGTGAAAATATAAAAAAGAGCAACTCTAGCATTTTGATTCAACCTACTGAATTTCTTTTTCTTTAGAATTTTATAATAGAATTTATTTTAATTCATATTAATTCAACTTTTTTGGAAATGCCTAGATTTTTGAGGAATCTCTTTATCATATCAGTTGGGAGACAGTGAATTTTGCATATATTTATATTATAGTATATATCACATTATAATGAAGAGAGAGCTCCTAAGAGAGAGTAAAAATTCACAGTAACAGGTAACACACCTGATAGACAATCAATATACAGTTACTTTGATTCAGTAATGGCATAACGTACTCTTCTATGGGCTCTCTTAGGAAATTGCTAGGATAGAGAATTTCAGTGCATAGTTATACTGTGAATTTTAATGCCTGGCTGGGAAGACCACATAGCTATACACGAAGCAATGAGGAAGTCACATAAAATACAGAGGCTCTTGACATCTCTGAGAGTTATCTAGTGTCCTGTTTGACTCTCCACCATGTGTGGTGGGTGTTATTTTTCACATGAAATACAAATTGTACTACTTTACAAAAGACAGCAAGAGTGAATGTAAAGCAGGGGACCACAGGGTGGCCAGTGTGCTTACTAGTAACTGACTCACTAGCCCACACCAGCCTCAAGGTATGTGGGGTTCAAATTTATGCCTCACCAAATTACATGGAGTTTTGTGATCTTGCAAAGGTCAAAACCACAAATGTAAATGTGAAAATGCCTATGGTCTAATATATGGTCCCGTCTGCCAGTTAGTTACAGGAATCGTAAAAACGAGTAAGCCAGTATTGGTTGATCTAGTCATTAATTGCTCATGGAAGAGTTATATGTTGAGTAGCCTCAGAAAAAGAGTGTGTTTCAATAGGCAAAGAGAGTATTTCAAATAAATAAAGTAGCATAATTTAGTAATAAAGATTGAGGTGAGAATGCTGTATTCATGGAACAATGGAGAAAGGGATTTAATGCAAGTAAAAGTAGATGTATGAAAAAATGGAAAATGAGGTCAGAAAGCTATAGAGGAACTGTCGTTCAAAAACAAAAACAAAAATCATGAAAGTTTATGTGAGAAATTTAACCTTGACACAGCAGGCATCGGGAACAACTGTTGGTTTTCCAGTAAGATAAAGTGATTAAAGCAAATAATGTTTTAGAAAGAGTAATTCAATGTTGGTGAGCAGCACAGACTAAAAAGATTAAAAATGTACAGCAACAATAATCTTAAAAAGCTCAGAAGTGACTAATGAAACAGTAGAGAATAAGAAGTGAAGAGGAATGTAGAAATTTAAAAGACACTGAAATTATATTAGGGCCAAAATTTGGTGACTGGATATGGAAAAGGAGAGATAAAAGTGCCAAAAAATGTTTTATTTTTAAGCTAGTTTCCTCAGGTATTGGAAATATTTTCTGAATAAATTTGCACATATCAACACATCTCACTTTAAGAACTGCTTCACCTTTGTCTTTCAGCAATTCAATTTTATATTCTCATATCCTATTACTGTCAACCCTTTCATACTTATTAAGACATTATAATTGAAAGTTTTTGGTCATACTTCTACCAGGTTAGGTTTTTAGCTGAAAGGTGAAATTGTTGTTGAAAATAACACCAAAGCCCCATCTCAAGGATAGAAAGCAAAGGAAATTTATCAAGAATAGGAGTGATACAACATGGCACCATTGATTTAAAGTGGCATCTAGCAATTGAGATTAGGGAGACAGATTTTAATAAAATTGATAGATTTAGACCTTTACCGAAAATGTGTGTGTGTGCATGTGCATGTAATGTTTCCTAAAATATCTGCTCAGCTACCTCTACCAAGGGATACAGAAATAATAAGAAGGAAAGGGACATAAAAGAGAAACCATGTGTCTGAATCCTCAGAATGTTTGAGTAAGCTTTTGCTACTTGACTTTAGCACTCTGCCTTTAAGATTACTACTGTGAACCCAGCAGGAATTTAAGACAAAGAGGAATTGGAGAAATGACTTGGAACATCTTAATTCATGTAGCCAGAAGTAATAAATGACATTTCTAAAATGACTAAAATGCTTCTTCCCAACATTCCTGCAGTTGAATGCCCATGATGATGAATGTAAACATGTCACATCTCTTTTCCAAGTAGATCAATCTGTTGATACCTTTCCCAAATTCTAAAACCTTACGTGGTTGAAATAATGAGAACCCTCATGGCACAGTGAGTAAATTACTCATCCATATGAGGTACATTATTCATATCCTGGAAAGGGAAGAGTCCTCAGAGGAGAATTTTGGTCCCTGGAATATGTTTTCCTTCCCTTGCTCACCACCTAATTGGGTCTTTTGTGAATAAAGTCAAACACTACTTAATGTGAGGGTGGAAAAATGCATTCTACATAGGCAAATTGAAGATGAGAATTTCTAAATATTCTAAAAATAATGAAGAGAGTTTATTATCTGTGAAGGCACACACATCCTGAGTCTCCAAGTAAACAAACCTCTGAATATAAAAACTCAAAACTTCCCTAAGGGAGAGTTGGATGTGCCTACAAACTGGAAATATATTGGCCTAGACAAAGCACTTAAAACTATATTATCTGGAAAGACAAAATAATCTGATTCTAATAGATGTGTTTCCAGGTCATACTGAAGATCTATGAGTAACTTATGGAAAAAAAATCATATGCCTATGACAACAAAAACAGGAAAAATTGAAATAGACATGGAATTTTTTTCTTGTAAAGTTTATCTCTCTGTCCATGTCTAATAGTAAAGTAAACAGACAACAGAGACGTAGGTTTGAATCACACATAATTATATAGCTAAGGGAAATGTTGACTAGGTAGAGCCAACCCTTAACTTAGCCTGAAACATCACAGAACAAGAGACTGTCAAGTTACAGATGACAAAGACCTGACTGTTATGAGGCCCAGCCAAGAGTCCTGGGCAAGAAAAAAAAATCTCTTCATTTTCCTGAAATATACAGCTGAAAACAAAGAATTAAATTTCATATATTATATTATATTTAATTTTCTGTGGTTGAAGTGATTACTGTATCAATTTACTAAGACTATGTACCTTTTATTTCCCTAAACTGCATGCAAGCTGTCTCCTAGATGCCATCCCTACAGAGGGTCAGTTTTCACTTTTGCTTAAGTTTATGGAGAAGGCACATCACTTTGAATTTTTTTGCCAGGAATCTCCTGCAGGATTTCTTCTTTATGACATCACTAGAGGAATGGAGCAGTAGAAGTGTAAAGGGAGCTCAAGAGCTAGGAAAAAAAAAAACTGAAAAAAAAATTGTTTGCCCTAGCATTATTGACCCTGGCCAATGCTGAACACAAAGAATGGTGATGTTTAGCATAAACCAGAGAAGTCAAGTTAAAGGTCTGGGGAATTGCTAACAGTCAAGAGAAGTGACCACAGAAGCTGCTGTAGGAACCCAGCTTGTTTGCTAGCATTGTCCACATCTGACCCAAACACTGGTCTGATAGCAAACAATCAGAAGTCCCCCGACAGTGTATTGAACACCCAGACACAACACAACTCCATTCTGAACACTGAAACTATAATTCTCATGGTCAAGTATATCACTAGCCTTTAGGACACTTGTTTCCTTTTCACACTTGATCAGTAATATGACTCAGGATATCACACAGAGCCCACTCACACATTGACCAAACCTAGACCATCTCAAAGGGGACTATAAGTGAAGAATGAGCAAAAACATTTTAAATTAAAAACAAACATTTTTAAGCATTTTAAAGTGGATAAGTCAAAAATTCTATAAATATTATACATAGGATATACAGAAGCATCCAGATAGAAACACAATAGAATTTAGTGCAACTTTGAAGGATAATAGAACTAATGAGTAAAATGCACAGTAACATGTTCTCACTAAGAACAAAGGGTCTCAGTTTCCTGGCTGTGCCAATGGTAGCTCGTTCATATTTCCATATGTCCTTATAACTATAAATGCTTTCTTTCCAGTGTTACAGCTGTACTCACAACCTAAATCTTTTAAATTCAATTGCTGGTAAGCTAAATAGCTTATGGCTTAGTGCAAGGATTCATATTTCTTAACTTTAAGCAATGAGTTGTTGCCTGTGGGGATGTGTTAAACTAACATGTGAGTAATACATGTCTAGAGAGTTCAAACAAAGGAGGTGCCTTGCCTTCACACCAGGTCCCCCATATATTTTTCTCATTACAATTACAGACAGAATAGTATCATTTTAAATCTGGACAATAATAAGGAAAGGAAGTTTTGAGATCAAAGTAATGAGATATTTAACAAATTTAATAAAAGGAAATAAGCGCATCAAAAGAAGTGGATTGAACCGGTGGTTCCTGGTATCATTATTTATTTCTGACAGACCCACGCAGGGTGAAAGACGATATAAGGAGTTTTCTGGAGCGATACAAACTTAAAAACCCTGTAGTCAATTGTTCCTTGAAAGTTGAAATAAGTGTGATAATAAAGTGACTTCTTCCACAAAAACACATTTGAAAATTGACTTTTAAAAAATCCATTGAGAGATTTAAGAAAAGATCATTCTTTTAAAAATATGTATATTTAAGAAATTTCTTTTATTCTCTGAACATCCTTGGTAGTATTCATTTAGATGTTTCAGCCAAAGAACTAGTATACATTCCTCCGAATAGAGACCACATCTGAACATAGAGCCTCCTGTAGTCTTCCTAGTATAATGAATGCATGGGATAAGTATCAAAAAGACATATATGTCCCCTTCTCTTTCTTCTACAATTTGATGTGCATATTATGAGTGTGTGCATGCACACATACATATACAAACAGCATAATTGATGTCATTGTCTAGTAGAGAATTGAGACTAAACCATTTGTCACGACACCGGCTTTGTGAATCCAATGCAAAGGGCAGAGAAAAGGCACAGAGGGGAAAGTACCCAGTGGCTTACATCTGCAAGGCATGATTTGTTTTATCCATACTACTGCCAAATGTTGAAACTGTAAAACTCCCCTTAAACATGCTCTAATTTTGACCCTAGAACTCAATGCTTAAAATTGATACAATTCTGTCACTACTGCTATCTTGGTAATTTTACTATATTTTGGCTAGGACTATGGACAAAAAGAGAGTAGGGCAAAGTAATACTAGAAATGAGAAATAAAAAGTAACTTAAAATTAGGGATTTTTCCCCATGAAAAAAGAGCACATCAATATTTGGTTTCCCAAACTACCTTAAATGACAAAAAGCAGTTCAATACTAGAAAAGTAAACCCAAAAACAAAACAGCAAAGTGAAAAAAAATTGCTCTTCATGGTTCGTGGTTTCAAGCCCCACGTCAGGCTCTGTGCTGACAGCTGAGAGCCTGGAGCCTGCTTTGGATTCAGTGTCTCCCTCTCTCTCTCTCTCTCTGCCCCTCTCCCACTCATACTCCGTCTCTCTCTCAAAAATAAATAAGTATTAATTTTTTAAAAAAATTGATCTGAACAGAGCTCTGGATTTTTCATTTCTACTCTTTATTATCTTGTAAAATTCACATTAACTTCTTGAAAACTCAATTTTTTCATTTGTGAAATGTAGATGATAAGCCTGCCTAATCCACAGGGTTTTAGTACAAATAACACAAAATAGTACAAGAGAAAATTTTATTTTGATGTGTCCCTGACTTTGTTTTGTTTTAGGTAGCTTGGTAGGTTTAAAAACATATCAGATAAAAGAGATAAAACATATAGCTTAGGAAATTAGGATAAATGGAAAGTAGGAACAGAGATATAAAGCCAGGAGCGTAATAACCACTAAATTTATACCATACGGTCCTAAATATTGTTAAGGTAAGTTGCAGTGTTAAATCTATGTTTTCTAGCAGCCCAAGCAAAGACTGCAAAATGACAATATGTACAATACCTGAAAGGCCCGTTTTTAAATTAATACATACATATCAACATCACTTTGTAAATTCTAATTTTAATTAGTAATAATTATTTGAGTTTTCTTTGCTTCAGTTTTCTTATTCCTGAAAAGATAATTATATCTATGGCAAAAATGGTTCAGTGATCAAACTAAATAATGCATGTGTGTGAATATAGTACAGTTTCATAAGTGTTAGCTACTATTATTACTAATAGCAACATCGCTATCATTAACACAAGCATTACCACCACCGCCACTTTTACTGATAATTTTTTTAATGTGTATTTAGTTTTTGAGAGAGAGAAAGACAGAGACAGAGAGAGGTAGAGTGTGAGTGGGGGAGGGTCAGAGAAAGGCAGACACAGAATCCGAAGCAGGCTCCAGGCTCCGAGCTGTCAGCACAGAGCCCGATGCAGAACTCTAACTCAGCAATGCAGATCATAACCTGAGCCGAAGTCGGATGTTAACCAACTGAGCCACCCAGGTGCCCCTGATAATATTTTTACAACTACTAATACTACTACCACCAGCAGGACAGTGACTTATTGACTTATTCGCAAACATTTAGTAGGCATTTACTTTGTGCCAAGCACCTTGCTTAAATCTTTCCAGTTGCTATAATGTTTAATTGTTTCACTCATTCAGTAAATATTTATTGAGAAACTACTAGATGACAACGCTATTCTAGATACAAAAAATATAGTGGTGAACCAACACACATATTCTGATACTTGTTGTTGTTTTGTGTGTGTTTTCTTTTTCTGGAGCTAAAATTCTACTGGAGGAGATAGGCATAACTCTATTTTCCAAATTTACTGATACAGAAATAGAGATCAATAACCTATGTAAGAACACACAGCACAGACTCGCAGAGGCTAACTCAAACTCACATCTACTGCTGTCCACAAATAAGGCCATAGGATTCACACTTTTTTTTTTTAATTTTAGAGAGAAAGAGAGAGAGCAAGCAAGTTGGGGAGAGGCGCAGAGGGAGAGAGAGCGACTCCCAGGCAGCCTTCATGCTCAGTGAGGAGCCTGAAGCAGAGTTCGATCCCACAGCCCTAGGATCACCACCTGAAATCAAGAGTTGGTCACTCAACGGACTAAGCCATCCAGATGCCCCTCACACTCATTTTTAAGAATGGTTTAAGTGTCTTAAGACCTCAAAGGAATTGTGAAGTACAAATTCAATGTGGCTAAATATTATCACAAAATCTTTCCCTGCTCTATATTTTCTTCCAGTTTTCCATTCACCAGTTGTATAAGCCAGGTTAAAGGAACATGATAACAACATTCATGATGATGGAGAAGGCAGAGGAAGAGAAAAAGGAGAGGAAGGAAGGAAGAGGAGAAATTGCACAATATTTCACAAAACTAAAGGTCCTCACACCATATATTCTGGCAACTTCACTTTTTGGTACATATAAATAGGGAAGAACATAAATTTGCATCAATAGGAGAGTGAGTCAATTTATCATACTTTATTCTCAAAGGAACACTATGCCAAAAACCAAAAAATAATAAACTACAGATTTGCCTATCAACATGAATTATATAAATGTAATGCATAATAAAAACGCAAGGTGTAGGGTAGGGATGCCTGGGTGGCTCAGTCAGTTAAGTGCCCAAATTCGACTCAGGTCATGATCTCCTGGTTCATGAGTTCAAGCCCCATGTGGGGCTCTGTGTTGACAGCTCAGAGCCCGGAGCCTGCTTCAGATTCTGTGTCTCCCTCTCTTTCCGCCTCTCCCCCACTCATGCTCTCCCTCAAAAATAAATAAACATTAAAAAAACCCCACAAGATGTAGAAGAGTACATAGAGCACTATTATATAAAGCTCTAACTGTTGTGCTATTTAAACATACATATGTTAATTAATTAAAATGAAAAACTTTACATTCAAGATTATATCTATCACTGGTAACATAAGAAGGTAGAAGAAAGAAAGGTATAAACTACAATCAGGAATAGAGAAGAGCTTTCCAATCTATTGGTGATTTGTCTCACTACAGTAGACACACAACTACTCTTTATATGTTAATCACATCATAGGTGTATATTATATATGCATTATGTGTCATATATTTTATAATATGTTATATACCATATCAAATAATTTACATTTTCCATGTTGTATACACTATTTAATAAAATATATTTTTGTTTTACTTCCATGAAACAAACTTTGTTTACCTTTTAGCTGTATAATAGGAATTCTAATCCAAAGTTATGATTAAATGAAAAAGACTTTTTTAAAGCACAGTTAAGTAATGTTAACAAAGTTTATTATATTATAGTTTATAAAGCAAAACTTAAGAATAAGTAAATTCTTATTAATGGAGGAATATAGAAAGAACTGAAGAATATCTACATCATAAAATATCATAAATCCATTAGAAATAAATTAGAGCCATAGCAATTTATTTGGAGGGCTTTTCATAAGTTATTACTGGGCAAGAAAATATGATAGAGAGAAAGAAAACATGATAAGTTTTTGGTTAGCAAACAGTGAAGTATCTATACATTTATAGTAGTATATATTTTAAGTTATTGAGAAGGATGGGAAGGAAGAGAGGGGAAGCAAACAATAAAGAAAAAGACTGAACATGATTTTAAAGCCAGCATGCATGGTATAATCCCTTAAGTATAATTATTTTTTTATATTTACATGCATTACTAAATTAGAGCATCAAAACAATAAAGTTAGATCTATTGATATACTGGAAGGACCAATATACTGAATGAAAAGCAGGTGGCAAAGTAACAGGTATATTAAAGATAATATCTATAAATAATAAAAAATGATTATATATATTATAATATATATTATATATAATTATATATATATAATTTGTACACTCATAATGCATATGCTTTTCTGGTCAAGGAGAATGTATACTAGGATAACTTCTGTGGTTAATCTTCGTTACCTAAGGAAAACAGAAATGGGGTAGAGATTAGCGAGGAAGAGAAGTTATGGCTAAATGTATTTTTGTACATCTTTGAATAGTTTAACCTATTATAATAAATATGCACAATTCTATAACTTAAAAGCAATCAAATGAAAAAAATATGATTATTCTAAAAAAGAATTTGTTTCACTTGCAAATACATTTCTGTTATGACTAAAACAATTAATTGTATTTGTAATAAAAATAAATTACTTGCACATTCCACTATCATTCTCTTAAGAAAAGGAAATTAATGAGAACAAGGAAAAAAACAGGTTTCTTAATGAATTGATTAACAATAAGTAATATAAAATTTTGGGTCAATGAATGAATTTTTGATCAGCCAGGTTCCTGTTGCTTCCAACAGAACATCTATTTTGTGTGACATTCTTCCATTAATTTTTTTAAATTTTGTTAATGTTTGTTTATTTTTGAGAGACAGAGAGACAGAGCACGAGCCAGGGAGGGGCAGAGAGAGAGGGAGACACAGAATACAAAGCAGGCTCCAGGCTCTGAGCTGTCAGCACAGAGTCCAGCGCAGGGCTCAAACCCATGAACCCTGAGATCATGACCTGAGCTGAAGTCATACACCTAACTAACTGAGCCATCCAGATGCCCCTCTTCCATCTACTTCTTAAGAAATCTCTGTTTTAGAGAAGAAGCCCTCCATGTTGTCATACTAGTATTAAGACATCATTGTCAAAACTCAGTGGAGACCTGGTAGGCATTTGAAAGTAAGAAAAAACTGACTTTGAATCTATAATACCTTGACACTGAAGATTCTGGATTTACACAAAATTTAGACACTCCAGTTCATTATGCAGAAAAAAATTTAAGAAAAGACAATGTGGGGCCACCTGGGTCATTTTGTCAGTTAAGCATCTGACTTTGTCTCAGGTCATGATCTCATGATCCTTGAGTTCGAGCCCCATGTCGGGCTCTGTGCTAACAGCTCAGAGCTTCAAGCCTGCTTTGGATTCTGTGTCTCCCTCTTTCTCTGTCCCTCCCCTGCTCACACTCTGTCACTCTCTCTGTGTCTCTCTGTCTCACTCTCTGTCTCTCTGTCTCACTCTCTCTCAAAAATAAACATACTTAAAAAATAATTTAAGAGAATAAGGTGTTACAAGAATAAAGAATACCATGCTCTTCACTGGACAGAAAACAGGTACAAGTGTTTATAATAAGGGATTCTTGAATGTTTCTGCAGGTGTTTCTGCAATTAGGTTTGTCAAGGATGACCATGGTCTGCAGTTTGTCTGTCACTGTTTTTGTCTTACAAAGCTTGAACTCACAGAGCTGATGGTCAGGAGAATCTCCTGGCCTTCAGAAATTGTATTCAAATCAGCGTTTTCTGCAAACCCTGTCTACTTGAGGAAGAACAGAATGTCCTTGTCTTTCTTTCTAAATATTCTGTAACTATCCTAAACACAAGAAAATATTCATGAGCAAATGGCTAAGGGGAAAAAAATGAAGAGTAGATCTTGGAGTGTGACATTCTAGGACAGATTTTACACATATCTTCATAAATAGCGTCTTCCATTTATCTGCATGCAAATCTGTTATTGCTGTTCATCTAATAAAACAACCGGCTCATTCTTTATTTTTTAACTTACATGCTTTCAGTAATTATGGCCTTATTCTGGACTTTTCATTTTCTCAACAAGTCTCTTGTGGAGGAAAACTCATGATTCTAGGGGAAAGAATGACATCCATATCCAACTTGGTTTCTGAAATTCATTCTACGCCATCATTTCCCATCCCTGTCACCAGGAAAGAAGGAAAGGAAAGGAAAGGAAAGGAAAGGAAAGGAAAGGAAAGGAAAGGAACAGAAGAAAAGAAAAGAGAAGAGAAGAAAAGGAAAAAGAAAAGAAAAGAGAAAAGTAAAGAAAAAAGAAAAATCCGTCTTTCTTAAGTTCATACCATTCAGCTTCTTCATTTCTATTATGGCAAAATAAATTTCTTCACTAATAAAGATTTTTCTCCCCTGAATTTTTCTTGTTAAATAGGATTATCTACCCCTGAGCTAAAGGTTTTTATCACCTTAGGGTAAGAGGAATACAAAGGAATACAAAGAATTTTAATAAGCCAATTGAATTTTTAAATAGGTTTTATTAAGTCCAGAGAAGAAACAATCTTTTTTATACCTGCAATATTTGGAATTTTAAGAGCTGGATCTTGGAAAGGAAAAGTTTTTTTCTCATTACCAAAAAATATATCTTCAAATAATGATGAAAAGCTCAAAGGGTTCTCTCTACAGGTGGCATTTAGATCATGAAAAGAGAACTGCATAAAAAGCCTGTGACATTTAAAATAGATACAGATAATCCAGCTTGGGGAAATAAAAAATACTGGGAAGGATGAACAATAAAATTAAGTAAATGTTGTTGAGGGTCCCTAATATGGTACCTTGTGCTGAATTCCAGCCACAGGCAGAGCAATTTAAGTATAAACAGTAGGAATCAACATGAGGCTGAAGGAAACCCAGAGCATAGTGAACCTTCCCAGTGTGTATTCTGGGAAGCCCATTAGGAAGACTTGACCCCTTAGAGAAATTCCATTTCCCACATGGCACCAAAGTATATGATTAGAAATGAAATACAACATATTTAGGCAAAGAGACATGTATCAACTCTCTGAGTTCCCTGGGGACTTAATATAAAGGGACATTTGAGATTTTTATGATATCTCAAAATAATTATCTCAAGTTTGACAGAGTTGACCAGCAGGTATGGAGATTCTTCATGCTAAGGGGAAGGAGGTCAGTATCTTAATGGTGAGCATGGCAGGCCTAAGGTCAGTCATTTGAGTATAAACTAGAGAGGACAGATGTCAAGAACATAACAACATAAAGCTACCCACTCAGGCTGTACATTTCAACAAAACCCTAATAACCAAGTGCCAGGAATGTCTTTCCCAGATACAAAACAGTACATAAACCTATGATCGGGAAGAGGAAAGGAAGAGGCAGTTTGACTTAGTTTATAATACTTTTTTTGTATGCTCACCTATTTAACTGTTTGTTTCATAATGATTCTAATATTCTGTAAATATATATCATATTATTTATTATTATAATATATTGTATGATTCAATAGAGACTTTAAGTTAAAACAAAGTTATTTATAAATACGAATTAGGTTTAGTACAACAGAGTAAGTTGACTATGAGCATGTGTTTGCTATAATGTCATCTGCTAACTTGAAGACTTTAGCATGGGGTTCACTATCTTTCTCTCCACTAAATGTTCTTCCATCTCTAGGTAATTTCAAAACCAATGAGGATGATACAGCCAACATTGATACCTCAAAAATACTCAGGACAGCTCCATCTCTGAAATATTAAAATTAAATACCTAATTTGGGGCTCCTGAGTGGCTCAGTCGGTTAAGTATCCAACTTCAGCTCAGGTCCTGATCTCATGGTTTGTGGGTTCCAGCTCCACATCAGGCTCTGTGCTGATAGCTCAGAGCGTGGATCCTGCTTCAGATTCTGTCTCCCTCTCTTTTTGCCCTTCCCTCACTCATGCTGTCTCTGTCTCTCAAAAATAAATAAATGCTAAACATTTTTTAAAAATTTAAATATCTAATTTGATCATCACAACTTTGCATCTTCTGGATTGCACATATCACTTTGTTTTAAAATTCCTTATGATCTCAAAATTTTAACCCTCAAATTTCTTCCTTTCTGTCAACTCAACTCAGGATTCATTTCCTACAACATCAACTTCAGATTCTATGGTTAATCATATCAACTCCTCCTGTCCTCATAACCTTTAAATCAAGCATTCTATAGCCTCATATTGGTCCAATGTGCAAACCCCAATCATGAATCTAATGGTTCATCAATTTTGCACCTACACACACAACTGCTGAGCACTATTGAGGAATTTTCAAAACCACATATATTGGGTATATTATAAATTTAAGCTTTCCAGCCTAAATTGAGTTATCTATTCTGTTAATTAATATTTTTATATTTCCCTAATAAGCTATGTTTTCAATTCTCTATGACACGCTTTCAGCCTACTATAATTTTATCAGTATATCTTCACTTTCCATTTATTTTATTGCATTAGTTGATATGCTTTTCTCCTACTTGTCAGAGAAAATATAATTTGTCAATCAGAGGTTGAAGCAATTTACTCACAAAACCTATACGATTAACCTTAATAAGTATGCATCCTTTCTCCTTCCTCAGGTTATGATTAGAGAAAATTTCTCATTCTAAGGTAAATCCCTTCACTCAAACTCTGGATCTCATGTTCTCTCTTTCATAGTCTTTTTCTACTGGCTTCTTCCCACCAACATTTATATATGCTGTAGTATTTTTTCACCAAAACAGATAGGTGATCCATATGGTGATAGACTAATCGATAATTTCCTCCCTAGACCTCATGTTTCCCTTCAAATATCACCCTAGCATATTGAAAGAAATATGTCATAGTGCTTTTTCACTCACCTCAATTACTTTCTCAATTCATTAAAATCTGCTATCTACATTAAGAATCATTAATACTTATTCACAACATGCTCTTAACAGTTATCAACAGCCTATATTGCTAATTATATTGAATTACTCTCAGTTGTTATTATAGATGACCTCCCAACCACATTTGAAAATTTTAACTATTTCCTCTTTTCAGAACAATCTATTCCTATATCATCCTCTCCTGGTTTAACTCCTGATTTAACCTTCTCCGCGTTATTCTTTGGCCACCCCTTAAACTTTGCTATTACTTAGTTCAGTTCTATACATCATTTCTCTTCTTTTTTTTTTTTAAATAAATGTTTGTTTATTTATTAATTTTGAGAGCGAGCAAGTGAGCATGAGTGGGGAGGAAGGACAGAGGGGGAGGGAAATAGAGAGAGACAATCTTAAGCAGAGTACTTATACTCACAACACTGGGATCAGGACCTGAGCCATAATCAAGCGTTGGACACTTAAAGGTGGACTGAGCCACTCATGCACCCCGTAGGTATCATTTCTTCTTAATCTTCTTAGTCTCATATATACTCTTGATTTCAATTCCTATTCACATACTAATAAATTCCAAATAAGTGAATATCCACGCTGGGAAGAATGAGATTGCATCCTTATCTCATTTCATTTACAAAATCCAATTGAAAATGTGTGGGGAATGAGTTTAGGAATTCCCTGAGCTTGCACCAATGGGTTAACAAGGCTTAGGATGAAAGCTCCCCCAGCATAGAACAAAAGCCTAAGAGCAGGAAGCCACTTCCATAGGACAGAAGTGACCAGAATAGGTAAACAGATAAATAGGGCAATAGACTGCTGCAGCAGGGTGAAATTGCCTGGAGCTAATTAATACAAGAAAGGTGCCTTGCTGACCCTGAGGTAGTATGTTCTATCCGTCTTATCCCCTAGGCCAGTTAAGAAAAACATACGTGGTACCTGGTGCCTGTTGTAAACAGCCATCTGCTGGGCGCCAGGATTTTGTTTTGTATTGACTCAAGCCACTAACACTGCACACCTTCGAAACCCTCTTTCTCTCACACACGAGTTAATGATCACTGTTTCATTGTCTCTTTCTGCACATTCATCACGTTTTTAAGCCTTCTGATACTAATAAAAACGGAGCAAGGATCCATACTTGGGGCTCTCGTCACCTTCCGGATATTAGCCTCTCTTGTATTTAATTCTGTTTCTGCTCTCTTGCTGGACAAGAGAGAACTCCAGACTCAAAGTCTGAGACAAAAATGGATTAAATACTTTAAATGCAGGACGTGGAACTATAAAGCTAATACAGGAAAATTTAGGGAAAAAGTTCCTTGACATTGGTCTGGGCAATGATTTTTTTGGAAAAGCCTCTTGAAGCATAGGCAACCAAAAGAAAAATAGACAAGTGGAATTGCACCAAACTAAAAACTTCTGCACAGCAAAGGAAACAACCAACAGGCTTAAGAGACAACCCACAGAACTGGAGAAAATATTTACAGATCTTTTATCTGATAAGAGGTTAATACCCAAAATATACAAAGAAGTTAAATGACTCAATAACAAAACAAATATCCTGATTTAAAAATGGGCAAAGGACTTGAATAGACATTTCTAAAAAAAAAAAAAAAAAGACACACAGAGGGCTAACAGGTATATGAAAAGTTATACGGTGTCACTAATGATCAGAGGAAGGCAAATCAAGACCACAATAAGACATCACCTCACATCTGCTAGAATGACTATTACCAAAGAAGGAAATGGTAAGCATTGATGATGATGTGACAAAAGGGCAACTCTTGTACACTGTTGGTAGAAATGTAAATTGGTACAACCAGTTTAGAAAAAAAGAATGGTTCCTAAAAAAAATTAACAGTAAGACTGCCATTTGATCCAACAATCTCAGTTGTGGATATATATACAAAGGAAATGAAGTCAGTATTTTGAAGAGATATTTGCATTCCCATATTCATTGCAAAATTATTCACAATAGCCAAGCTATGGTATACGGATATATGCAACAGAATAAGCAGAGGTTAATGGCAGCCCGATCTTGAGTGATACCAGGAGAAATAAAGAGAAGTGGACAAATGCAAAGGATAGTTAGAAGAAATCTATCAAATGTGGGTGTATATAGGTTGTGTGAGAGATGTCAAGGGTTAATTCTAGATTTCTGGTTTATGTAATTGAGTAGATAGAGAGGTCATTCCTTGAGAGAGAAAATACAGAAAAAAAAAGGCAAAAAAGAACAAATGGCTATTTGTTAAATGAACAATACAGTGGGATTATATGACAGGGCCCTAAATTAAACAGATTACGACTTCATTGGATATTGTTTCAATTACAGTTCTTAATTACCCTCAAGGCTGAAAAAGGTAAGTTTGTCTTTTCTCTCCTCTCTCTCTGTCTCTGTCTCTCTGTCTCTGTCTCTGTCTCTCTCTCTCTCTCTCTCCCCCCCTTCCCTTACGTTTCCTTCCTTTCCCCTCTCCTCCTGTCCTCTCCCCTCCATCCCCCTCTACTTGCCTGCCTGAGGACTACCCCCCCAAGCAATCCACTCTACAGAGATAGAATCAGAAACATATGTCTTAGATGTCAAAATGAATGCTGAAGAAAATAACTAGTGTAATTACTTAATTGGTGGTTGTCAAGTAATTGAAGAGAAAAGGAAATGCAATTAGAAATAGGTGGTTTTTCCAGACCTCTCAAATATCTTTCATATTCTTTCTTTTTTTGTGCAAGAGGTGTACATGAAGTATAATGTTTCATTGACTGGTTTACTTGGATCTTTAAATTTTTCATATTTTCTGAGATGTTGATTCCCTTGTATAACAATGGTTGCCCTGATGTTCCACAGGTATATATTTTTTTTCTTCACTTTATGCTGGATAATTCCTTCCTCAATGCTGCTGGGAAGTAAATTTCCCTACAATTCCTCCAAACATAAAGCTACCAAAGCATTTCTCCCTGGAGGTGGCAGTTTATAATGTAGCTGCAAGATCAAGGAGCTACTAATCTCCTTCACATTTTGAAAATACCACTCTCTGACCACATGTCAGAGAGCTGCAGAATTAGTAACTCATTTAATTCAAACTTTCATAGGGTATTCTAGTGCCCAGGGGCAATTATACTTCAAAAATAAATGCAACCATTAGCATTTTCATGTAGTCTAGATCTTCTCCCAGTTCATGAAGGAGTCAACTGAATAATTGTTTAGTGAATTGAATCGTCTCATTAATGTACTTGACATCTCTGTATGACTAACAAGTACTTAGTAAGTAATAAGTATTTAGTAAGTAGTTATGTATGTTTAGTTACATAGTTAACAAGCAGTTCAGGACTATCTGCCATTTCAGAAAGTCAGGGACAAAGTCAAGTATAGTTAATGCACTCTCACTTAGCTTTTCCTTTTTTTCTATTTTTTAATGTGCTGTCAGCTGCTTTTCCTTACCCCTCACACTCCACTGAACATTTTTATCTTTATAATGGTTGTGGTTATTTCTTAAAATTAAACACTAACTACACCACTGTCATGAAGTCTTTCCTAAGGCTTTACATAGTGATATTACCAAAGGAAAGCAAGCAATCCTCCTTCATTACTATATCCCTTTTGGGGACACCATGTATGTGGTGCTTAACTTTCACTAACCAGTTTTTGATAACTGATCCAGTTCCCTCAATATTCTATGTCTACATGCCCATAAAAATGTAAAAACAAATGACTGACTTGGGTAAAAATTTTGAACATACATAATAGACAAAATGTTAATATCCTTATCTGTGAAATGCTTCTATAAATCATAAAGAAAAAGATCAGTGATCCAATAAAACTAAATGGGTAAAGGGTATGCATACACTGTTAATAGGAAAGGAAATACAAATGGCTTTTAAATATCCAAGGAAATGGTCAGCCTCACTTCTAATAAACATCAGATATAAGGAATATCAAGGCCAAAATGAGCTATTTATTTGTTAGACTATGAGATTAACAAAGAAATCAAAGTTAGAGGGGCACCTGGGTGGTTCAGTTGGTTAGGCGTCTGACTTTGGCTAAGTTCATGATCTCAAGGTTTGTGGGTTCAAGCCCCACTTTGGGCTTTGTGCTGACAGCTCAGAGCCTGGAGCCTGCTTCATTTTCTGTGTCTCCCTCTCTCTCTACCCTTCCCCCACTCATGCTCTGTCTTTCTCTCTGGAAAATGAATAAACATTAAAAAATTATTGAAAATTAAAGAAATAAAAGTTTGAAAACCATGTTAACGAAAGTATGGGGAAGTGAACACTGTCTTAAATTGTTGCTGGAAGTGGAACAATGTTTATGGAGGAAAACTGAGCAATATCTAAATCAAAAATTCCAAAAAAAAAATCTTTGGACATAGCACTTCCATCAAAATTTATCCTATAAGCAGAGATACAAGACATTCATTTTAGCACTGTTTGTGATGGCAAAATACTATAAATCAAAACATTCAACAGTTGTGAATTTGATAGATAATTATGGCATGTAGCCATTAAAAACAACAAGGCATCCAATAACTTGGTTCAAAAACATGTCAGTAAGTTAAAAACCAATATGTATAGTAGTTATGTGGATGGCTACTATTTCTTAAAGATATATAACCATACTTACTTGTGTATGTAGTTGACTATCTATAGATAGATACATGAAACAGTAACAATGGTTACCTATGGAAAAGAGCACAGGAGAATGGGAGCATGGGTGAGAAAGAAACTTATTTTTTAAATATATACAGAGATAAATATATTATATGTAATTATACATAATTATGTAAATATGCATTAGTGAATATATGATTAAAATATATATGTGCAAATATATATATTAAAATATATATATGCATTAGTGAATATATGATTAAAACTATATCCATAAAGTAAAATGTTCTCTCTTCAAACAACCAACTTAAATATTTTGATTTAGCCATACATTGCCATGTAACAAACTACGTCAAAACTTAGGGCTTTAAAACAAGACCCATTTATTTAATAATTTCTGTGGGTCAGGAATCTAGATGAGGCTTAGCTAAGTACTTCTGGCTCAAGGCGTTTTATGAAATGTATTCAAACTGTAGCCAGCTTGAAGTCATCCCACAATTCCATTAGGGTGAAAGGATACACTTTCAAGCTCCCTCACGTAGTAGTTGGCAGCCCTCAGTCCTTTGCTATATTGACCTCTCTACACAAGTGGCAACTCCTCACTGAGTAAGTGATTAGAGGTAAAGCAAGAGTGAGAAAGAGAGAGAGAGAGAGAGAAAGAGAGAGAGAGATCAAGAAAAAGCCATGGTATTTTTAGATGATAAGCTTGGAAATGATGTCTATCACTTCTACCATATACAATTCTCTAGAAGCGGGTTAATAGGTTTAGACCATACTCAAGGGCCTATGGAGGGCATGAGGGAGTATGGGGGCTGGTATATAAAAGTGTGAATACAAATAAATGGAAATCATTGGGGGTCCCTTAGAAGCAGCCTGATATATATTTTTAAATGTTTATGTTAAGAGGATAGATGTATATCTCAGTCACATAGGAAAATTTTAATTTTGCCTTCATGGGCAATATTTTTCATGTTTTTGGTTTGATTTCTGAAAGCAGGTAAGTATCTTTTTAAGCAGAATCTGAAGAATACAGTGTCTAATCAAGTTAGGAAATGCGATTTATTACAAATAAGGGTGTGATGGTGAAGTAAGAATACACTCCCTTTTTGAGACATTTACGAGTTTTCATTGATCAGAGCAGCCACACGATAATATTTAAATACTCACATTTTCTTAATTAGGTTGTTCCTTTATATTTTGGACAGAAATTTTAGTCAGATTATAGTCAACTGGGGAATATAAGATTCAGGAGGAGATTCCAACATTAAAACAAGTGGTGCCCCTCTGTTGTTAATTTCTCTAGCACATTATCTGCTTCCTTCCCCCACGCAACAACTTTGCAGCTGTAAAGGTTGGTTCCTCATCCAAGGCCAGCTCGAAAGCTTTCTTTTTATTTTTGTTGGGAAATTCTCTTGGGCTTTTAACTGGAATTAAAACATTATTGAAAAGTCATCTGTCTCAAATCTCGGCTGCGGTGCAAAAGATCTGCATGTTAACTGAACTAGTTACACGAGGAAATTATTTAAATCACTGTTAAAAAAAATCCTCATTGCAGCCTATTCTAAAATTTTTCAAGGTAAATAGATGCATTTCACTGAGATGTCTATTTTCTGGGCTGTAGTTATATTTTATTATAAAGACAAAATAATAGAATATACCTATTACAAAGTTGGATGAATCAGTAAATTATTAGTTATACAATTGAAACCTACAGGCAGGGCCACATTTTGCTTCACAACAAACATCCCAGAAACTACTGCTCCCTTGACTAGAGCATAAGCTTCTGAGAATAAAGTAACATAAAGAGGCAGAGGGAAAAAAATCCCTATGCTCATAACTTTTCAGCTCACAAGCTTTTCTCCTACAGGAATGCACTTTTATAAACCCTCTGTTTTGGTTCTGAATCAAGCGTAGACTGTGCAGTCCCAATTGTGCGCTAAAAAAGTAATGGAACCAACATGACCTAGTCATGCAAATAACTTCTTACAAATAGGGCCTAAAAACAGCATTCACTGAAAATGTACAATATGCCAGAAATAGGATCCCCTTTCAAGAATTAACCCACAGGGTACTCAGTAATAAGTTAACCCTCTTCATGGAAAACCACATTTTTATCCACTCAAAGTATCAGAAATCAGTTATTATACTTTGTGAAGTGCCTGAGTTACTCAGGGCAGGCACTTTTTCTAAGACCATAAGCAAAAGCAATTCCATTCTCTTTTCTCACTCCTTGTCATGTAAAAGAAAGAAGAAGAAAAAAAGAAAACCTACGTGTTATTATTACACCTAACATTACATGTTAAAGCCTTGTAAGGAGTCGAGTTTTTATGTTTTTATTGTGGGGGACTGGGCCACAAATTATCATAGATGCATAACAGGACTCATTCATTCTACTTTAATATTTTCTAACTAATGGAGCATGAAGGACTCACACAGATATTCTTTCCAAAGCAATAAAACGCAAATTATTTTCTCTGAGCTATCATCTTAAATGTTTGATTTATACCAAAAGGAAACAAATCCTACTGCATGGGTAGCAGCCAATTGCAAAAGCTGCACCAGTTAAACATTTCAAAATTTTTGGAAACATCATCTGCCAAAACTACATGGAACACCCACCCTTTCAACAGACATGGAGGGGAGTACCAAAAGACATTGCATTCGGGTGTCTTTTATAACATTATACGCGGAAGCCAAGAAACATTCACAATTTTTTTTCAAAGTTTTGGACTTCCGTATATTATGTGTTTATACAGACTAGGTTATAAAAATCAGGAGCTGGATTTCCATTGACCTTTGCCCTCTCTTCTTAACTTTGAAGAGCATTGTAACTTATGTTTGAAGATACGCATAAGTGGGCTTCCAGTAGAGAGATATTCCAATCTCCAGTTATCTGCTAAGACCACCACATACAAGAAGGTGGGCATGTTCAACACTGAGAAGCCTTTAAATTTATTAATCACTTACCAGAGTGCATTGTAAGTAAGAAAATATTCTCTAGCTGTAAGCAGGCAGTTTTCATTTTACTCAACATTGAGGATATCTTTGAGTGTCTTTGAAGATAACATGAATACATTTTATTACCATAGTAAGAAAAGAACATTAATAACACTAACCATAACTAAAATTTACTGAGCATTTACTAGGTACCAAGCTTTACATTTACCTTGTACAATCCTCTCAGTAATTCTATGAGCTTGGAACCCATAGCATCAATCTCATATTATGGATAGGAAGCCTGAGTGCAAAAAAGCCAAGTCACTGTCCAAGGCTACTTAGCTCCTAAGTAACAGAAAAGGGTACAGAGCAGGCTTTTTTACTTTGGAGTTTTTGTTGTTTACCACTACATGTTAAAACATAAATACTTCAGAGGGGAAGAATCCAGTCTGCGTTTTGTTCTTGTAGCTTGTTGGAATGTTTATAACACAGAATCCTAAAAAAGAAAATACCTATGGTATTACAATTCTAAGAGCAAGTACAGACACCAGTACATGTATGTTTTCCTTATCCACCTTTGTTCAATGCCGTAATAAAAACACTTAAAAATAGCAATTGATTTCATTAAACCTTCTAGGTGTATAAAACAAGCTGGTATTTTTACTAGCATAATTGATTATACGTTATTAGTAAATAAAGCAAGACCAACATTTATTTCGTCTTCCCCAATGTACTCTAAGTGCAATAAACATGGTCTTATTTCCTGATTGTCCAGCACCTTTTGACTATCCTGGCTATGCATGAGGGTTTTTCCCTCAACAAGGTAAAACCCATACAACTCACTTCTGTGGCCTTTCAATGTTAAAAATAGTCACATGACTTGATTTGCATAAGTTAGATTCACCTCTGAGAGGCTCTGATTTAAAGTAACTTGAGCAAGAAAGCATTTGGTGCTAAGATGAATACCAGTTGGTGGGTCTGAGTCAGGGTTTGGAGATAGACTCCCTACTGACAGCAGTAGCAGTCATGGAAAATTTGAGTTTCTGGTAAGTGCTAACTCTTGTGGTTATGGCAGCTATTCCCTGATCCGGCAGGTTCTATGACAGGATTCACGGCATTGTTCCTCAAACATGGCCTTCAGCCTGATTCAACATTCTCAACAATTCTGTAACTTATCCAATAACTTGTAAGAACAAAAACAGAAACTTTTTCGTCTTTTATCATCCAGAGTCAGCCTCTATTGCTTAAGTTTAAGAACTCCAAATTGGAGTTTTCTGGTTCTGTATAAAGTGGAAGTAAATACATACCCCTCTGTCTTTCTCACTGCCCTGAACTATAAAATCTGGAAAGATTGTATATACCACACTTTGAGGATTCTGAAAAGTAGATGGCAACAGGTGGGTAGAGGAAATGCACTAAAATGCAAAATATCACCAAATCTGTGGCCAATTACAATTGTTTCCCCTCTCTTTTGAACCCACCACAGCCTCTTAGACTCCCAACCTTCAGAACTATGAAGTAACAAATGGAGATTGATTTAAGCTACTAAGTTTGTGGCAATTTGTTGTACAGCAATAGAAAACTAATACAAACATATAACAAAAGAGCTTCGGCATAAGGCAAAAATTGACAGAACTGAAAGGAGAATTAAAGACTTTAATCTCTAGTTGAAAACCTCAACACTCCTCTCTCAGTAAACGATAAAACTAGTAGACAGAAAACCAGCAAAGATATACAAGAACTTGACCTTGAGATTTTTCACTTATTTGTATGTAAATGGTGGAACCTTTCAACTTGAGCCTTTGAGGAAGGACTCTGGAGTCAGGTACCCAGATCTCTGACACAGTGGACACAGAGCATGAATGAAAAATAAACTTTTGTTACATAAGCAGCTGAGACCTCCAATCGCTGTTGCTGTAATTACCACAGCAGTATCTAATTTCTTCTGGCCAATATGGTCCATCAACAGGGTATATATAAATCCAAAACGTTCATGTAATAAACTTCCATATCAACCTTATATAAGTGAGTAAGCTTTCTATATACCGATAAGAAATGATCTCTAAGATAATCGTTAGCCGATAAAGAAATGGTGCGGAAGATAAAGTGAAATGTATGCTAGTATGTAAAGGCATATGTTTGTGTGGCTGCATGCTTCTGTGTGCATATGCTCTTGATTAGCCTGGGAGGATACACAGCCTGATAACACTGATTACTTTAACTGATAGACCTGGACACCATGGGATAGAGTTGAGAGGGAGATTTTCAGTACTTTTGTACTTTTTGGATTTCAAACGTTAAGAACCTTTCCACATATCGGGCGCTTGGGTGGCTCAGTTGGTTAAGCATCTGACTGCAGCTCAGGTCATGATCTCACAATTCATGAGTTCTGTGCTGACAGCTCAGAGCCTGGAGCCTGCTTCGAATTCTGTATCTCTCTCTCTCTCTCTCTCTGCCCCTTCCCTTCTCTCTCTCTCTCTCTCTCTCTCTCGCTCAATAAACAATCATTTAAAAAAAAAGAACCTTTCCACATATCAATAATTAACCTTAAACAAAAAAATCTAGATGATCCCAGCCATGTTTAAAAATATGCTTATAGAAAAGAGTAATGAGAAATAAATATACTACTTTATAAATTTTCTGATTCCTTAAAATTTAGTCTGCATACTTTTTTTTGATCTTCCATGTTTTTTAGAATAGACATAACTTAATTTTAACAATTTGTTTTATAAAATAAAATGTATTTATTATGCTCAAATTCTTACCCTAAAGAATAAATTTTAATTCCCTCTTTTGGCATTCCAGATCCCCCATACTTAATCTACCTTTCTAACCTAAACTATTGTCTTCCTTAATATTTCCATCATAATCAAATTCAACAACTTTCTTTACTTGAACACATTTCGCATTTTATTTCCAAAGGGCTCAAACATGTTATTCCTCCTGAAGAACCCTATTTCATTCAGAGCTCAAGGGTATGTAATGGAAAAAAAAAAAAAAAAAAACAGAGCCATGATGGGAAGTAGATACTTTGCAGTTAACTTTTACTTAAATATTTTGTTATTATTAAACATCAGCCTTGAATGTAAGAAATACTATTTGAACATTAATACCTCACTGAAATTGCTATTATGTGTAATTGTATAATACTACAACAATCTGTAAAACCTACTCTTTATAGAAACCTATATCAATTTCCATTCTGTGTTAATAACTAGTATTTTTGCAATATTTAAAGTAAAATAATAATTGGCTTAGCTATAAGAGCTATTTGATCACAAGTGCACATTACACATTAGCCTGGAACACTTTCAGGCACACTACATTGGAATTCAAAAAAAATTTCTGCAGGACTAATGTTTCCAATTTTCCTAATTGACAGTCATTATTGACAATTTACTGTATCTACTGGATGACTCAGTAGGAGATCTAGAGAAAAGGAGGCTTAGCAGTGTGGGCTTTAAGGTCCTCTGCTGATATAAATGCTAATATGCAAACTTCCTAGGGAGTCAGTGTCCAAATATAAAGTGATTCTCATGACAGCAAGACCTTAAAGTCAATTTAAAAGTCCAGAATTTTCCAACTCGGTTGGGTGAGGATCTGTCTCCTCACAGCTCCTATATAAATATCAAAGGAGGCAGGAAACTGGGTCCCTCTCTTAGTGAGGAATCTAGCCACCTGCAGGCCCAGTGTATTGTTTATTTATTTTGTGTGTTTATTTATTTTTGAGAGAGAAAGTGCTAGCTGGGGAGGGGCAGAGGGGATCCAAAGCAGGCTTTTCACTGACAACAGCTAGATAACTCATGAACCTTGAGATCTTGACCTGAGCCAAAGTCAGACTCTCAACTGACTGAACCACCCAGTCCCCCCCCCCACTCCACTGTATTGTTTAGTGAAGTAGACATAGTGTGGAGAGCTGTGTGCATCCTGCTAGCCTCTGCCTGTGAGCTTCATTGAGCCTGTATTATGTGTTTTATATGCTGATTGTCTTCTCCCTGTGTTCCACAATTCTAAAACCTAAAGTAAAAAAAAAAAAAAAAAAGAAAGAAAGAAAAGAAAAGAAACAAAGCCAAAACAAGCCACCTAAGGATAAATATACAATATAACACGAAAATGTGCAAGCAAGCCAGAAGTAATGATTTAAACCAGTGCAAGTACAAATAAACAGCTTGTGGGACAATAGTAAACAAGCATTTACAGAATTAAACAAGCAAATACATGACAACAACAACAAATAGGATTGGAAAGCAGTAATTTTAAATATTCCTAAGGTTAATAATATGCTACACATCAGATATGACTAATGTGTACCAGAGAACTCTATTTTGATGGTGATACCACTTAAGAGATGATTAAAATGATAAAAATCATAATATAATTTCAGGGATAGTAATATTTATTGTATGCTTATTGTGGGCCACACACTTTACAAAGTATTTTAAATGTATCATCCTGTTTAATTTTCACAATCACCCTGTGATGATGTGGTCAGTTTTGGGGGGTATTTTTTATTTGGTTGGTTTTTTTGGTTTCAAGTTTTTATTTAATTTCTAGTTAGTCAACATATAGTATAATATTGGTTTTAGGAGTAGAGTTTAGTGATTCATCACTTATATATAACACCTAGTGCTCATCCCAACAAGTGCCCTCCTTAATGCTCATCACCTATTTTGCCCATCCTCACCCACCTCCCCTCTGGTAACCCGCACTTGTTCTGTATAGTTAAGAGTCTCTTATGATTGTTTGCACTCTTGTTTTCCCCCTTCCCCAATGTTCATCTGTTTTGTTTCTTAAATTCCACATATGAGTGAAATAATATGGTATTTGTCTTTCTCTGACTGACTTATTTCACTTAGCGTAATACCCTCTAGGCTCCATCCACGTCACTGCAAATGGGGAGATTTCATTCTTTTTGATGGCTGAGTAACAGTCCGTTGTTTATATTTAGACATGGTCAGTATTGACTTTGCCATTCTATAGATGAAGAAACTGAAGTTTGAAAGTATTCAGAGCTTTCACATGTATCAGAGAAGGAATAAACGCCAAAGGTAAAACTCAAAACCCATGCTCTTAATGACTGCAGTATATCTATCTATATAGCTATCTATTTACATGTGTAAATACAAATAGAATAAGAGTGGGATTCTGAAGTTTGAGAGTAAGGAGAGGAAAAAGAGATTGCTTTAGGAGTTACTAGCATTTCACAGTGTTTGAGATGAAAATGCTGTAGCTCCATGTCATCATCATCAAACTATTCTCTAAATGCCATTTTTTCATATATCCTGACTCCTACCATGAATTTAATGAATCAATAAGGTATGTTGTCATGTTATGTAAAGGAAAAGCAAGATAGTTCCATGACTATTTCTGGCCTCAGAAAAGAGATACATAATCTAAAATAGGGTGAATGCTTTGAAAAATATTTAAGATAATTTAGGAAAGAATAACTAATTTTAACAATATGCAATACAAAGTTACTACATCATGAAAAAGAAAGGACCACACAGCACCTATAGATTTCACTTGTACTCCCTGTTATGATCATAATTAACTGAAATGTTAGGCAGATGAGCTAGGCAGCCGTACCCTTGCAGCAGAGTGCGGTCTTTCTGAGATTACTCTTCCCAAGCTGGGGCTCCACATATGTGGGGCAGTGGTGATGTGACTACAGGATTGCATCCAATGATTTTAGCAAGGATAATAGGACCTATGAGGAAGATTTCAGGGCTTGGGGCTTTAAAATGAACTGGAAAAAGAGAAAGTTAAGGAGGGACGTATTATTGTAAGGGGGTGACGTCCAACAGCTGTTCTCTTTTTCTAGTCATTCAAGTGGAAGAGGAGACAGGCTTCAATTGTGGCAAGGGAAATTTAGATTTGACATCTGCTGAGTTGACAAAATGACCCCCCTTTTTTGGAAATGGGAAAAAAAGAAGAAATCCGTGAGTTAATGTTTCAAAGTATTATGAAAACAATTTGATAAAAGCCAAAACTCCAGACACACCAATACATTCTACAAGAAAGAAATGAAAACACTGCCTTGTGCCTAAAAGGTATTTTTTGTTACATCATCCTATAGTATGCTAAGTAAATATTTTTGATCACAGTATTAAAAATCAGAAGTTCCATGTTAACATAGGCATGAGGTACAACTTAATCACTGGAATTAGCATAAATGTACTTAAGAATAAGTTTTTGACAGAAAAAACATGACAGGGAAGCTCATACATTTTTATCTGGCCTATTCTTACCCTTTCTGAGTATACTAATGCTGTCCATAACAACAAAAGTTTTCCATTCTTAGAATAAATTATGAGTCTTTTCAGGCATCAGTGGCTAGGTACAAATTGACTAAAATATCCAAGGCCACTTATTTTCTAAGGGCTGTAATGACTAGCTATCTTATCTTGGAATCCTAGGCTCCTAAGGATTTGAAAGAGCAATGGTATGAAATAATGAGTAATAAATGAATTAAGGCAGGAAACATAATAGCAATGGTCATTGGCTCTTCTGTCATGCATTACTTTTTTGAAACTCTTAAGACTCTTTAATTGATATAACTATGTCATTCTTGTGTGTGTGTGTGTGTGTGTGTGTCCTAATTTTTATTATATATGAATACAAAATAAAATGTTTTTATTTTATTGGTCATTTGAGAACTGTTAGTAATACAATCATTTTCATTTGCATATCAAAGTCTCCAAGTCCTGATATGCAATCTTTGGAATCAAGGACTGGATGCTTATGCCCCTTACAGCCAATTTTGCCTAAAGGTTGGTCTTCTGTGTTTGATTACTTCTACATATTTAAGGCATATGCGTTTTGAGAAGGCACACTACATATTTTTAGAATTTCATCACTCAAGGCCACAGCTGGTTATTACCAAACACCACTCATTTCTAAACTTTTAATGACCATCAAAGTACAATTCTGCACATCACAGAAACAATATTCTTATGCTCAGTTAACGTGCAATGTTTTAGTTGTCCATGGTTTTCATACAAGAACCAAAAGCAAAGGCTTGGTTTTAAGAATCAAAAAAGTTTCTTAACAAAGGAACTATAGAAGCAATTCAAACTGCCTATCTAGGTCAAAATTAAGTTCCTAAGAGATGGTTCCCATATGCAGGGAAAAATGCTTTGCCTGCTTTTGCATTTGCTTGGCACTTGGGGCCTATTTATTACTTCATGTACTTAGATGCAATGGCAGTTAGCACATAGTTATGATGGTGGAGAGAGGTGGTATTGTAATTGGTATAATCTGAGTGTTAGCAAATGTCATATAATTGCTATTTTCTAGGAGTTACCAAGCCAAGATAAGAAGAAAGTTAAAGGGTATGACTTTACAAAGTGTGTCCTATATAATACTCTCTACAGCCTGAGATATATTGGGAGGAGAGGAAAATTCATTCCATGAAAATTCATGCTTCTAACAGCCAAGACTGTTTTTCTTATAATTCTAAAAGTTGTTTTATACATACGGGCTCCTATGTCAAAGGAATTTTTGGAATTTCTCTGGTTGGGGATTCCACTACCGCAATTCTTCAATTAAAATATGCCTTAAATGTTACATAATGCTGTAATTCCTACTTTAGACTATATCTGTTATCAAATGATTACATGGAGATAAGATAAGTTAATCACATCTATTTACAGCTCAGTCTCGTAGTCCATTGAGAGTACGTATGAACCAAAACACAACCTTCAAATGATAATATCACAGTGGCATATGTTCTCTTTCGAAAGACCATTCACATTTACCTTATTTCATTTTCACATTTATTCAGTGAAGTAACTGGTTTTTATGGCATCATGTTTTACGCATTTTTGCTGACTCGTGCCATCTGTCACATGTAGAAACCTAGCATCTGACAATGATGGCTATATCGACGCTGACGATGACTGAACCTTAAGCACTCATTAAGACTGTGTCCTTGTATGAACTAGATTCATGGACATATTCTAGCCTTCAGACTTTTCCCATAATACCATGCTGAATACACCTACAGGTATGTTATAGCCAAAAAGCTACCACGTGAGAATTATTATACAGTCTAGATCAGGGTATTGGTTCATAGATGGCTGGTATTTTGAGAAACCAGAGCTATGGCTGAGGTAATATTAAATAAAGATTTAAACACCTGACATCTCCAAAATGATTAAAGATTATTCCAGCACAGTCTTGCCTTCCTCTTCCAAATTATTTACCATTACTCCTTATTTGAATTAAAAATGGAGCTATAACTGCAAAGACTGAATTTACTAGGACAGGGCAAGATCAATAGCATAAACTTTAGAGTCTCAATGAATATTATTTTACATAGAAAATAGCCACGAAATGGAATAAAAGGAAATAGAGGGAATAAATAAAAAATAAGTACTAATAAATCTGATTTATGGTCTTAGGGGGACCAAAAATGGCTGGACATGATGAAATAGTAAAATGGCACCTAGGTTGTCAGGCACAGTGTCTATGAAATCTGATACATCTAATGATACTGAGCAAGAAAGAAGAGAAGCCATGAAGAGAAGGTGGCTGTTTTTATACTAGGCTATCTCATTAACTCAGTGATTTTTCTTAGAAAGGAAAAAAACACTCATTTATATCATTTAGAAAAACAATAATCTTATTGACCTTCCAATCTGTTACTGTCATTAGATATAGCCTGAAAAAAGAAACAAAGCTTTAACAGAATTATCTTTATTAACAGTTAAAAAAAAATAGAAGTGAGGAGAAAGGAGAAAAGGAAGAGTGCAGACAGATCCCCAACACGTAAGTATTATTCACTATTTATTGGTATCTTCCACCAATAAGCTGAGTGTAGTTTCTTGCGTTAATACCAATATGCTCAGTGCATATCCATAAATCTTACTCCCTGGACTCAGGTGCCCATGTGCTCTCTAGAGACTGTTTATCAGACCATCACAGGCACATGATCAAGTGGGCATCATGTTACCATGCAGGTTCTGATACAGGAGGTCCGGGCTGCCCGGGGATGCCTATGCTGCTGATCAAGGGACTATACTAAGTAGTGCTACTTCAGGCAAACCTATATTAACTTTACTGACTTAACTTCCTTTCTCATAACAGATTGTAACTAAGAGGTTAAATATTTTCCTTGAACTTCTAATGACGACTTACACTCTCAAAGAAGAAGATCACCAATCTAAGCAGATAGTATCAAAATGATTTATGCCACAATGAAAGAAACCATGCTATAACAAAGCTGGCTCCCTGAAGAATCCTCGAGATAGACAATAAGCAGAATGAAAGGCTGTTTCACAATGGACACTTCAAACAAAAGTGATGAAATCATGGAACTGAAGGCTCCCTCCCTGTGCACTGCAGGTCTACAGAAGTGCAGTTGTTTCAAGTACGTTTTAGTGGTAACTAGTTTTCCAACAAAACCTCCTACCCCCCTCTATAGTCAATATCTAAATATGTAAAACATTTAAATGGGAAAGAGAACCCCTTTCCTCAGACCCAGTGTATTTGTAATGATGCTAGGAACCCTCTAAGTACCTCTGGAAAAGCCCTCTGGTACAAAAGCAACTTTTCCTGGAGAAATGTCCTGTTGCCTTAAACCAAATCTGAGACTAAGCCTCATACATAAATCAAACCACAAAACGAGTCTTTGTTCATCAATACTGGTTTTCAGCTCAATTGACTCTGTCCCTTCTAGCCCATTGGCTGTATTGCCAACAGTGATTTTGCTTAAAAATATCACATTTCTGATGTTACCCTCCTGCCCAATAAAACCTTAAGTGCTTTCTACTGCTTTAGAAAATGGCATTTTTATTAATGCAACATTCAAGATTTGATATTAAGCACACATTCTAATTTGCTCTCTGATACAAATCTCTTGACAATTCCATTTTATTTTCTACAACTCCAAAATAAGGACATACAATTAAGTTGAAAGAAGTTTAGAAGAAACTAGTTAAATAAGATGAGGTTTCTGTCAAAATAATAATTTGGTAAGAAACAAACCTTGAGTCACTTTTTTTCTCATAAACTAGTTACCTAGAGCCATCACTGAGAAGTTTTATAGTCTCTGTCACCTTCTTAGTTTGGATTTTTTTGTGGACTTTTTAGTTGTTAGATTTTTCAATTTCATTTTTATTCAAATATTATTAATTTCCTTATATTAGTCATATTGTTAGTTTATAAATCAATACTTTGTTATATGCAAGAGTTATAAAACTCATTAATAATAACAAAATAAAACTGCATAAATTTAAAAATTATTAATGCATTATCGGAGCATGTAGGTTGAAGAAAATTGTAGAAAATGTGTTAAGATGATCCTTCCAAATAACAGACACTTTTCTCTAATCTTATTTTTTACTATTTTGTTTATTGATTCAATTCAAATATACTTACCATCACAATTACAAAAATATAAAATAAATAAAATAAAATACCATGGTAATAAGGAAATTGGCAAATATAAGAAAAATATTTAAAGTTATAAAGCTCTTCATACAAACTCAACCATAATCTACACTTACTTATATTATATACTTCCAAATATGTTTCTAGGCACACATAGGTGAATTTACAAAACGGAGGGTTGCTTTGTCCCAGGCACTGTGCTAAATACTTTACTTATAGAAACTCATATAATCTTCACAGTAACTTCAAGAGGTAGGTATTATCTCCATTTTTCAGATGAAACAGCTGAGGCTTAAAGAAGCTGCAAATTACCCCATTGTATTTTGTCATAATTTATATAGCTAATTCTCTGAATTCATATCTTAAAAAAAATTTCACAACTATAAACAGTTCAGAGTAAGAATAATTGTCCCCCAAATAATTTAAAATAAAAAAATAAGAAAAAAACAAAAACTTATTGCTCACATTTCTACCTTTTTAGCCTCATTTTGTCCAGCACACTGTTGCCCTTTAATATTACAGCTAAACACCCTGTTTTCTTATTTAGCTGCCACAATTCTGTAAAGCAGACATATTATCCCCATTTTACAGAGGAGAAAAACCATGGGTCAGTGAGGTTAAGTACCATGTCCAAGATCAGAGTGTCAGTTTCAAGTGCACTCAGAATACAAACCCAGGTCTGTCTCACTACACAGCTGTAGGCCAGCGTGTCAAATTGCTTCCCACTCTACTAAAATCTTTAAATAACAGAGACAGCAAACATCAGCAGTGACACTCTGCCTCCTTTATTTTGAACCGCAATCTCTCTAAAGCCCCTAAAGAGACAATGTCTGTTTCCCCTAAACCCTTGAGGAAACCTATCACCTATAACTATTATTTGTACTTAGTTATTAAGTTTGTTTTAATTTTTCCCTCATTCATAGCTTCAATAATTATTAAAGTAGCCATGAAAATGAAGGAAATAATGCAATTCACTATTACTTAGATTACTTTGATCATAAAAATGCAGATTTCATGCCTTTAAGAATTTCATTTTCTTTTAAGTAAAAACACTTCTATGAGGCAATTTCACTACTAAAATTTATTTTCCTATTGAATTTTATGTTACTTGTTAAGTAGTAACTCCTTCATGCTTTTTTAAAAAGTCTTTTTTCTAAAAAATTAATTTTTCTTCACAGCCCTTGGTTGGTATTTTTTCTTTTTTATAATTTACAAACAACCTGTAAAGTGCCTTCTGGAAATGCCTCTATAAAAATAACATAGCAAGAAATTTTTTAAGAGCCAATCTGTTTATTGTTTATGGTTTTGAATTTTAAAAGTTTATGGCAAAATTTTATAACAGGAAATTTTTTATTCTTTTACATTTTTATCTTGGGAAATTTCAACCACATATAAAAATAGAGAATAATATAATGTAATTAATATTCATTTATCCATCACTAAGTTTCAACTAGTATCAACAAGGGGTTAAATTTTCTCCATGTGTATCCCAATCTGCTTTTTTTTAGAAACTATTTTTAATCTACAATTTTTGTAATTGATAGATATGTGAACTATTTATGCCCATTTTCCCTTTCTTTCCCTTTCCTACTTTTTATTGGATCGAATTTTTCAGTTCCTTATCATGTGTAATTTGCATATTATACATTATATTTCCATTCTTTCAGTAACTGCTCCAAAAATGTATCATTTTTTAAAAAATTAACAATGCTTACAACTAAACAATATTTCTATCCTGCTATTGAGTACAAGGGCCTTTCAAAGCTTTAACTCCTGGGGTGCCTGGATGGCTCAGGTAGGTAAGCATCCGACTTTGATTCTGGTCATGAACTCAGTTTGCGGGTTCAAGCCCACATCCAGCTCTGTGCTGACAGCTCAGAGCCTGGAGCCTGCTTTGAATTCTGTGTCTCCTTGTCTCTCTGCCCCTCCCCTGCTCACACACTGTCTCTCTCTCTCTCTCTCTCTCTCTCTCTCTCAAAAATAAATAAACATATTTTTTTTTAAGAAAAAGTTTTAACTCCTATATCATAACCCAGATGCTTTTGTTGTCTAGTATTTTATTCTAACTTGGTTTCATACCTTAGGCAATTATTATTTCTAATGTTCAGAGTCAATGGCTATATTATATTAATAGCTATTGCTTCTTCCTTTTCTTCCATCCCTTCCTTCTCAGTACAATTACTACCTGAAAGTAGTGCTTTGTTCATGTTCTCAGTCATGATCTGGGAATGATGATAACTTCTTGCATTTTTACTTTGAAAAACCTTCTACTTCACACTCACTCTTAAATGACAGTTTCACTAGGCATAGACTGCTATGTTTCCAGTTTTGTTCCCTTTTTAAAATATGAAGGTAGGGACGCGTGGATGGCTCAATTGGCTAACCAAACTTAGTTTGGTTTGAAACACTTGGTTTCAGCTCAGGTCATGATCTCATGGCTTAGTGGGTTTGAGCACTGCACTGGACTCTGTACTGGCAGCATAGAACCTGCTTGGGATTCTCTCCTCTCTCTCTCTCTCTCTCTCTCTCTCTCTCTCTCTCTCTGCCTCTCACCTGCTTATGCTGTCTCTGTCTCTCTCAAAATAAATAAAATAAACTCTAAAAAATAAATAAAATATGAAGATATAATAATGCTGTGCTCTGGACTGTGAAAGTATCACTACACAATTACTCGGGGCTTGCTTTCACCAAAAGCCTCAAGGATTTCCATGGTGCAGAAAGAGATGTTATAGTAAATTCTTAAAGTTTTGATTCTATGTAATTGAACAATGTCAGACTCTACAGTTTCACATAACACAGCCTGTAATTTTGATTTCTTACAGATGACACTTCCATGACCATATTTTTGATATACTTTCCTACTTTTCTCTAGTGGGTGGTCCAAATTCCACACCACAAAAAGGCCCAGAGAGTCTCCTGTACTGGAATGGCTACCAGAACCTCCATCCCAATGGTCTCTGGTTCAAAACCATGAGGGGCTAGTGCATTCGGACAGGTTTCCCTGAGCACTCCAGCATTAATTTCTCCGTACATTTGGCATGCAGAGATTTATCTTCTTTCCTTATGCATTTAGCTATGAATTTCTTATAATTTTTGTAAGTTTATTTTGAGAGAGAGAGAGAGAGAGAGAGAGAGAGAGTGAGAAAGGGAAGGGGAGAGAGAGAGAGAAAGAAGAGAGAGAAAGAAGAGAGAGAGGATCCCAAGAAGGCTCTGTTCTGCCAGTGCAGAGTCTGACCTGGAGCTCCAACTCACAAACCTTGAGATCATGAACTGAGCTACAATCAAGAGTCAGATGCTTAACCAACGGAGCCACTCAGCATTTAGCTATGAATTTTTTAACAGCTTTATTGAGATATGACTGAAATACTACATATTGCACATATTTAAAGCATACAATTTGATATGCACTTATGTCTGTGCATGTGTATGTGTATTTGTATGTGTGTATAGTGATATCTTGTGGGATTATTTTTTAGTTGTTTTATTTTTTTTTTAATAGCTTAATATAGGAACACCTGGGTCGCTCAGTCGGTTAAGCATTGAACTCTTGATTTCAGCTTAGGTCATAATCTCATGGTTTGTGAGATCGAGCCCAATAGCAGGCTCTGTGCTAAGAATGGAGGCTGTTTGGGATTGTGTCTCTTCCTCTCTCTCTGTCGTTCTCTCTCTCTCAAAATAGATAAATAAATATTTTAAAATAAATAGCTTAAGATATGATTGACATATAATAAACTGTACATATTTAGAGCATACAGTTAAAAAGCCTTGATATGTGCATATAATCATGAAAATATCATCATCATCAAAATAATGAACATATCCATCATCTTGCCCTTTGTAATCACTCCCACCCGGGCCCACAACAACCTCTAAGTAATCACTATCTGTTCTATGTCAGTTTAGGTCAATTTGAATGTAGTAGAATTTAATATAAATTTAGTGATATACTATGTATTCTTTTCTGTCTGGATTATTTTATTCAGCATTTATTCTCATTATTTTGAGATTTATTCTTATTATTGCTTGAATAATTCAACAGCTTATTACTTTTTACTTTTAGTAGTATTATATTATGACATTCCAAAATTTGTTTATCCAGTCACTTGCTGATGGATGTTTGTTTCCAATTTTTTGCCTATTATCAATAAAGCTTCTATGAACATCCATGAAGAAGTCTTTGTATCCTTTATTCTTAGGTAGATACCTAGAAGTGGAAAGACTCTGTCATAGAGTATTTGCATATTAGTAAGTGAATGTGTAACTTTTTAGGAAACAAACTGTTTTCCAAAGTGCTTATATC
The DNA here is from genome assembly GCA_028646485.1 of Cryptoprocta ferox. Taxonomy (NCBI): domain Eukaryota; kingdom Metazoa; phylum Chordata; class Mammalia; order Carnivora; family Eupleridae; genus Cryptoprocta; species Cryptoprocta ferox. The sequence continues at coordinate 93,100,481 of CM053577.1, read as the reverse complement.
CATCTTATATTTCTGCCAGGAGTATATGAGAAATTCAGTAGTTCAACATCATTGCTAACAGGAAGTATGGTAAAACCTTACATTTTATTCTTTCTCACAGGGACATAGTAGTAACTCATTGTGGTTTTAATCTGCATTTACCTAATGGTAACGATGTTGACCATCTTTTCATATGTTTAGTTCTCATCCATATGTCTTCTTCAGTGAAGTATCACTTCAAATCTTTTGCCCATTCTTTATTGGGTTGTTAGTTTTCTTATTATTGATCTTATATATCTGGACATAAGTCCTTTATCAGAAATTTTCTCGCAGTTCACAGCAAGTCTTTTTATTCTTTGGAACAGTGATTTGAAGAGCAAAAGTTTTTAATTTTGAAAAAGTACAAGTTATCAATTTTTTATTTTTATGGATCATATTCTTGGTGTTGTATTTAAGAAATAAATGCCTAAGTCAAGCTTCCAAAGATTTTTGCCTAATAGTTATATAGTTTTCAGTATTTTCTTTAAGTGTACAATGTTTTTTTTACATATGAGTATACAATTGTTCATTTGTTGAAAAGACTATCAGTTCTTCACTGAATTTCTTGTGCATTGACCCAGATCAGTTGTCTGTATATGTATGGATCTATTTCTGAAGTGTGTTCTCTTTTATTGATACATTTGCCTATCGATGCCAATACCACCTGATTACTATATCTTTATATGTCTTAAAATCAGAAAATATGAACCCTCAAACTTTATTGTTTTTCAAAGTTGTTTTGTCAATTTCTATTAAAAAGACTGCAGAGTTTTGGATAGGGCTTGTTATCAATTTGGAAAAAACCGACATTTTAATAATATTGAGTCTTTCAAGCCATGAAGAGGTAAATCTTTCCACTGGTAACTTTAAATTTCTCTCTACAATGTTTTGTAGTTTTCAGCTTACAGATCTTTCTTTCTTTTAACTATTTTTGTTTTATTTTGATATTAGGTTAATGCTGGCGTTATTAAATGAATAAGGGAAAACTCTGTGTAGAATTGGTATTATTTTGTCCTTAAATGTTGATAGAATTCTTCTCTGAAGCCACCTTGGATTGAAATTATCCTGTGGAAATTAATTTCTTGAATAGATATAGTACGATTCAAATGATCTATTTTTTCTTGAGTCACCATTTGTAATTTGTGTCATCCAAACAATTCATCTGCACAAATCATCAAATGTGACAAATCCATTGGTATAAAGACATTCATAATATTGCCTTATAATATGCAGAAAATCTCTAGTGTTCGAACTCTCCATTCCAGATATGAATACTTTGTGTTTGTGTTCTCTCTCTCTCTCTCTCTCTCTCTATCTCATTAGTCTGGGTAGAAGTTTAACAATTTTAATGATATTCTCAAATATTTCATATTCTCAAAGAAGGTTTTGGTTTCACTGATTTACACTATTGTTGTTTTCTATTACCTTGATACTAGCTGCATCATTTATTTCCTTTCTTATTTTTTGTTTGTGTGTTCAGGTGGAAACTGAGGTGATTATTTGAAACTTCAGTGCTATAAATTTCCCTTTTGTATTGCTTTCTGTGTTGTAGCAGTATACCAACAATGTTGACATCTTATGTTTTCATTTTTCTTAGTTAAAAAAAAATTCTAATCATCTTGTGTTTTCACTTTTTGTTAAAAATAATTTCTAATTTTACATTCTGCTTCTTTGATACCTCAGTTATTTAGAAGTATTATTAATTTCTTCCCATTTGGGGATTTATCAGATATATTGGCAATTTGATTCATTTTAATTTGTTTCTAATTTAATTCTACCATGGTCAGAGAACATTCTTTGTCTCTCCTTAGTGCTTTGTATTTATTGAGAATGTTTTATATTATAAGATAGATGTGGTCTACCTTAGGAAGTATCCCGTGTTCACAGAAAATGTGTATTCTGTCGTTATCAGTAAAGTGTTTTATAAATATCAATTAGGTCATGTTGGTTGATGGTGTTATTCCAGTTTTATATTCTTGCTGATTTTCTGCCTATTTGTTCTATCAATTATTTGGAAGGGACATTAAAATATCCAACAATTATTATGGATTTATCTTTTATTTGTTACACTTCCATTAGGTGTTGCTTCACGTATTTTGAATGTCTGTTTTAGGAGCATAAACCTTAGGATTATGTTATGTCTTCTTCATGAATTGAAAAATGGCTTCCTGTACCCCAGCAATAAATACTCTCTGCTCTAAAATCTATTTTATTTAATATTAACATGGACTCCAGGTTTCTTTTTACTAGTGTTCATACTAATAAATTTCTTCCCATCCTTTTACTTTTTACTCACTTGTTTCTTTATGCTTGCAACTTGTTTCTCATAGCAGCACGCAGATGGCCTTCATTTTTTCCCAGTCGGACAAAGTGTATCTTTTAATTGGGGTGTTTAGATCATTTTCAATATAGTTAGTTTGAGTCTATCATCTAGCTATTTCTTTTCTATTTGTTCCCTTCATTCTTTGTCCTCTTTTCTGCCTTTTTTAAAAATAGCTGGATTATTTTTATAATTTCAATTTATCTCTTTTATTGATTTATTAGCTATAACTATTATTTCTGTGGTTATTTGAGGATTGATAGAACTTCTTACAGTCTGCATTTTAGTAATTATATACTCCTCATAAGTATAAAAACCTTAAAATGGTATTCTATTTCTTTCCTCCCACAGTATATTTTTTCATATATTTTATTTATGTGCTGTACCTTCAGGTTATACTGTTGTTATTTTTGTTTAAACAGTCAATTATCTTTAAAGAGACTTTTTCAGTCTTATGTATTTAGTCATATAGTTTCCATGTCTGATCATTTTCATTCCTTTCTATATATCTGTATCTTCATCTGGAGTAATTTTCTTTCTGTCTGGAGAATTTCTTTGAACATTTCTGGTAGTATGAACCTCCTGGTAATTAATTCTTTCAGGTTGTGGATTCAAAAAATAGTCATTTTTGGATTCCAAAAATAGTCTTCTTTTCACCTTTGTTTCTGAAAGCTATCTTAGCTAGATGTAAATTTCTAGGTTCCTACTCCCTGAACAGTAACTTGGAAATTCTCTCAAGGCGCTATCCTGGGACTATCACAGGACTCACCTCATTTGTGTTCTATATCTTACAGATCACTCTCCTTTGACTGATGTCTACTGTCTTAAAAAAAGTTTCTTTTCTGGGGCACCTAAGTGGTTCAGCTGGTTAAGTGGCAGACATAATCTCAGGTCATGATCTCACCATTTGTGAGTTCAAGCCCAACATCAGGCTCTACGCTGACAGCTCAAAACCTGGAGCCGGCCTCAGATTCTGTGTCTCCCTCTCTGTTCCTCCCCCACTCGCACTCTGGCTCTCTGTCTTTCAAAACTGAATAGATGTTAAAAAAATAAAATAAAAAATTAAAAGTTTCTTTTCTTTCTTTCTTTTTTGTTTTCATTTTTGGCAGTTTTACATTGGAGTATAAATCAAGTCTTTATTTTTCCATATTGGTTGTGAGTGAAAATTTCAGCTATGCATTCTTTGTTTTTTAATTTTTTAATGTTTTATTTATTTTTGAGACAGAGAGAGTGTGTATGAGCAGGAGTGAGAGAGGGAGACATGGAATCTGAAGCTGGCTCCAGGCTCTGAGCTGTCAGCACAGAGCCTGACTGGCTCAAACTCACAAACAACGAGATCATGACCTGAGCTGAAGTCAGACGCTTAACCGACTGAGGCAGCCAGTTGCCCCTCAGCTGTGCATTCTTAATAGCTTTACTTCATCCAATATTTCTTGTGGGAAAGCTACGTGCCTCCGTTATTTCAGCATGTTACCAGAATTCACTTTGGTTTCCTGTGTGACACTGTAGATCAAAAAACAAACTCCCATAAAGAAATAATTTCAAGACATAGAATTAAACTAGAGAAGAATATTTCTTTTTCTTTTCTTAACCTTACTTAAAAATACCTCTTACAGAGTCTTAGATACAGAGAACAGACAGAGGGTGGATGGGGGGGTGGGGGAGAGGGGAAAATGGGTGATGGGCACTGAGGAGGGCACTTGTTGGGATGAGCGTTGGGTATTGTATGTAGGCCAATTTGACAATAAATTATATACATATAAAAATACCTCTTATGAGTTCAGAATTACTGTAAAAAAGGGGAGAGAGAGAGGAAAGATAAAGAAAATAAGTAAACCACTAGGGTTTCAAAGTTATTCAGATTGAAAACTTTAAAAATAATTTTTAATCAAAAGAAATGTAGAATCTCTTGAAAAATAAATGTGACTATTAAAAATAACATAGTAGTCTATGGGATTAATAATGACACTGATTTTTGAATTATAATAAAATTCTTTTTTTTTAATTATCCCATTACTAGTAAAGTTCAACATGGATTGTCTTTGGAATAAAATGGCAGTGATTATTTTTTAAACAATATTATAAACATGTTTAGAAGTATTACATTTATTATACCATTTTCCTGTTAGCACACTGATCTTTATTTAGGCCACAGAAGACATTGTTGAAAAGCAAAGCCTCAATAGTTTCAATTGTTGCATGCAAATGCCACCTTCTATTACCTATAGATATTCCATCTGTGACTACTGGTTTGTGTCTGGAGAGCTATTAGCATTTTATAAGGCCCCAATATAGTGATATCTTCCCTCTATGAATTACTTATTGCATCTTAAATAATATTGGTTTCATTTGAACAATTGTACCTCAAACTCACACAGATATATGCAAAATGCTTCAGGTATTTTATTAATCAAACATATTTTATTTCAACCTATATAAATAATAAATCAATTTTCTATTTTAATATGAAGACCGAACTATTTTCGAAAAAACAACAATAAAAAGGCATTGTATGCAGGTCAATACTTCTGATAGTGCTTGGATAAGCTGTTTCCATTTCTGATGCGCAATGCTCCCAATCTACCTACATACATCCCAACTGATTTTGCTTCTCTTAAAATAATTTAAAATCAAGTGTTTGGCAAGTTCCTTCAATAATATCTTTATCTTTGTGTTCTTAATATATTCTAGATGAGTCATTCCTTTCACTTCTATTGCCACTTACAGTTTCTCCTTTCTGAAATATAAAATTTCTCAGATTTTATTTTACTTTATTTTTTAGATTTCTTAGGTCTGTAGACTGATACCATCTCAGCCTCTGCAGCCCCATCTTCACACACTTGGGTGCCTGACTGTTGCAAAAAAGTTGAAGAAACAAAATTGAAACAGCCTATGGATATTAATAATGTCAAGATTTATATTTTTGGCCTAGCTCATCCTATTTGCCAATTAAAATGAGGAGTATTATCTTCATGAGAGAACAAACGTTCTGTTAATGATTTTAGGCAAGAAGAAATTTATTTTATCTTAATCCAGAATTTCCTTTTCTTTTATGTGGCCTGAATTAAGTAAAACCATCATACTGCATAGAGAGAGATCATGGAACGAGCCCCTTGCTATTGTGCACTGATGTTAATATAGACGAGGGACCTCATGACTGGAAGGCATCCATGATATTAAACAGGCCATGGGGCTATGAAGTGCTGAGAGTGGTCATGCCGAGCAACAGGCCGCAGGAATGCAAATCATCCACAAAGCCAAAAGTGGAGCTAGCAGGTGGCCTTGCCCATTCATCTGATGTCAACACACTGTTCAGCTCAGGCCCCTTTCACATCTGGGAAGGCCCTCTATGGCTTTTAATTAAGTAGAATCCAGGCCACACAGTGTTCCTTCATACAAGAAAACCACAGTGGAAAAAAAAAGAGTCATCTTCTATACACTAAGGGTCACACTCATTACATACATAAATATGGGCATTTAACTTACATTGTGTGGTGGTTTTAGTTTCACATATTTTCCAGACATTATTTCAGCATTTTGCAGAATATATTTCTTTGGTTTTTTTATGCCTCACCAAAATTTTCATAGGGAAGAAATATGTTCTTAGAGTTCTCTTATGATTAACATGTTATACTTTTCAAATATTTCTACTTAAAGGAGTTTTAAAATAACCGTAACACATCTTTTCAAAATAAGTTTATAGAGGATTAACCTATAACAGTGGAAAATGTCAGCGTATGGAATTGAGTCATATTCCGAGGTCTGAATCTCAAGCCAAAACCATTTGTAACTATAATTCTGCCTGAAAGTGTATACATACACATATACATATTCCCACCCACATACTGAATATATCAAGTTATGCAAAAACTGTCAAAAACTACTTCAACCACCACTGTTTAAGAGTCTTCTAAGGGTGAAATTTCTTAAACACAGTCATTATGAATAGTAAATATTTAAATTATAAAGGCCAACCAGTATAATGAGATGTCACCTCACACCTGTCAGAATGGCTAAAATCAACAACACAGGAAACAACAGGTGTTGGTGAGGATGTGGAGAAAGGCGAACCCTCTTAAACTGTTGGTGGAACGCAAACTGGGTGTAGTCACTCTGGAAAACCAAATGGAGGCCCCTCAAAAAGTTAAAACTAGAACTACCCTATGGTCCAGCAACTGCACTACTAGGGATTTAACCAAAATATTAAAAAACTCTGAATCAAAGGGATGCATGAACTCCAATGTTTATGGCAGCACTATCAACAATAGCCAAGTTATGGAAAAAGTCCAAACATCCATGTCCATCAACTGATGACTGGATAAAGAGTAGGCCATATATATATTTATATATATATATGTAATATATAATATATGTGTAATATATAACATATATATAATGGAATATTAGTCAGCTATCAAAAAGAATGAAATCTTGCCACTTGCAATGATGTGGATGGAGCTAGGGTGCATTATGCTAAGTGAATTAAGTCAGTCAGAGAAAGACAAATACCATATGATTTCACTCACATGTGGAATTTAAGAAATAAAACAGATGAACATGGGGAAAAAAAGAGACAAGCAAAACACAAGACAGACTCTTAATATGGAGAACAAACTGAGGTTTACTGGAGGGGAGATGGGCAGGGGTATGGGTTAAATGGGTGATGGGCATTAAGGAGGGCCCTTGTTGGGATGAGCACTGGTGTCATATGTAAGTGATGAATCACAAAATTCTATTACTCATACTGTGTACTAACTGGAATTTAAATAAAAACTTAAGAAAGAAAAAGAACAACAACAAAAAAGACAAACAAGGTTAGTAAGGGTTTCAGAAGTTTCATTTAGATTTTCATTACAATGATATTCTAATTTAATTAGATTAGTACTTTGTCCTTTTAGATATTTTGAAAGGCAGAATTTTGCTTTTAGAGGTAAAAGTGTTTAGAAGTAAAAGTGTCTTTGTGGAAAAATATTGTTTTCTTATTGGAAATAGACTAAGCTTCCTTATACAAGTAACTGGTTGATATAAATTCTAAACTGTTACCCAATGGCAACATTTTTACCAAGAGTATAATTATTAAGAGAATCATGTTAAGAAAGCACTTCTTGAAATCAGGGATTATATCTTTTATATCCATATCTATACATCTCTCTCTAACACATAGAATGTGTTCAAATATGTGCTTGTTACACAGTGAATTAATGGAAGAAGGAAAGAAGGCTGTGGGGTACTTTTGATAAACACTAAACATGAGAAAAACATAAAGTACAAAAATGGCACATACCCATATAATAAAATATAATGTAGTATATAGAGAAAGATGGAACTCCCTCCATACAAAGTTCAAACTTCTCAGCAAGTTGTTCAATATCTTTCAAAACCCAGTTCCATCTAGATTTTGGCAAAATTCCCATTATGCTTTCCTGCTTAAATCATCCCTCTATCCCTATTTTTTTCACTTCTTTGAGTGCATCAAGCACACATGCAGAACTTTTTCATAATCTGCTTAATGGAGCCCCATTCCCAACGTATTGAATCAGATTATCTAAGGTGCCCAAGTATGGTATTGTACCATATATGAAAATTGTAGATTATTCTCATACCCCAGATATATTGGTAAGCAATGCTTTAGCCACACCAAAGTGAGTGTTTTTCTTCGAACACACATTTTCTTACTTCTATACACTTGCTTATGCTCTTCCTTCCTTCTCAAATGTTCTTTTCCACCGCTATTTCTAATCAAAGTTAAAATATTTCTTGTAAGTTTTATATCCCTCCATCCTATACTAAAGTCCCTGGGGAAAAAAAAATCAATTGTTCTCTGTGCTCTCCTATATCAATGAGTGTACAGTAAATGAGCTTGCATTATTACAGGACACTTTGCAGCACATTAAATTTGGTTCCTAGCCCTCCATTGCCAGGAGATTCCAATGTAAACCATTACCAGAGAACTTCTGAGGTTATTAGGGATTATAGGGACTAAAACTGGACAGACAGGTTCATCTTGTATTCCCTGAGAATGTCCAGGCTCTCAGGACCACTCAAATAGTTCTCTCCCTCAATACTGAGAGGTCTTGAGCTCTCCAACCACAGCAGAGTGTCCAGCCTCCTGTGGCACAGTCCATAGCTCTCCCTCCCACAGCTCTGAGAGAGAAGAGTCCAGGGCTTGCCTTTCTGGATTAAGCATCTTCCACTTAACCAGTTTCTAGAATGAGTTTCTGAATGACCTTCAACCTCCAAGATGCAACCTGTGTAGGAATTATCATCAAGAAGTTCCAAGAAACATGAAGGAGCTTTTATTCGTGTTTCTTGGAACTTCTTGATAATAATTCCTACACATCGCACTAAAAAGGAGCCTAGAACTCAGATTACAAGTCTTATACACTTTAGGACTTTTTCATGAAGGCAAATGTACCTCCCGTGCTTTTCTGTCCTATGGCAACAAAAATAAACCACAAAATAACCTCTCCATATATTATCTTACCACACAAATTTTAATCAGTAACATAGATATGTTCTCTCTCTAAAATGTCAAATATCTTGTGAGATTTACAACTCATTCAGTCAAAAATGCATATTAAGAAACTACTGTAACTGTTCCAATGATGTACATGTAATGTACACTGACCTAAATACTGGTTATAAGAGACAAAAAAGAACCTATAAAGTCCCACCCTTATGATGTATATTTTCTGATGGAAGATTCATGCAAGTAAACAGGCAATTACAATGTGGCCTCTTAAGAGCTGTCCTGAGAAGGACAGGAGGCTATGGTGTACATGGAAGAGAATCTAATCAAGGTTTCACCTTTAGAAAACACTGTGTTTAATACATAAGCTTAATAACTGGTGCTTCATAAATATTTGTTTCCTAAACTGAATACTTTTTCAAAAGCTTAAATTAAATGCTTACATTATCAATGTTCATCATAACCCATTTCTCAATGTGAGTAGACTCCTACGATCAGAGACATTTTATTTATTTTTTTATATTTTTTTATTTTTTTAATTTATAGTTTATTGTCAAGTTGGTTTCCATATAACACCCAGTGCTCTTCTCCACAAGTGTCCTCCACCATGACCATCACCCCTTTCCCCTTTCCCCCTCCCCCTTCTGCCCTCTGTTTTCAGTATTCAAGAGTCTCTTGTGCTTTGTCTCCCTCCCTCTTCCTCTTTTTCCTCCTTCTCCTCCCCATGGTCCTCTGTTAGGTTTCTCCTGTTAGACCTATTAGTGAAAACATATGGTATCTGTCCTTCTCCGCCTGATTTATTTCGCTTAGCATGACACCCTCGAGGTCCATCCACTTTGCTACGAATGGCCAGAGAGACATTTTAAAAATAATGAAGCATGGGGTGCTTGGGTGGCTCAGTCAGTTGAGCAGCCGATTTTGGCTCAGGTCATGATCTCTTTGAGCACCACTTCAGGCTCTGTGGTGACAGCTCAGAGCCTAGAACCTGCTTTGGATTCTGTGTCTCCCTTTCTCTCTGCCCCTCCCCCCTCACACTCTGTCTCTGTCTCTCAAAAATGAATAAATGTTTAAAAAAATTAAAAAATAAAAACTATGAAGCAGTTACAAAGATAATTTTTTCTCCATTGTGGAATTTAACTCTACTGCTTTGAGAATTAATACTTATCTTTGGGGAGAGGGTTGTAGAGAGGGTCTACAGTTATCTTCTAGACTTTGGGAAGAATAAACACACTGATATCAGAATTATGTCCAGGTCTCCTGGTGAGATTTAGAAGGACAAAGTCCTGCATATCCAACACCATTTAGGAGGATTTGAGTTTTTAATGACCAATTACATGGGGCTTTGGAATCATTAATCTCTAAATTGATTAAGGTTTGGGTGGGAAGATGGTGAATTCTGAGGCATATCAATCCTGTGAATAGATGGTAGTATCCTAAAATGTAGTAGATATTTGCATGGCAGAATTTAGAAGAAAAACAACATTAGGTTGGATTGGCAATGGAGAAAGCTTAATTTAAAAAAATGGGTACCCCCAAAAGTAGACTCACTGGTGTATGTAGAAGTACAAACTAACAATAAAGTTAAATTATATGTTTTCTTTCTTTCCTATGTAGCTATTCCTTATAATTACCACCAAATTTTGAGAAAAGTCTGATTAAAGCATAGATTGATTGCTAGTGATATGGAAGAAGAGATGAGTTAGCAAATTAAAGACATTGCACCCACAACAAATTTTCTCCTGGTTCTCCTAGGGGAGAGTACTATCTATTTAGGGAAATGGGTCTAGAACTTCCAGATAGTAACCAGTAATAAAGTGACAAGTTTTCTATAATGCAACTAAAACCAGTATGGATGGACCTATGAGACTGAGGAGTGGCTTCATACTATACAACTCAGCAGGGAAATGAAATAGCCAGATCCCATCCAATCCTAATACACCCGAGAAGAAAGGAGAGAGAGGCAGATGATTGGTTATTCTAATCTGCCTTAGGCAAAATTCACTTTTCTGTCTCTCTGCTTCCTATTTATTGTTACAAATGTCTCTGTGTCTGTTTAACTCCTACATTAGGCATGAGTGGTAGATCATATGTACTTCTGAAAGATGATATTCATTAAGAGTATTAGAGAACATAAAGACTTAGGGTATTAAAGATGACATTCATAAAGAGTATGACAGATTCTATTCTGAATTAAGTGTAGCAATAAATATCCTCAAAATTACTATTATAGAAATAAAGTTTCTATTTCAGATTTCAAGCATTTCTTTTGAAACATTTTCTAGCTAATTAATTGAAAGTATGAGTGGAATTTCTTTATTTCCACTCACTGAAAGTTGGAATGTATGTCATTTATTTACCAGTTTATATTACTACTGTTCAGACAAAATAAGAAGGTTGGCACTCAACTACGTCTTTAACTAAAAATTCATTTTGTGTGCTAAAAATTTATTATAGTATTCTAACATGCTAACAAAAACTGCACCAAGCAAAATAGAAAAAAGAAAATTTGACTCAAGCTTGGTACAAAAGGTATGATGTATCTTTTTATTTATATAGTTTTTAAAAGTTGACTCAGACTCTGGGGGCAAAGGCAATCTTTAAAATATTCTCTCTCACACTTGACTTCTCTCCAGTTTTTTGTCTGACTCTATAAAAGAACTGAGGGGTTTGAGTCATCTCAATATGGTGAAGAAGCAAGCCTTGTGACCATGACCCTCTGAATCCATGATACTTTCTCCCACAGATTCACAGGTCTGATCTGGTGCCTGGACAATGACCGCTTAGATATAATTATAATACAGTACAGAAAGGGAACCATTTCTGGAATTAAGTAATGGCCCGGGAAGAGGGACTGGGATTGAGTGAATAAATATAACATTGGACTTTCATAGAACAAGAACAGGACATCCATAGGAACAGAGGTTTGGCAAACTGCCCCTTGCATATACACACAGCCTGACAGGTGTGATAGTGGGGAATGTGGACCCTCTGCTGATTACTTCCAATTCTTTAGTGAAATAATGGTGAAGACCATTAGCTGATACTTTGCAGAAGAGAAGGATTTTAAAGTTTAAGGAACTATGATGTGACTTCAGCAAAAAGACTCATTCGTGGTTAGTGGTCATTGGTTTACTGGGAAACCAGATAACATGGCCCTTTTTTTCTCTTATTACACCAAATCATATGGTAAACAGTCTAGAGCTGAATATGATCAGGATTGGATTTTTGCTGAATGGGCAAAGGTAGAATAAGAGGGATAAGTGAGTTTAGGATATCCCAGAGATTTATTATCTTGATGGGCTTTTTGTTGGGTCAGAAGGGAAATCAAGACTTGAAGGAGACAAAATGGTAATGGGGTTGATAAGTGGGGAGTCTACTGGTGAGGAGAGTTACTGAAGTTGGCTTATTAGAGGGAGGAAGCTAGAAAGATGATAAAGGAAAGTATGTTTGAAATTAGATTCATGCAAATATTGCAGTTATAATAATGATGTTTAAATATGACAATAGGTATTGGCGACTGGACTGAATGAAGAAGAGAAAAAGTCAAAATTTGACTAAATATGAATCTAAAGTTATTATATATCAAAAACATCACAAAATTAGAATGCAAGGGACACATTGACAAATGTGCTTGTGGCATATATGATAAAAAGTTATTAAGTTGACCAAATAAATATCTCTTTTAAATCAATAAGGGAAGGCCATCTGGGTGCCACAATTGGTTAAGTGTCTGACTTAGGCTCAGGTCATGATCTCACCGTTCATGAGTTTGAGCCCTGCATTGGCCTCTTTGCTGGCAGCCCAGAGCCTGCTCCCAGATCCTCTGTCTGCCTCTTTTTGCCCCACCTCTACCTCACACATGCTTTCTCTCTCTTTCTCTTTCTCTCTCAAAAATAAACAAACATTTAAAAATAAAAATAAATCAATAAGAGAAAGAAAAGCATCTCAATAAAAACTGGCAAACATAGGCTTAGGCAATTCTTGAAATAAGCTGTACAAATAAATAATGAACGCATGAAGAATGATTCAAACAAGGCACCTGACAAATTTGCAAAAATATTGTAAACATTGTAGATTTATACTAATAAAATAGAAATACAAATGCTGTTGAAATTTTATTTATTTTTTTTAATGTCTATTTTTAAGAGAGAGACAGAGCATGAGTCAGGGAGGGGCAGAGAGATGCCCCCTGGGACTCAGGAAAGGTGAGATCATGACTGGGCCGAATAGGCGCCCCCTATTGTTGAAATTTTAAATTAGAACATTCTCAAAATCACTTTGACAATTATTTTTAAGATTCTCAAAAAGATACATATCCTTTGACTCACCAATTCCATAATTTATTCTATGACAGAGTAAAACATGTGTGTTGTTGATTATTTTTATTTGGGAATTTATTTAGCGTTATATTAATGGAAAATTGAAATTATCCTAAATGTTGAAAACACCTTGCAAGAAATGGTTATATAAGGGTAGACATGAATGAAACACTGGGCAATCTTTGAACATCATTTTCAAATAAAATGTAGTAACAAGGAAATCTTAATCAAAAAGTGCTAAGTAAAAAAATGAAACAAAAAACAAAAGTGCTAAGAAACCTAAGCTGGCTACAAAACTATATATATATCTAGTTTGTTCCCCCAAATAATTGTGTGTGTGTGTGCACGCACATTCAGGATGTTATGCATGCATACAATTGCATACATAAAGCATGGAAGGAAACCTGTTGGCAGTACTTATCTTTGGATACTGGAGGATTTAAAAATACCTTTTAACAGTATTCATGCTCTACCCTATATGGAAATGCTCAGCTACAGTTTGAGAGAAGTCAACATAGAAAAAGCAAGGATGAGATATAGAGATAAAACAAGGAAGTCTTAACATCATTTGGGTTTCTGGATGCAGCCATGCATAAATCCAGTTACTCGGTATCCTCATAATCTTGTTGAATATACAAATATATTACTTGTACCTGTTTTTTCCTTGTTTTGTTTTCTTTGGTTTTTCCTTAGTAGGTTTAATTGAGTTCTGATCATTTGAATCAGAATGGTAGAAATATTAATATAATTGTTTTTTTTTAATTACATAGCAATGAATTCTCAGTACATAATCTTTGTCCTAATTTCTGTTTCTTCATAGTAGATTCCTAGAAGGGACTGAATGTGTCAGAATCTTACTGGCTGCTATTACAGTTAAAAGGACTGTGGCATAGTGATGTTATCCAGGAAGACCAGCCAGTCAGAGTAAGGTTTCAAAGGGTGACCATATGTGGATGTGTTCATCATTTCTAGGTTCTGGCCCTAGTTTTGAAAGGCAAGAAACTGGGCTTTCATTAGTAAATATGAGGTTCAGAGAGAATGATATCAACTCTAGTAGGAATGCCAATCTACAGAATCAGAACTATTACCTACATGCCAAATGAGATATTGATGGCATTAATCAGTGAACTTTCTCTGTAGGGGGTCCAACTTCTTCTCCCTCCCTTGACCATTTGGCAACATCTCAAGACATTTTTGGTTGTCACAACTAAAGGAGTACTCCTCACATCTAGGCAGTAGAGACCAGGGATGGGGCTAACCATCCTACATTGCACAAGACATAGTCCCCCATGACAAAGAATAATTCAGCCCCAAATGTTCATAAAGCCAATATTGAAAAACCCTACAATAGAGGCATATACTAGCCCAGATTCAGACAATTTATCCCAACTGATCATCTATCATTTTTCATAGGGAACAGTAGAGTTACACCAATTTTGAAGCTTTGTATTCCTTATATCTAGCCTCCATCCTGACCATTTACCATTCCTCAGTTCAGAAGCCTCCAAACAGCCAACAACACAGTAATTAGAGTTCAGCTTTCTTGGTTCCAAACACGTTCCATTCCTGTCTCCCTAGGATTATAACCAAGTCAGTTTAACTGGAGTTTTAAGGTGTGGCCATAGTGTTTCATTGGCATAGACAAACTAGATCATAGGATATGTATATTTCAGCTTTACTAGAAATTGTCAAATTGGCTTATCAATTTATACTCCCCCCAATAGTGTTTTACTCCAAATCTTAACCAACACTTGGCATTTCCAGACTTTAATTATTTGTCAGTGTGGATGTAAAGTGGCATTTAATTATTGTTTTAATAAGCATTTTTCTGAGTTCTAAGGCAGTGAGAATCTATCAGTACTTTATTAGCTATTCAGGTTTCTTCTACCATTTGCCTATAATATTCAGTTTTCTGTTACCTTTTTTTTAGTGTTTCTTATTGATTGCCACAATCTTTGTATTTCCTAGAACCTGTTCTTTTTTCTGTCTCACATATTATAATATCATTTGATAACATTTATGATATCAATTCTTATGATTGAGACATTTCAGATCATTTTTACTCTAAAAAATCTATACCTGAGTGTTAGCTCCAAAAAAATGCTAACTCCTAATAGTTTACTAATTTCATAGAAGCAAATGTAATTATTGTATCTTATATTTGAAAATATTTTTCACTTTTAATAAATGTGAAATTATAATTATAATACCATTCTTAGTTTTATAACATTAAAATAATTATAAATTATAATACTATTTTAATACCATTTCTATCTTTACACATATATTTCAAGGTACCTTAATCTATTATTTCACCTTTGAATTTCTTTCAAAATACAAACCCTCTGCAATAAGATTATTGTCACTTCTATTTATGCCATTTAAGATAGTAATAAATGTTTCACCTAATGATTTTAAAATAGACTATGATGTAATTTGCTGGTGTTTATCTTTGCTATGTGAAAACTGCAACAGAGATTTATTTTATTTTATAAGGAACTGAATGGTATCTGTCTCATTTGCTTATTCAATATTTATTGCATTCCCATTGGGTGACAAGTGCTGTTTTAAGCACAGAGAATATACTAGGAAACAAAATAAACTTAATTCCTGCCCTTATGAGGCCAACATTGTGAAGAGGACAAACAACAACTTAAATAAGTATGTAAAATATGTTAACTAGTGATAAGTGCCTAGGATAAAATTTAAGTCCAAAAAGTGAATATCTTTGTGGAAGGTAGGAGAGGGGGACATGATTTTCCATAGTATAGCCCCCAAAACACCTTACTGATATGGTATTCAGGGAAGGATTGAAGTATGCAGATATATGAAAAAAGAGCATTTCAACTAAAAGGCAGAACAAGAATCAAGTCACTGAAGCATGAGAATTCAGGCATGAAGTCTGGAGAGCTGTAGGTAAGGGAACTAGAGCCAAATGAGTAGGAAATAAAGTCACAAGGATAATGGAGGAGCCAGATAAGGATTTTGGCTTTAATGCTCAGTAAGATGGTAAAGTTTGTAGTAGAGAGTAATCACATCCGACTTCAGTTTTAAAGGGATCACAGTAGCTTCCATCTTGAGGAAAGTCTTCCAGGAGACAGGGGCATAAACAAAATCAGTTAAAAGATGGAACTGTCTACACTTGTCTCTCCTGCAATTTGTTTTCAATACCACTTCATTTGAGTATTTTTGGCTTTTTCCTATTATGAGTAATATGACGTTCAAATAGGTAAAACTCCAGTAGTCAATTCTAGGTCCTCATCTTAACTGACCTCTCAGGACTATTTCGTCTCCCAGATACACTTTTTTCACTTGAATTCCAAGATAGCACAATCTCTTTGTGTACCTCCTAATTTACAGGCTCTTCCTTCTCAATTTCCTTAGCTGGTTTCACCTCATATCCCCAGACACTTAGTACAGAAACCCAGGGCTCATTTTTCCTTTTCTCTTCTCCATGTACAATGACGCCCTTGATGATCTCATCAAGCTTCCAGGCCATAAATATCCTGTAAATGCTGATAGCTCCCCATTGTTATTTCTACTGAGACTTTGCTATTGAATTCAACTTCATGTATCTAATGATCTGTGATGGTCTTCCTAAGTACCACCCTATCCGTAGCCTTCTTCATCTCAATATTAACAAATCCATTCTTCCAGTTGCCTAGGCTTAAAACAATGGAATCTGAAATTCAGGCTACAAGCCTAGGCTAGAGATGTCAATGTTAGAGTTATCAGCATGTGGATGATTTTCAAGGAATTTCCAAAGAAATTTGTGCTTTGCTTTGTATTTAACAAGATAGTTATATAAGGGATCCCTTTTGTTTGTAAAAGGCACTCTTCAGTACAAATGTATTTCTTACCTACATCATAACTGCAACCTGTAATAATTATTTAATTAGGTAATGATGATAATTATAAAAAATAATATTTAACAAATTAGTAATTAATGAGAGACTGGACTACACAATGATACCAATTACCAATAATTACCCTGCTAAACAGAGATTTTCTGAAGTGGTTTGACTTGCTGGTCAGGGTTTGAAGGGAACTAAACTAACTATATTTGTTTGACTTTTCCCCCCCTTTCTTCCAGGCCATGTAATCAATCTCCTGATAATCTCTGTTAAAAGTTAATTTTCCAAAAAGAAGAAAAATCCAGACTCTCAAAAAGACATATAATGAACATCTGTAGTATATATTTTTTTAACTCTGTATTAATGAGGCAAATGGGCAATGTTAAGCTTATTCAGAGGAGAAACCAAAGAACACATGCATTTATATATTAGGAATAGTTAAACAATTTTGTGAATAGATGCATTACCTACAGGCAGTGCAAGGCACACAGCACCCGCGGAAAAGGAATCAGATAACCTAAATGAGGATGTTGTGCTATGAATAATGCATAATTTTTCATTGAAAATATCTAGTAATATTTCTTTGCTTCTTCTAAATCTCCTTACTGATATGAATATTTATGCTTACTACCTGTCACATAAGAAAAGAGTTGAAAAACTGGAGAATAATAAATAACATGGAAAGGGGAAATTACTTTTTTTTCACTAATTCAAACATATTTATATTTCCATATTTTCTGTAAGGAAATGTTAAGTACAATAGACATGTTCTAGTGACTGCCATTCTTCAATTATTTTTGCTATAGGACGTAAACTTAGGTTTCTAAAACTCAAAGTTATATTCAAATTTTTATTTTATTATCATGATAATCCAATTATAATAATTCTAGAAGACCCACTAGAAAACTATTATTCTGTTTTTGTAATAAATAAACACTAGAGAAAAAAATTGTCTTCATGAGCATCAATCAAATAACTTTCAACTAAACTTATATATGTGTGTTATAATGAATTTGTCCTTGGTTCCTAGCATAGAGTTTCAAAAAACCCTGGAATTTCCTGGGTAATAGTTTCTGAAGTAGGATTGTCTTTGTTTTGTTAATTAGGTGACTCAATGTGGGCCCCTAGATACCTTCAGGATGGGGCTGTCTCCAGAATGACCAACCATAGGATTAGAGCACTTGGACTTTTAGGTTAGCCTAAACTCTGGCCAGGGGAAAGAGAGCTGGACTTAAAGTTCTTTGCCTGGTCAATGATTTAATCAACCATGCCTAGGGGTGCCTGGGTGGCTCAGTTGGTTAACCGTCCGACTTCCGCTCAGGTCATGATCTCACGGTTCGTGAGTTCAAGCCCCACATCAGGCTCTGTGCTGACAGCTCAGAGCCTGGAGCCTGCTTCAGATTCTGTGTCTCCCTCTCTCTCTGCCCCTGCCCCACTCATGCTCTGTTTCTCTCTGTCTCAATAATAAATAAAAACATAAAAAAAATTAGTCAACCATGCCTACATAATAAAACCTCAATAAAAACTCTGGAAAATGGCCTCTGTGTTGGTGAACCCACTGATGTAATGGGAGGGTGACATGCCTTGATTCCAAAATGAGAGAGCGTAGTAGCTCTGCACTTCCCACTTTCTACCCTAAACCTTGCCTATGTGTCTCTTCCACTTAGCTGTTCCTGATCTGTACACTATGTAAAATCCTAGGCATAAATATAGTGTTTTGCATAAGTTCTCTTAGTTGTTCCAGCAATTTCTCTAACCTGAAAGAGGGTCTTAGGAACGTCTGACATTTTAGTTGGTTGGTCAGAAATCCTGGCAGCTCTGAGTCTTACAGATAGCATCTGCAGTGGGAGCAATCTTGGGGAGGATTTTATCCTTAACCTGGGGGATCTGCACTAACCATGGGTAGTCAGCATTAGAATTCAACTGAAATGCAGGAAACCTAATTGCCAAAGAACTGGTGTCAGAGCAGAATATGTAGTTACTGGTCCATATAGAATAATATGTGTCGGCAATAACAGGGAAATATGCTTAAGTGAAAATACCTAAGGGATGGCCAGACTTGTTATTGGTCACCACATGTGATACTTAGCTCAATTCAGTTTAAAATCAATTTATAAAACAAATTAAATTTTTCTATGAGTATCCGATTTTTCTATCTATAAGTATTGAGAAATCACAATAAATTTTACCAAAGTAAGTATTCCAGAGGATTTCCTTTCCCACCCACATATATATATATAAAGAGGAAACTTCTGGGCCAGTTCCTCCTACTGCAAAGTAGGAATATGGCAGATATCCAATGTATGTGAACGGTGTAAGTGGTAAGCCTGGATGATGTAAAAACAAAACCTATTTTTTAAGTCATCATATTTCATTGCTTACACATCTTTTTGGCATCAGTGCATCTTGATTTCATTTAACCAATTTTTTTTTCAGCCACTTACAAAATAAAAATGTAAGGCTTTTACCAAAAATACGGGGAAAAATAAATCCAGATATAAACATTACGTCTACAGGATTGTTATAGCAGCTTCAATTACAATGAAAGCAATGTTTTTAAGGTTTTTTTGCATTATGAACATAATGCTCCCAGTATTTCAGAAGCCAGGGGTCTATTTATAATGGTCTTGGCCTCACTGTGCCAAATGCTTAGCGTACAAACCAAAGCCAGAAAATCAAGGATCCAAATTACACCATGTAGAATGCCAACGTAGTTTTTTTTCTATTTCCCAAAGCATAACAAGACTAAGAATTCAGAAAGTCCAGCTAAAAATATGCTTACTCTTGATCTTTCAATGTGGGAAGTAAAAAAGCATTTGACCTCTATTTTTTTATTCAAATCTACATAAAGCAGTGTTAAAATCATTTGAAACTGATTTTACAGCCAGGAGAAAGCATTACAAAAAATTTAAACTGTACCAAGATATTAAGTCAACATTAGACCTCACCTCTTGCAAGACGCAACCAAAGAAAGCTTACTGGTTTCAGAAGAAAATGCCACTATTAAGTTGAAAAGATCTGAGGACAAAACTGCCAAAAAACAAAGTACTGTGATTATACCCGCTTTCTGTAAATCTCAGGTAGTGAAAGAAATCAATGGTTGATGATAATCACTGGAAAACTGTGCTTTGTTACTGAGTAAAATTAGTTCACTGAGAACTTTCATTTCTACAAAAGTCATTATGACAGTATTGGTTTTAATATCTATGTGGTTAGATTAGATTAGACCATTCTACAAATGTAAACACCCAACTCTGGAACTTGAGCTATTTTTACCTTGTTTTCCATTTCAAGGACTGAGGTAGTACCAAACCATTGCAAATTCGGTTTATTCTTATACAGGTTAAGAGCTATGAAGCTCCGAACATTTCCATTATAAAAATATCTTTCTTGCTAACAGTACTAAAATTTTCCATAGCCTGGATATTTCCAAAGTGTGTTCTAATCCAAAAATGAATTTTAAACTCTTGGATTCCGTATCTTCAATTTGGAAATAATAAATTAATATTCTCTTTAGCAGACATTGGCTTTTTTTTTTTTTAATAATTCAAGGGATACATCAATGTACCACCTTCTCCGACTCAGTAGGCATAGACATTTCAAAGCGTTAACACCCATGCAGGCTCACAGTTACAGGTAAGCAGTCAGTTTGAACCTAGTCAAAACTTCAAAGCAAATAAAATGTCTCCTTGGAAGTCCCATGGTGCCCTCAGACTTCACCACTTCAGAATCCTTTGTGGTGCTTCGGGAACCCCTCCTTACCAACGGCTTGAGACAGGGAGACAGAGACAGAGACAGAGAGAGACAAAGTGTGAACAGGGGAGGGGCAGAGAGAGAGGGAGACAGAATCGAAAGCAGGCCCCAGGCTCTGAGCTGTCAGCACAGAGCCCCACGTGGGGCTCAAACTCAGGAACCATGAGATCATGACTTGAGCCGAACGTTTAACTGAATGAGCCACCCAGGTGTCCCAAGAGCAATTTCTAAACAGGGCAACACTTAAGAAAAAGATATAAATGCTAGTGCTAGTGGCGTTTCAAGTATTTCACATTACTTGTTCAGCTTTCATATTAGACTGTTCCTGCTATATGCGATGATGGGAGATTATAAATATTCTCTACAATAGTGAAACTAATCTGATTTAAAAATATTTAGGATTGGGGCACTTGGGTGGTTCAGTCAGTTGGGTGTCCAACTCTTGGTTTCGGCTCAGATCATGATCTTGTGGTTCTTGGGTTCGAGTTCCACATCTGGTTTTGCACTGATGGTGCAGAGCCTGCCTCGGATTCTCTCTCTCTCTCTCTCTCTCTCTCTCTCTCTCTTTCTTTCTCTCTCTGCCCCTCCCCTGCTCTCTTTCTCTCTCAAAAAATAAATAAATTTTAAAAACATAATAATAAAAATAAAAATAAAAATACTTATAATTAATCATTGAGCGCAGAAATATTTATATGACATGGAACTGCTATCTCTTGGTGGATGGCATTCATTTTTTATGCTTTCTGAAGCTAGAATGTTTAAATTATTTCCTTCTTCAAATTGTCTCTTGTCTAACTTCTTTGCCCTTCATATAATATTATCTCTAAAATTCCATACTCATATTAATACTTAACCAAAATCCCTACTTCTTCAAGTGAGTTTTGTTTTTTTATAAATTTAAAAAACCTTCATGAAGTTGCATCACAAGAATATAGGCATTCTCATTCATAAAATGAGAACTTCCAAAAATTACTGATTTTAGAAGCTACAATACACACTACACCAAATTCTTGGTCTTTTCTTATTATAGCACTTACTTGGCCTAGTCTCAGTAAATTCATAAGTCTTGAAGTGATCTGGTATATTCTATCCATTTGAATGGTATTTTAATGCTAACTGCAAAAGAGGTTTTTTTAATCTATTAAATACTCTTATTTTTTTAATTTAACATTCTTTAAGCATTTTTGTAGCATACTTCCATTTAAGTCATTTCCTCATAAGTAAACAAAATTTATTTTAACAAACAGCATTATTTTAATCATTTGAAACATTTACAATGTGTTTAAAACCAGGAATGCAGTCTAGATTCTAAAATATACTTTTTTAAAAATGTTTATTTATTTATTTTGAGAGAGAGAGAACAAGACCAAGTGAGCAGGGGAGGGGCAGAGAGAGAAGGAGAGAGAGCATCCCAAGCAGGCTCCACACCCTCGGCGCAGAGCCCAATGCGGGTCTTGAACTGACGAACCTTGAGATCATGACCTGAACCGAGATTAAGATTTAGGATTGGGGCACTTGGGTGGTTCAGTCAGTTGGGTGTCCAACGAGATTAAGAGTTGGACACTCAGCTGACTGAGTCACCCAGGTACCTCTGCAGCTTAGATTTTCAAAATAAAGAGAAAGGAAAGGTAAGAAAAGAAAGGAAGAGCTTGTGTCATAGACTTAAAGTTTTGAAGTAGTTACCTGAGCAAGATGGTGGTAAAAATCTCATGAAACAAGAGACAAGGTTTTTCATGTTATAAAAGTATAATAGAAATTTTCTCCACATCTTTTCCATTTTTAAAGGTAAACTTACTGTGTTTTATGTAGAATTTATGAAGTATTATCATAAAATGAATAAAAAAATTCACTACCATGTTCAAAAGAGTTAGAAAACATAACATGTCTGAATTACCCATCTTCTCTTTTGAGAGGAGAAACATACATGGATTCTTTTGAAAAGTGCCACAATTAAAGTGCTTGTGGCAAACGTTTCTGTAATCTAGATATAGGTCCACATTGATAAGCCGTTGCACTGGGGCATTCCATAATCTCACAGTGCTGCTTCAATGTCAAACCTCATACACTACCATTCTGTTTAACAGCAATGACACAGCCAAGCACATGCTTATTTTGAAAGTGCTGTGTTCTTAAGAAGTTTGATCAATGCCTTCTGCCTATTAAGTCAAGCAAGAATCATTTTACTAAGGCCAGTTAAAGAAATGAGGTAAAAATAAGAAGTGAGGGGAATAAGAGTTGGGGGGTAGGTGGGAGGTATCCTGTGAATTGGAGAAAAGAGTGAGAAAGTGCTCCCACAGCAACTCAGAGAAACACACACACAGCTAGGCTCAAGTTAGCTGAAAAAGGAAGTCAGAGAGATAAAGATGGACATGTGTGCTTTTAGTTCTCAGAATCTCATAGGTAGTTGTCAAGAGCACACACATATGCACACACGTACACACACACACACACACACACACAATAACTCACAAGCTGATTGGTAAGATTTCTTAAGGATGGTTTTAGTCTCCTTTGAAATGAGTTTACACTGATGATAAATGACACCCATTTTTTATGGCCCTTTCTTAGGATGCTTGTTTGAACTTTGCCTTTATGCTATATCCCAGGTATAAATTAATTTCTCTAAGAAGGATTCAACTTAAACTCATGAGTGCACATAAATCTTTTTTTAGTAGATAGAGTTGTTTTTAATTGGGCCTTTTTTTAAACTACAAAATAAGATAGCATCTTTCAGATTCCCTGATAGTTAGGGAACTGTGCATATTTCTTCAGAAATATGGTAAACATTGGTCTGGGAGGAAGTTTAAATACATTCCATGGTATGAAGTTTGGGTATGTTAGTGTACTATCCATTTGAAAAGTACTTAGTACATTTCTGGAAGGAAATGCTGACAATTACTTAAGAGTATTTTTCAAATTTTTCTGGAACCATCACCAACCTTGGCCTGATGACTCTTGGATCCAGAAGCCTGAGGAAATAAAAGCTTTTGCTTTTCTTTACTTTTAGACCATATATATGATTTAAAAAACTAGATAGTGAGTAAATATATCAAGTAACTTTTTGTCTAGTGCCTTAAAAATACAATGTGACCTATTTTTTGTCTTGTTTTCCTTTGATTTGTTTTTCTAGAGGGGTACAATGTGTAGGAGATTTTGACATTCCTAGTAAAGAAAGGAATGGTTGGATCCAGATTAAATTTCACAATGTGTGGAATATGCAAAATGCCCAATATAGCTGCCTGCATTCACAGGCTCTCAAGAAATGATACAAGTTTAAAACACTTAGTTCCTCTTATGTGGCTATCTACACCTTTTCTTTTATATTCCTTGTACTATTTCATTATCCCCATTTTGCAGACAGGAAACTGAAGCACAGAGAAGTCGGGTAACTTGCCCAGGGACAAAGAGCTGATAGAGTAAAATGGACTTTGAATCTAACGATCTGCTGGAATGATAACTACAGTGAATTGAAAGGCAGGTATGCCAACTGCAGAAGGCATGGGGCCAGATGGGGCTAGAGAGTAGGAAGGGAGAAGATCACAGGGGCATACCAGCCATCTAAAGGAGTTTTGTCTTTACCCTGAGAACAATGGCAAGTCACGGAAAGGTTTTTAAGCAGGGAAGTACATGAACAGATATGCCAGATTATTACTTGACTGTGGTGTGTAAAACAGATATTGGGAGGCAAAAGTAGACTTCAAACAACCAGTTAGAATGCTATTACAGTGTGTAGGCAGGGGAGATGTTATCTGGGTCTAGGAAGGTGGCGTGGGGGATGAAGACATGCTTTGGAAAGGCATTTTATACCCTAAAAGCATTTACTTTCCTCTAATTAAAATCTCCAATTCACTAAAGTACTATTATCTGCTGAGGCCACTTAAAGCAACTGAACCCTGCAGTATGACCAACAAATTTAACCAGTTCAAAAGTCAGCACTTACACTATTTTCTCCAAGGAGTTTTCCTTCAACCATGATCCTGAGTTAGATATTCTTGCTAAATACTCCAATTATCACCTCTCATAGAAATTTAAAACTAGCATTTTTCTAATAGTCGTGTACTATTCTTACTATTCTGTCTCCTCTGTGTAAACACAAGCTCTTTGAGAGCCACACACCAGTCTCTGTGGAAACCCCAGGATCTGGCACAGAACCACTCAGTACTTACTCAATAAATGTTCAGTGAATTATGAATGGAAAAGGAGAGGAGAGCATAGCTTCTTCCCACAAAAGCACTTAATTAGGACAAGTAAATTTGTATCTGGGAAAAATTGTGGTATATATGCACTCGGAGAAGGAGATTTGTGGTGTGTGGATGTGTATATCTGTGAGGTGGGAGGAGGCGAGGTAAGATGCCTTACTTCTTTAGGAAAAGCCACCTCATATCACTTACTTAGTAAGTCATTACACTCAGCAATGAGTTCAAGGATAAGCATTGTGTCCTCTCATGTAGCCTCACTTCTACCTAAATCAATTGTCTCCTATTGTTACCAATCTTACAAACCCTTTTCTCAAATAATATACTTCTATACTTTCACAAAATATTCCACATTTCATGGACTTAATGAAGCCAAAGAAACCCACATGGAGAAAGTCCTTGGAAGAACAAGTTTAAATGATAAATTATAGAATGGAAAATAGAATCCTCTGTCCATATTCACTTATTCTGTGTAAACAATTAGAAATATTTCATGAAAAAGTCAAATGATTTTCTAACTACTTGACCTATTTTGAAGGTCAACTGGAATTATTTGTTATATAAACATTTGTTGAATTTATTGAGTGCCTGCTATATGCAAACTTCTATTACTGACACTATGAAAGCTATAAAAATAAAAATACATATTCAAAATATAAATAATGCCCCAATAGGATAAAATTCATGTGCAAGCTTATATGAATCAACTCTCTATTCTAATGATTTAAAGAAAAATATACCAACCCTGCAAATCATATCCTTCATGGAATGTTCCCAATCAGAAAGTAGTAATTCCATCAAAACAAACAAACAAAATCTAAAGATTCACTGAAGAGAAAACTAGGTTTTCTAATTCAGTGTAACTATAGAATTAAGTACTAAAATTATCATTTGACTTTGCTGGAGACCATATTGTACAATTCATTAAGGACTTATTTTGAATGCTAGCAGATGTAGACTCCAATCTTTTTTACTTATCATTTTACAAATTGATAAGTCTCAATTTACTTATCTATAAATAAGGACAACAATGCCCACCTTGAGTTGTAGGAATTGAAGGAAATATTGTATATTAAATGTCTAGTAGGGTCCCTAACACACAGTAACAATTAGCCATACTTAACAGATCAATAGGCAGATTGAAAGCTAAATCTGTATATGACCTCAGCTACAGATCCTTCAGAGTAAGCAAAGTCACACATTGGTTGGATGCAGGATTTCAGGGAAATGTGTCAGAAATGATAGAGAAATAAGAGTGGGGATGGGAATAGGCTGAATTTTTATGAGTGTTTTAAGATTCCTTTCCCGGGTGGAAGGAGGAATGAGGGAGGAGATGATATCCTCAGTGAAGCCCAAAAGATTAAGCATACCTGTTAGACCTTATCAGATACATATAAGGGCTGAATATGAATAGATTGAATACTTCAGTATCAAATGATACTGATTTGCTCTGTGATACCTGGAACCAATTATAGGCGTTTTGGGGAAAGGCTGGACCTATGCAGCCATGATAAGTGGCTGGTTTCCTCAGGTATGTGGTGATCCACATAACACCCTGGAAAATATACCTGAGCCTTGTGGGCTGCATCACCCCTCTCTATGTGCCTTACTTCTCCCTTTTATCTGGAAAAGAAAAGAGTCTCCTGCATTTATCATGATGAGTGTCTACTTGATAACGTTTATGATAATATGTCTGAGATGCTAATAAATCTCTAGAAGTGGAAAAATAAGCTGTGGTGAGTATATGAAGTAAGAAACCCAATAAATGAGGAACAGCTGTAGTCAAGACAGTTTCACTCTTAAATATAATCAACTGAAATCTTAGAATGAAATTGAAATATTTTTTGAGACTAATGTGATCATAAGGATTCAAAAAACAGGTTTATGAGCCAAATTCTGGACTGCAGAATATATGTTATATTTGATACTACGTTTCTCTGTCTAAAGAGGACTGGTACATTTCAATCCTCCAGAGCAAATCACACCAAGGGGAAGGATGAAGAGAGACTGTCCACCTAGATACATTTGTGACTGTCCCTTCAATGAAGATGTTTCAATGACTTGATGCTGAAATTTAAATAAATGCTATTAAAATTTAAACCACTGACTGTAAATCTGGGATCTTTAATAAGTTTACCACCAATAAGCAAACTGAGAAAGAACTCATGGGACATGCTAAGCTTTCACAACAATTCAAAGCCAATGATATGAGTAAGTTTTAAATAATTTTTAATATCTTCAGCTTAAAAAACTCCAAGAAAAATAAATGCCAAATATATCTAAATATTATTAATTCTTAAAAAATAAATGCTTAACTGTCCATTTACCTGGTAGCACTTTGCCAAACAAGAGCCCCAAAGGCCAAAATGCCTAAAATATTGACATCCTTATAACACAATAAACCTCAGCTTTTCTTGGAGCCAATGTTATGGCTGAAATGGTGAACCCAGACAGAGAAGTAAATATGAGGCCATCCTACTTTTCTCTTACCTATTTCACTAACAAATGATTTCAGTTAAAATAATAAAGCTAGCAAGACTGATAAATTACCAATAGAGATGAGAGAACTTTTTCATTGGTTTTATAATTCTGATAATATTAAGTAGATGAGAAATACCCAATCTAAAGGTTATTACATTGAACATATTTCACATCCAAGATGCTATGGCAGTGCTTTATTTCAAAGAGGAATAAAAAGAGACAGAGCTTTTATGAGAAATAAATACTATTGACATTATTTCTAGGATGGTTACATATAGATATTTCATATACACATGTCAGAATATATTCACTATGGTGTAAAAGGAATTTTTAAATAATACACGATACAAATTTGGGAAAAATAGATTGTCTAGTTAAAATACAAATGTATTGAGACACCTGGGTGGCTCAGTCAGTTAAGCATCCAACTCTTGATTTCAGCTCAGGTCATGGTATCACAGTTTGTGAGTTCTAGCCCCCATCGGGCTGTCCACTGTCAGTGTGGAGCCTGCTTTGTTTGGATCTTCTGTCTCCCTCTCTCTCTGCCCTTCTCCTGTTTACTCTCTCTTTCTCTCTCTCTTTCTCTCTCTCTCAAAAATAAACAAACATTTATAAAAACACAATGTATTGGGGCACCTGGGTGGCACCTCTTTTAAGCATCCGACTTCAGCTCAGGTCATTATCCCATGGTTCACAAGTTCAAGCCCTGCATTGGGCTCTGTGCTGATAGCTCAGAGCCTGGAGCCTACTTTGGATTCTGTGTTTCCCTTTCTCTGCCCCTCCCCCGTGCTTGCTCTCTCTCTCTCTCTCTCTCTCTCTCTCAAAAATAAATTTTAAAAGAAACATTAAAAACTATTTAAAAATGCAGATGTATTAGTGCAAGCTATTAAGGTAAAAAAACTCCTATTAAGTGTGGCAAATGCCCATATCTCTATGCCTTTTTCAATGCTTTCATTCCCCATGAAGTTAACAGGAGTTTGCTATACACATATATAGTATACACTCTTAAAATTTAGATACTTTTGTTCTGAGCTATAAAATTATTTTTTTCTTGTGTATAAAATGTTAATGTTAAAATAATTTTTAAAAGACATATGTATATCTTTAAAATATGCATGTTATAGTATATGCATATGTTTATAATTGTGTCCCGAATACAGCAGACCCTTGATAAATATTTTATTATCTTTCATTTAAGCATTCCCTTTCATGGTGATCTGGCTTGGCATCAGAGGACAGATAGAAAATATAAAGTCCATTTGCAAACTGACTGCAAAGAATAATACACTCTCCGATGAAAAAAATAATATTGAAAATTTAACTTTTATAAGATTTCTTATGAATTTACCAGTAGAACTTGACTGTCTTCACCTGTGGGATTTATTTAAAGGAAGGGTTTTCTATGTACCATTATTTTTATGAGGACAGGTTCAAAGAAAATTTGAAGGGTAGCAAGGATTCATAGAGCTACACACTTTTCTTTTAAAAGCATGACGTAGTAGCTGTAGATTTTCCTAACATTTGGGGTCAGAATACAAGGCCAGGCAAAAGGGCAAAGATGATTCAAAACCAGTAGATTAATTTACTGTTAGCCAATTATTATTAATATAGCATCAAGGCTGTTTACATTTCTGCTGTCATCCATATGCATTAGCAGCAGGTTAATGCTCAAGCCATGAACCAAATGATAGCTTGAATAAATCTCCACTGTTGTTAGATAGGAAAGGCCATTGCCCTATCCTTACTTCCTGGGAATAACCTTTGATCTGCAGATCAACAGGAAAAATAATTACCGACTTTGGCCAAACTGGGATTAGTCATTTCAGCTCGGAGTAGCTGCACAGCTGGAGACAGATGTGCAGGTCTCCTGCATAGATCCTAAAGCATCTTCCCCAAGAGTTTATATCAGGCTTGTCATTCGTTTATCAGAGGCCAAATGTTTCTCTTTTGTAAACGTGTGTAAAACATTCTCAGAATTTCAAACAATAACAAATCAAGGCTGGATGTGGCCAAAACACAAAAAGAGAAATCTCCCATCTGCCCAAATCAAACAGTTGTATTATCAGAAAATGAGTGCTAAAAACAGTACACAGGCACGCACACACACACATGCAATTATTGTAATACAGATTTTTATAATTTGCTCAGAGAGAATAATAGAAAATGTCAAAAGTTTAAATATGAGAAAATTGCTATAGAGAATATTTGTAATTGTGAAAGTTCTTTTTAATGTGTTAACTCTTGAAGTTAATTTTTATTGTTAAATCTGTTTTTCTTCTTTCCCTTTTTATGCATTAAAGTTATTATTAATATTTTTAGGAAAAATAATATACATTAATACAATATCTCATGTGAAATTTTATATTTACTATTGATACATTTACATGTCATTTGTTCAAAGATTAGTCATTCATTTATTCAATAAATATTCTTTGGAGTCTATTAAGTGCTACTAGGTCCAGTTGTAAGCATTGGAGATACCAATGTGTCAAAACAGAATGTGAATCAATAGGCTCAGGTGGAATATAAATTCTACTGAGAAAAGACAAACAGTAAATAAATGAGTAAGTGAATTTCAAGTATTGAATGACGGTGGGATGAAAATTCAACCAAACATGACTGAGAGTGCCAGGAGTGAGTGTGCAGCCAGCTTTAAATGAGGTACTTCATCAGGAGACCTCCCTGAAATCTGTGTCTCCTGGTGTAAGACTCAATGATGATCAAGAGTCAATCAGAGGGGAATCTGGGATTAAAAAACTGTCTGGGCAGATGAGCAGCAAGTGCAAGGGTCCTGGGTAGGACTAAGCTTGACATATTCAATTAACACAGAGAAAGCCAGTGGAACAAGAGCACAGGAGCTTAAGGAACCTGGCAGTCACTAATTTTCACCTGGCCTTGGAGGCTATGATAAGGAGATCTGATTTTATTTTACATGTACTTTGGGTTTTTCCTAAACATATTTTGAATCTTTTCCCCTAAGGAACATTGATAGCATGGAGAAACTAGAACTTTCTCTTTATAAGTTAATGAATAAGAAAGAAAAATAGGTACAAGGAGGCCTATTCTTACTTTAAAAAAAAACTTAAAAGACTCCTCTTGTTTTATAAAGGAAATATATAATTCAGCCAAATTATTATTATTTTTTTGCCTATCTCTTTAGGCTATTGTCAAACACAAGGTGATAAGGGAAATTTCAAGTTAGATTTCACAACTGTCAAAAACCTCCTGGGGCTGACTTTTACATTTTATTGAGTTTGGCTCCTAGATTGTCTGCTTTGACAGAACTGACTTTATTCAGGTATCACACAGACACAGACTAAATAAATAAGCAGTATTTCAGGAAATCTTATTGTTTTTATCCTAGGTGTTCACTAGAGTTTAGCCCCCTTACTGCTCACTTAAAGAACGACCATCCAGAGATCACATTGCACTTGAAATCAGCTCAGGATTCACATATTTTTTAAACCTAAGCAATATGTTCCCAAAGAAATCAATAGCATTTTACTAAAGAAGCCATTAAGTAAATTATTTTAATTTAGCTTCCCAAAGTCAATAACTTTACTCTGATTAAAATCTAATACATGACTTGTAAAGACAACTAGAAAAATACAAAGGAAACCTCACAGGTAATTCCATCATTAAGAGATAGTCATAGTTAATATTTTAGTTTCCACTTTCCAGTCATTAACACTTTGTAAGTCTACCTACTCTCTTCTTTCCTGTTTGCTTTTTTAAAATTTAATTTAATTTATGGGGTTTCATATTCTTCTAAGACATAGAATTACTGATGATAATAGATAAAAAACAACTATATAACCAACATTCTACTATCAAACCTTAAAATGTTCCTAAGTGTTACATTTTATATAAAAAAAAAGTTTTCTGAAATCATAAAACTCCTAGAAGAAAGCATAGGTGGTAAGTTCTTTGACATTGGTCTTGGTGATAAGTTTTGGATTTGACACAAAAACGAAAGGCAACAAAAGCAAAATTAAACATTGGGCACTATCTCAAACTAAAAAGCTTCTGCATAACAAAGGAAACATCAATAAAATGAAAAACAACCTATGGAGTGGAAGATAATATTTTCAAATCATGTATCTGATAAGGTGTTAATATCTAATATAAATATAAAACTTATACAATTCAATAGAACCAAATCATTTAAAAAATGGACAAAGATTCTATTTTTTTAATGTTAGTTTTTGAGACAGAGAGAGACAGAGCATGAGTGGAGGAGGAGCAGAGAGACAGGAAGACACAGAATCTGAAGCAGGCTCCAGGCTGTGAGCCGTTAGCACAGAGCCCAATGTGGGGCTCAAACTTGTCAACTGCTAGATCATGACCTGAGCTGAGGTCAGACGCTCAGCCGAGCCACCCATTGCACCAAAAAATGGGCAGAGATTCTAAATTGACATTTTCCAAAAGGCATAACAGTTGCCAATAGGCATATGAAAAGGTGTTTAATCATCAGGGAAAAGCAAATCAAAACCACAATGAAATAATACCTCATACCTGTTAGAGTAGCTATTGTCAAAGACAAAAGAAAGAACAAATGTTGCCAAGGATGTGGAGAAAAGGGAAAACTTGTGCACTACTTGTGGCAATATGAATTGGTGCAGCCATTATGGAAAATAGTATGGAATTCCTCAAAAAACTAAAAATAAAAAATCCAAATCATCCAGTAATTCTGCTTCTGAGTATTTATCCAGCAGCAATGAAAACACTAAGTCAAAATGCCATTTGCAGCCCCGTCCCGTGTTCATCTCAACCTAGTGGATAAGACGGGCAAAAACCTACGTGCTCATCAATGGACAAATGGATAAAGAAGCTAATACATATAATGGAATATGTGGAATACTATTTAGCCATAAAAAGAAGGAAACCCTGCCATTTTCAACAACATGGAAGGAACTGGAGGACATTTTGCAAAAGAAATAAATCAGACAAAGAAAAACAAATACCATATTATCTCACTGACTTGTGGAATCTAAAACAAAACCAAACAAACAAAAACTCTTAGGTGCTAAGGACAGATTGGTGGTTGCCAGAGGTAGAGGGATAGGTGGTTGGAGAAATGAATGAAGATCGTTAAAAGTTACAAGCTTCCAGTTATGAAATAAGTAAGTCTGAGGGAGTAATGTACAGCATGATGACTATAGTTAAAAATACTATGTCGTGTATTTGAAATTTGCTAAGAAAAAATATTTTTGCAAGGAAAAATTATAACTGTGTGGTGATGGATGTTAACTAGGCATATTACGGTGATCATTTTATGATATATACAAATATCGAATCATTGAGTTGTATACCTGAAAGTGATAAAATGTTATATATCATTATGTCTAAGTTTAAAAAAAAAAAGATTATCAGGTCCAAAATATGGATAGCTCCAAGGTTGAAAAACCCTAGCTTAAGGTAAGAAATACATTATCTTTGGAATTGGAATTAGATCTGTGTTCTTTGTAAACTGAATAGCAGGAGTAGCTGGTCAACAGAGAAAGAGAAGAAGAAGAAAAAAAAAAACTTCTCAAGAGAAGTACACACAGGAAAAAAATAGCTTCTTTGTCCTGGACCCTATACCTTGATGAAATTGCTACATTCCCACCTCTGTTTCCATGAGGTATTCCATAGTATCCTTAAATCAATTTTTACTTAAACTAGCTGCAGTTGGTTTCTCCTACTTGGTCTTGCTTTGAACGTGTGCTTTAAGACGTGGTTCCAAGAAAATTCACTTTTTGTGAAGAAAACAAATAAAGGATTATAGATTAATGCACAAGCCAAAAAAAAAATGCAAGCTAGAAAAACTTATCCCAAGAACAAAATAATCTATATTGTGAAGTGGGAGAAACAAATTAAACTAGCAATGAATAGTAAATGGGGAAAAAACATATTTACAATAGATTTAAATTTGTAAGACTGCAATAGGAGTAAATTTAAATAAGATATGGAGCACAATATTTCTTCCTCTTTGTTTTAGACAAGTTTATTACATTTCCTGAGCTCAATTTGGTCATATGCAAAATCAGAGTATCAAAAACAATAGGAGTTAGACCCTTTCACATGAATGAAAGAAAACCAGTTCTATTTTATGAACAATTTGTGACACAATCCTAGTGTGCCCTATATCAGTAGAGCCCCTAAGTCTTAAGGACATTTAAATCCAACCGCTTTGTTATCAGACCTCTCTTTATCTTCCTTCTTCTCTCTTTCTCCAAATGTCTGCTTCATTCATTTTTTTAAAATCAGCTTTTTGAGATATAATTTACATATTATAAAGTTTATTTTTTAAGTGTATAATCACATTTTTCTATATAGATCTCCTTAGGCAAGAGAATCAAAAGCAAAAGTCAACTATTGGGGCTACCTCAAAATAAAAAGCTTTTCCACAGCTAAGGAATAACAAAACAAAAAGTCAACCTACTTAATGGAAGAGAATATTTGCAAATAATAAGGGGTAAATATCCAAAATATGAGGATAGCTTCCACAACTCAACTGGCAAACAAACTGACTAGCCATTTTTCCAAGAAAGAAAGAGAGATGGCCAACACACAGGTGAAAAGATGCTCACCATGACTAATCACTGGAGGACATGCAAATGAAAACCACAGTGAAGTATGATCTTACAGCTGTCAGAATGGCTGGTATCTTTTAAAAAGACAAGAAATAACAAGTGTTGGTGAGCATGTGAAGACAGGAGAAAGCTTATATACTGTTGTCGGGAATGTAAGCTGATATAACCACTGTGGAAAACAGTACGAAGTTCCCCAAGAAAATTAAAAACAAAATATTCAAAGAAAATGAGAACACTGATTTAAAAAGATACGCACCCCTATGTTTACCGCTGCATCATTTACAATAGACAAGATACGAAGCAACCTAAGTACAATTAATTCATAAAGCACTTACAAACCCCCAGTATATAGTATTAGAGTTAGTCTGAGGGATGAGGGCCACAAAGCTGAAGGGTTAAGAGTTAGGTATGCACTGGATCATTTGTTTTTGGCATATTTGCAACAAACTGATGACAGATGTTTGCTTATGTTAATGTTTGGCTTTTATTATCACACATAACAGAATCTTTACAATTCTGAAATAAGACAGAGGGTGATCATGAAAAATCATTTATATTCTCCAGAGGTTCATCAGTTACTGTGTGGAAAAATATTTAAAGGAGTGGTTGTACATAAATTTGACATTCCAGAAAGAATTTAAAAAGTAAGAAAAAAGCATGAAGAAAAGACCTATATTTTTTACTATGCTAAGAATTTATACTCGCCCATACCATAAAAAGAATGAAAAACCAAGCAACAATCTGGGGAACGACATTTGCAACCCATAAAACTAAGGGTTAGTACTCTGCATGTATATTTAGAATTTCTGGAAAGCAGCGCAGAAAGTATAAAATATCCCCACCAACCATAGATAAATTAATAGGAATTTCACAGTACAGGATGCCCAAAAATGGCTGTACAGTTAGAAGATGTCCAATCTCATTAGTACTCAGGAAAATGAAAATGAAAACCGCAAGAAAATACCATTTCACACCCACCATCTGTCAATACTAAGTGCCCATGAGAATGTAAAAATAAATAATCTGTGAGGGAAGCAATCTGTGAATTCAGCATGATGGTTAGCTGGTGGGGGCGAGGAATGGCATTACAAGAAGGCTAGTAAAGTAGCGGATAAGTAGCTTCTAGTGGCTCTATGGATATGTACTTTTTGTTGCTTTAAAATTATACAGGTACATTTTCATTTACTTATATAGATGATATATTTATTAAAAAACATTCACCCCCCCAAATATATATATTTTATATATTTATATTACATATATATTTATTTATATTATATATATTATATATATATATATATATTTTTTTTTTTTTTTAGAAAAAAAGAGAGTGTCCCAAATTTGCTGACCTTTTCTAGCATGGTAACTGGCCAACATTTGTATGCTGTCAAAGACATATGTAGAGTGGGAATTAGGGAACACATTTTATGTGACCTTCAAGATAAATAAAATGTTTATAACAAGATAAGAGAGAATTTAGAAAATTCATTTCAGAAAATGTTTTTATTATTCCAGTTTTGTGGTAAAAAAAATTACCTATATTATTACCTGCAAAAATTATATATGTGTGTATAAAAAAACACTTGTGAAAAAAGGTACTGATTAACTGTTTTGAAAACATCCCACATGAAGACTATCGGTGGTTACTTAGCCATTTTGTTAAAATTGTTAAGATAGCACAACTCCAAAATAGTTTGCAAGATATACCTATGGACATCAAGGAAGATAAAAATTTAATAGCCAAGTTACAGCAAGAATTATGAATCTACATGTCATTGTGAGTTATTTTTTCAAGCTGGCAACTTCAAAACCAAGCTTCAAAAAGACGCTTGAAATCAAGAGTCCTTGAAATTGCTTTGTCACAAATTATTGAAGAAAAATTCTAAGAATGACAAAACAATTTCAGTTACATTATACTCATTCCAATAGTGTTATTGAATAAAATAGTTTCTACCATTACTCAATAAAATAAATTAAAAATTTATTATATTATTTACTTCAAATGTATTTTTTCCAATTTTATCAATTGATTTCAAAATTGTATTTATTTTAAACTTACCAAATTATCTCATTTTTAAAATGTGTATTTTGCATATTAATATTTACTAGTAATATTTACTAATAATATTTGCCATATTCAGTGGTTTATCTGTATCATTTATACATAAATATATACATATTGTGTGTTCATGCTACAAAATTTTAATGACAAAAGTATATGATTTTTTAAAATTTGGAGACCAATAGTTTGAAATCTTTCTATCATCACATGAAATATTAAATTTGGATTTCTTGCCCTTAACAAGGAACTGGTGGTGACAGGACTGATATTGGCCATCAAGTTAATAATACAAGACTTAAAGTTGTCTTTTGTTATGCAAATGTGTTTTTGCATCAGCTTTGTGAAGTGATTGTTTTGAAAGTTCATATAATCTGGTTCTTTCTTTAACCTGAGTTTCTAATCACTTATGCAGAGCTTGGAAATGTTTTCTGGTTTTTCAACATTCGACACACCAGTTATTAAGTACTGTGTTATAGAGACTATATGAATAGTTGAATTTCTACACAGAAGGGAAATTAATTTTGAAGGTTGGATACGTTCTAATACATGAATTGTGTAACTAGGGTATTAGGCCCTTCTTTGTTCTGAACGTTGCCAAAATCCTTTTTATTCACCTACGTGAAACATCTCTTTTTTTTCTGGCAAATGTTTTGATAGTCAGCAGAGACACTGACTATTTGATGAAATTTCCCCTGTTTTTCAGCCAGACTCAGGTATTCTTTCTTCTGGTATGTATGTCTCTTCCTCTTGTGTAAGTTTCATTAAATTTTTAAGTATTACTTTTATCACAGTGATTTTAAGTGTTTGTATTTATCTCAGTCAGTGAACTCTAAATGATTGAGGAAAGAGACTGTGTCTTATCTAAACTCGTAAGAGATGATTTAAGAATTGTTTTTGAATGAATAAATTAGTCATACACTCCTTATTCCTTACATCAGTGTTTCACAAAAGTCATTTTTAAAAACTGCCTCGAAAATCTTTATGGTAAAAGAGTTCTATTGCCAAATATTCTTTCACAATGTATATACTATGTTTCCTTACTAGAAATCCAAAATGTACATCAGTCTATTAAAAGGTTCTGAGAATTCCTATAGTAAATAAGCCTATTGAAATTTCCTTAACTCAGTATTTCTCAAATATATACATCAAATCTTTTTTTTTCCCCCCTCTGGAACACACATTAATGTCCCGTGGAAGTGGTTTTCTATGCAATAATACTCTGGAAATGCCATATTACAACATCTCTGCTGTTAAATGTGCATAGAGAAAGCAATCAGGGGGAAGAGCTATAATTATACCTATGTAATTCAGTGGTCTGTTAGCATCTAAAGTAAAGGAAATGAATTCTAAATAGTTAAATTATTTACCCATGTAGGACTATGTCATTTGTTTATATTAAAAACATATGTTCTAAATTGAAAAGTAAATTCTATTCCGTATACATTTTTAGAGGAGGAAAAAAGTTTTGTAGTTTGACTTGTCTGAAAATAACTATAATATAAAAACTAAAAAGTGTTGCTTTAAATTAATTAACACAATAGATGTCGTAAGTCCAGAACAATATTTGTCTGTTGCCTTCTATAATATCAACCTTGAGAATCTCTATTAAATAACTCCAGCGATAGTTCACTAATCACAAAAGAAACTTATCCTCATCTTTTAATTTTTTACCTGAAAGTACATTATGAAATAAATGATTGCCTTTTTTTCTTCAAGTTTGGATTTTAATTCTCTTGGTCTATTATCCTACAACGAAATCTATTCTTGATGGGTGTTAAGTTTTTTACACTTAAAGCTACTCTAAAGGACTTCATTGAGTTGACAAAAATAATTTTTAATTGATAATACACTTTCACATTTAAAAATCAGTCTCATCCCTTAACATAGTTGTCATGGTAGAGATACTTCTATATGAATTTATCAGTGAATATGTTAATTATTTGTGATATACCTAAGATCACATTTTATTAACTCAAAGAGATTATTTTTTTAAATACTTTCCAGGTCATTAAAATACTGAAATTAATTGAATAATGAGGCATCTTTATTCCTTCAAAAGGTATCAGTTATCTCTGAAACTAACCAGATTGAATATCAGTCAGTGAAAGACTAATTCTTAGAGTATATGTGTGGATAGCAAATCAGCTTAAAGTTTCACTTTTTTTTTTAGTACCAGAAAATATTTGATGGGTGTTTCTTCACATGGGAAAATAAGTTGTTTCATTCAATCCCGACCATGTGACTTACTGGAGGCAAGGGAGACAAATACACAAAAATCTTAAGAATTAGACCCATAATGTTTTAGAATCTTCTGCTACTGACTGGGACTGAATCCAAATGTGTTAACATAAATTCTGCAAACTCTTAACTCTTTATCCAAATTCAGTATTATGAAGGGAGGAAGTAATTTTTAATATTCTGCATATCTTATCTTGTTCCTTGAGAGAAGAGGTCAAGGGAGAGTCTACTTCCATTCACAGAAGCATCAAAACCAAGGCTAATATCTCTAATAGTGAGAAAACAACTACATTTTCTTCCCTTTCAAAATGACTAACTTATGTGAAATTAATACAGGTGTAACATATGAATGACTGTGAACTCACCAAGAATAAGAGGAAGTACTAGGCACTCTTTTATCTTTGAGTGATCTCAAAGGAACTCTCTAATAGAAGGCAGAAGAAGGGGGAAAATAAGAGATGGGACAAGAAAGAGTAAAATCACTCTGATTGTACAGATTTTTTTTACCATACACTTTTGCTTCTGAAAACTGCTTTCTACACAGCGTTCTTTCATGTGCATGTGTTATTAATAATACATTTATATCATTAATATAATATATACTAGGACTAGAGTAGGATATTTAACAAAGGGAAGCTTATGAATCAAGAAAGGGAAAGACAAAGTTATTTCTAAAAACTGGGAGATGCAATGTCTTTTCAAACACAGTAGAGGCCCATGCATTTATTTTAATGCTTAGTTTCTTCACTTTTTTGAATTAGTTATTAATGGTATTTACTCTAGTTTTTAATAAAGTCCATAGCTACTTCCTATTTCTATATGCCCAGCATCATCATTGTGAAAATTTCAATAATTTATAGATTTTGGCTTAAGTCAAACAAATTAGTTTTACATTTTTAAATTAAGAAGACTGATGTCTTGAAATCACATTATATGTTCATTGCTACACATTTACACACACAGTCACAGTACTTACATGGAGACATGCCTACATGTCTGCCAAAATAGAATGCCCTGAAGCATTTACTGCAGTTTCTGTGATCTATGTAGAATGATCTACTTAAAAAAATGCTAGTCGCTCAGAGGAAAATATAACCTGTCTGAGAAATATTCTACTGGCCTAAAATCTCATTCTATAATCTAGCTTTTTCTGTTTTTATGAATAATGCCCATAATTATAAAAATGAAGCTTGAATCAAACTTGGTGCATTGACCAAATATTCACACTAGGGCGGGGAGTGGATTAGTTTATTGGATCCCAAAGGGATTCAATAGAAAGGGCAAGTGTTTACCAAAAGTTGTGAGAGTATTGAAAGAAGAGAAGGTTACAGAGTCAAGAATTGAGCTGGAAGCAGAGTTTCATGATCTTTAGAAGTAAATCAACATCAGGGGACTGGAGGACACATCAGTATGTAGAAGCGTAGAACCAGAGTGGGAAAAGTAGAAGCAAAGCAGAGAGGAGTTGTCAACGGTCATCTAATATAAATTGTGCAAGGCTGGCTTTAAGGAACCTCAAGTCTGGCATGTAAAGGATTGTTGGTTTCAAATACCTTATTTGACATTGTCTTTTCAGATGTACAGGTGGCTATTTTCCAGTAAACAAATTGTAAACAACTTGAGTGACAAGATGGTTTTAACTTCTGTCCATTTCAAGGAGAACAAAACGAGGTGTCAGAAGAACTTGGTTGAGTTTTAGTTTTTGTATTCCCTTTCTTTCATTGCCATGACAAAGTTAGCAGCTTGAAACAACACACATTTATTATCCTATTGTTTCTGTGAGTCACAAATCTCAATTGATTCAACTGGTTTCTGAGTTTGGGGGATGTTCCTTGCAGTTTTAGGACTGATTTCATTGCTGGCTGTCAGTTGGTGACAATTCTCAGCCTCTGGAGGCTGCCATTATTCTCTACTTCATGCTCCCCTTTCTTCATCTTCAAAGCCAGCAACATGTTATTATATTATAAAAGTGTTATTCTCACACTTTCCCTCCCCTCCTGCCTCATCTCTCCAGCTATCCCTTTCTGCCTCATCCTTCTGTCTGGCTATTCTGATCTCTTTGTCTAAGTGTTTATGATATTAGATTGGACCCACCAAGATGGTCAGGATGATCTCTCTATTTTAAAGTCACTTGACTAGCAACCTTAATTCCTCATCCACAAAATCCATTAACAGTGGTGCCTGGATTAGGGTTTGATTAAATTACCCACGAAAAGAAGCTTGAGTGAACACTTTTAGAATCTTGCCTAAAATAGTCGTATCTCCTGGACAAAGCAAGCATCTTCCCTTAGATATAGGTTCCCATTATAAAAATTAAGAAATCAGGCCAAATAAATGCTAACTTTCTTTTCAACTCTCTCTCTGCCAATACCTAAAATCTCCTGATCTTAACATATGATAAGCAGTTTGTGGCCAATGAATATTTCTTTATTTTTAATTTTTTCATTTATTTATTTTTGAGAGAGACAGAGTGTGAGTGGGGCAGGGGAAGAGAGAGGGAGACACAGAATCTGAAGCAGGCTCCAGGCTCTGACCTGTCAACACAGATCCCGATGTGGGCTCAAACTCAAGAACCGTGAGATCATGACCTGAGCTGAAGTCAGAGACTTAAACAACTGACCCATGCAGGTGCCCCCAAAGAATATTTCTTGTTAGAGACTAAATAAATGGCCATAATTGCTGAATACTGACCTTATCTCAATTTTTTATTTCATTTTATAAAACTGTTATATTAATACAAGTTTACATAATTTATTATATTCTCTTATATATCTAAATTAAAAATGCAAATAACTTTAAAATTATATTTTTTATTTAGTAAATAAATAATATTTTAATACTGGCAGGCTTTTTTTTTAAACCTAAGCCCCATTCCCTACTCCCAGATGTTCTCCCAGAACTGTAAACTCCTGCATTTACATCATCCTGCTATAGTTATGATTCTAAATAATATATTCTTCTATTTTAATGTGAAATGTAACTATTTCTTAGCCACTATAAGAGATTAGGAATACCAAAACTGCACTCCTTCACCCTCTTCCATTTACATCCCAAGGGCATTGGGGATCATGGCAGATCGTGTTTCCAAGATCTCCCACCCCTCATCTTACAAGGTGATGTTGACTCTCCTATCATGATGTAAGGTACTTGTTCTCTCTCTCCCCTTGAACCTCACATGCTTGTGAAAACAGCAGAAAAAAAATGCTACTTGGTCATTTTTCCAAGGGTAGGTCATAAAAGACAACACAGCTTATTCACTGTTCTCCTGGTGTGTTCATGCTTGGATACCAGCCACCAAGCTCAGAAGAAACCCAGACTGCAAGAAGAGGCTGTGTGTAGGTGTTCCAACCAACAGGTTCCCCTGAAGTCCTAGCTGGCAGACAGGATCAACTACCAGACATGTGAGGAAGCCTTAGAGATGACCTAGTCCCAGCCACCATCTGACTATAGTCACAGAGTAGTTGAGCCAAGTCAGTCTCCAAAATCATTGGAGATAATAACATGATTATTGCTGTCTTAAGCTGCTAGGTGTGAAGTCAGCAATAGGTAACCAAACAGTTTTACCTATAGTTTATTGTTTTGGCACTCTGATCAACAACTCAATTACAGTTTTGTTTGATTTGATAAATGGTTCCTTTTAATACATAAAGAGTTAAAACAACTTTTACTGTGATGTGATGATACAAATGTATCTTAATGCAGAATTAAGAAATTAGATTAAGCCCCTAGAGAAGAATACACATTCCTACATTATTAAGTTCCTAAAACCCAAAACAGAATGTGTCAACCATCATGGTTCAATATATTGTCTACTAAGATTTTCAGCTTTCTTTTTGTTTTCATGGTCATAATCAGCTCTCACTCTAAAGATACCTTTTTTCATAGTTCTCTTTTTCATATTCTTGAGTAATTTTATCTTCATAAGGGATACGTGAGAAGGAAATGTTCTAAGTTGTTACCTATTTTCAAGTTTCTTTATTTTGCCCTTCTACTGTTTTTATAATGTGGCTTCATATAGAATTCTAAGTTGAAAATGTGTTTTGAAATAAATGCAAGGTTTTACTCTATTATTTCCTAGTATCCAATGTTATCTTGGAGCCATTGAAACATCTTTAACTCGTTTGCATGTAATCTATTTCTTGTTTTTAATCTGTTCAAAAGATTTTGGAATTTTTTTTACCTCTTCACTGGTGTTTTGATCTTTTACCAGGAGGCAGTCATATATAGGCCTTCTTAGTTTATTCCCTTTGGCCATTACAGTATCTTACAGTTTAAAGAGCTGTCTTGCTGCAGCTTGGGGAAATTTTCTTTTAATATTTATTGATTAGTTTCTTCTATCTTTTCATTCTTTCCTTCTGCTTCTGAACATGCTTTTAAATATCTTCTAGATCTACCTTCTATGTCTCTCATATTTTCTCTCGTGCTGTTTTCATATTTATCTTTAACTCTGCATTATGAGAGAGCGCCTTTCTTTATATTATAAACCACTAGTTTGTTTTTTTATCTTGTGCTATTTTATCCTTTGGCCTATTCATTTGCTTTTTTGTTTCATTTTGGGGAAAAATACTTGTTTATTATAATTTGTTTTGATTTCTAATTGTTCATTCTTCAGTAACAATTTCTTCTTTATTTATATAACAGTCTCTCAAATCTCTCTGAGTACACCTAGTGTTTCTCAAGGGAATTAGCCTTCCAGAGGACATTTGGCAACATATGGAGATATTTTCTGCCTGTCACAGTTATGCCAATTGCACTGATACCTAGTGGGGGTAGGTCAGGGATGTTACTGAATACACTACAATTCGCAGGAAAGCTCCCTTGGGGAATTATCTGGTTTGAGGTGTCAGTAGTACCAAACTTGAGAGACCTGAGAATATATCTGTAGAAATTTTTAAATTCCCTTTGTTCCATATACCACTTTTGATTCCTCTGGAGTTATTGGATTGGTTTTCTTCTATTTATGTTGTGTGTGTGTGTGTGTGTGTGTGTGTGTACCAATTATGTACTGATCTTAGTTCCTAATTCAAATTTATACAAAAAGTACAAAGTTGATTCATAGGTTTTCTCACAGGTTGTATGTCTATTTTCTCAAGAGCTACGCCCTGTATGAGAGAGCCAGCTATTGGTTTCCATGAGAGAGTGGTGTCATGTCAACAGATGAATACCATTGTAGGGTGCTTGGAAATACAACAGGTGGGCTAGATGCT
Source organism: Cryptoprocta ferox (assembly GCA_028646485.1). Classification (NCBI taxonomy): domain Eukaryota; kingdom Metazoa; phylum Chordata; class Mammalia; order Carnivora; family Eupleridae; genus Cryptoprocta; species Cryptoprocta ferox. Next base: position 93,056,992 of record CM053577.1, on the reverse strand, counting down.
CTTAATTATCAAATTAAAGAGACTTTCACTCTGGGAATAAAGTTATTTACTAGATTTCACTACCAGATGAAATTTCTTCTTCTCTCTCTCTCTCTCTAATATTTTCTCAGTGTCCAATGTAAGGTCTGGAGTTATTTTGGATCCTTCCCTACTTCTCTCACAGGCCCAGACTCATTCTAGAACACCTCCCCAGACAGGTGTTAGGCTCTATCCTGGAAGCAACCACTATTGCTGTCAGTCATATCATCCGCATATATGGTAGAGGAGGAGGAAGAGGGAGAGCTCTCAGGGCCCAGCTCTTACTAAAGCATTTATTTAATTAATTAATTTTTCTGATGATTCCCAAAACCGTCTCCTAGTCTTTGTATTGTCACTGATCTTAGAGTTTCTCCTGGGCTCCATTAGGATTGATTGCTCTCACTTTTGGAATCTTGGCTTGGATTCTTCTGCTCTGTTTTCTGCATTAATTCCATCCCACCTGTTTTTTAGCTTCCAGGGTTTGTTTAAACTTTCTGGTCCACTGGTAGCTCTATTTCCTGTTTTCCAACCCGATTGTGTTTTGATTCTTTATTTAAAATGTTGGTCCCAACCATTTCAATGAAACCAGGAGTAAAAAAAAAAAAAAAAAAAATGGCAAGTATGTAAACCAGAAGCTTTCCTGAATCAATTACAGACCTTTGTTTTAATAGATATTTGTCATTTTTTTAAATTAATAAATGCCCTGTATTTGGTCATGTTTCCCAGAAATAGATCCTTAGACAAGGATTTCTGTGTGATTTACTGAGGAAATGCTGCTAGGGAAAACTATTATATTGGTGTGAGGGGGCAGCAAGGGAGGATGCTAAGTGTGATAGAACAATGCCCCCCTACACATACCAAAAAAATCCCCCGAACATGTCACATCATAATCTCTGGAACCTATGAATCTGTTATCTTTATGGCAGAAAGAACCTTACTTCTGTGATTAAGTTAAAGATCTTGAGATAGATTATCCTGAATTATCCAGGTAGGCCCAATATAATCACCCTTGAAAGTGAAAGAGGGAGGTAGGAGTGTGAGAAACTGAGATCTGAAAATGCTACCTTACTGACTTTGAAGATAAAGGAAGGGTATCTATGCCAAGAAATGAAGACAGCTTTTAGATTCTAGAAAAGACAAAGAAATAATTTTCCCTTAGAGCCTTCAAAATGACTCAGCACTGTCAACACTTTATTAACCCAAGGAACCAATTTTGGACTTCTGAATTTTCAGTATGTATACTTTTAAGGCACTGAGTTTGTGGTGATTTGTTTCAGCTGCACTAGGAAACTCATACATCAAGCATGAGTGAAATCTCAGGCAAAATCTATCTAAGAGCCTCGTTGGTCTGATCCCACAGGAGCACCCTGGAGTGGGGGAAATGTCTCCAAGCTGCCTCACCTGAGGCAAGGGGTCTGAAGCTTGGATGATATCATACCTGCTCCTGTTGATTGTTATAGTTAAGTTCCCAGAAATGGTTCTTTGTGCCTTTACTCCTAGGTTTTATGTTTAATCTAGAAAAGTCCTTTTTTTTTTTGACTAAGATATAGTCATTATATTTCTTGTAAAAGAGGGTTTGAACAACAAAGCGAATGGGTAAGAAAGAACCTTTAGAAAAATTTAAGGAATTTGGTATTCATTATCCGACTAAAATAGAGTAGAAGGCAGGGGAAGTCTCATTAATATTCCAAGATACGAATCAAACAGCTTTTAGTGTGAAATGATAGCATGTGATAAAATGTGTTATTTGAAGTCATCAATAATCAAGTGCCCTTTGGAGGCAAAGATCTAGGGTACCGTGAGTCTGGTGCTAAGCAACAGTATAAATGATATGAAGAAATCAAAGACTCAAAGATGAGTAATTCTGGATTTATAGAAAAAAATCTAAATGCTAAATAATAAGCTCAAGAAATAATTCCAATAACATACATCTGCCCTTTACCTAATAAGTGATAAAACATAAGTAGTCTTGTGTAATTCTTTCATCTACTCATTTATATTTGAGCAAAGTCTATACCATATTGGCACTTGGATGGCTGCTAGAAATAACAGCAATAAGACTACATACACATAAAAACAATTCTTGCCTTCAGGAAGCTTACAGTTTGATACCATAAGACAGATATAGACTACTAAGTATAATATACACATATAGTTAATAAATATAAGGTATGTAATACATTAAATATGTTAATTAAATTATTTGACCTTCATTAGGCTAAACCTGACAAAAATACAATTTTGGCAATTAAATCATTAAGGATAAATTGGCTCAAGAGATACTGTGTTTGGTTAAATAATTACCTTGAAAATGTGAAAAAATATCCAATCTAGATAGACGATTCCTTTCCACCAACACACTCTTCCTGATTCCACAAAAAGGTTTCCATCAGCTTTTGTGGAAAAAGTATATTATATATCCTCTTCACATGTGAAAAAGTAATTGCCTATTTCATTAGGTCACTGTAGCACTTAAACCTGTAAAGATTTAACCAGCTGCTTATAATTTCACCTATCCTTTCTTTTACTCACATTAACTTAATATGGAACTTAAGTAATTGCATGATGGGTATTCAAAACTCTTATTACTACAGAGCTGAGGCTTGAAGTTGATTTTTCATATTGACACTTTATACAATATTAGATTTAGAATTATTGATTCTAAAATGAAGATCTCACTGACAAAATAAAACTATTTCTCTGCCCGATAACTATACTCACTTATATGCCAACTAAAAAACAACCTCAAGTTATATCTAGTTAGTGTGATCGAGTAATTTAAAGTTACATTTCTTTGCAAGAATTTCCCTTGAATATATTCAAAGTGAAATGTTCAATCCAAAGCACTTATACTTAATTTTATTGGTATTGAAATTTTATCCAAAGATTTTATGGTAAAATTGAGTTTTTATATATCCTGACAAATGTTTATAAATCAGCTCTAGAGCTTTAGTTTGTTAATTCAGTTAGATATGCTGAAATCCAGGTGAGGGAAATTGCGATTACATTATATCAATCCCATTGGTGAGTCAGAACTGCTCCATTCAAAATTCTAAAATCTTAATGCATTATGCATTTGTAAAAAATACTTATATAAATTGAACTACTGACAGAGATACTTGATAAAGTAGGTATATGGACTAATTATCAATATTATACTCTTCTTGGATTGCTTCTAATACTCTTCTTTTTAGAATATATGGTATATTCTTTTCCTGCTAATATAAAGGCATTTATTTTTATTGAATTCCCTTTTCATTAGTTTCACCTGTCATACAGAACTTTTAACCAACTTTCAATAGTTTATCATTGCTGCTGCTATTTGGGGGTAATTTATTGTTATTGTTGCTACTAATGTTGTTTCTGTCATAGAAAATGTTATTAAAATACTATTTCTTGGACTTCTGTGAGGGAGAATGTTGCCAAGCGACCAAGGCCAATGTCACAGAGAATAAGTTCTTGAAAGTTGAGCTCTGTACAAAGAAAGTATAGTAAGTGGCACCAAATGACCCACTTATACAGAAGTATCTTTCTCACCAAGTAGTTTATTTAATTCTTGTTTTCCAGATAATCCCTTACACATTGTAACTACAGTTTCATACCTACAAATATAATCTTTACTCCATTAAAACTGAAATACTTTCCTTGAGCTAGGGTGAAAAATTAATTTAACGATGCCACCCCTATGACTTCCCAGACATAAGTATAATAAGAGTAGAACCAAACAAAAATGGTACCCAGTACGATATGGGCTTTGGTTGCTTAAGTAGAGTAGGAAAGAGACAAATGGAGTTTCTGGCATTAGGGACCCATACAGACATGTCTAAACTGGACTCAAGGTATAAGAGCCTTCCAGATACCTGGGAGAGAAATAGCCAGAATTGCTGTGATATTCTAAGAAGGAAATATTCAAGAAGACAAATGAGGACAGGTGAAGAGCAATGTAGTATTTCTACTCTATCATATTTTTCAAGATGGGCCCTGAAGAACATAAATACCAAATCTTTTTCTAATGTAATTTATTCACCATAGTATGCTCCTTTGGAAAAGTTTCGAGAGTTATAGTGTTTTTTTTTTTATCATATCTTCCACCAGAAAATAAATAATTAAGTATTTATGTCAAAAAATGACCTTATGTTAATTAGGACATATAAAGAACAATGGCCAACAGCTATACATATATTCATAAGACAAAATGTATAAACTCAGTAGGTGACAACATGTAAGTATCAGAATCCTTCTACCATGTAATTAAACTATAAACTTTATTTTTAAAGATTGTCACTAAGTAATTTTTCTCTTGACACAAAATAAGGGGGACATTTTTTTTTTATTCTTGGGAAATAACTTGACCTTCAGCTTCCTAGAGTGACAATTTGGGAACTTTCAACAGAAATGCACCAGTTGTTCTTACTTGTCATGAGGACTAATGGAAAATAAAGTATACAATATAGTATTATATATTTACTGTCTGCAAAATTAAAGGAAAAGAAGTTGTAAAATAATTCCAACTATAAGTGAGTCCTATTTGTTTAAAGAATATAATACTACCTTTTTGATTTGATAACCACATTAAAAATTATTTGGTATGTACAGAAAAAGTTAACTTTGATTCCTTTCTCTTTTATCATAATGTAAGATGGGACGTTATCCAAAGAGTAGATCTAACTTTTATTTCCCATGGACAAATAATCAACAAATGAGAAATATTATACATTAATATTCATTCTAGAAATAAGCTGTATAAAACAGATTTCTGCACTTGCTTAGAACTAACATTTCAAGAAACCAGAGCATAATGATACAGACACTCAGGGTTTTTGTTATATAAACCAAGTGTCTTTCATCACTGAAAATGAGAAGAGAGCCCTTGGAACAAAGTTCTACCTTATGTTTGTAGGTATATAACAGTAAGTGAGGGGCACCTGAGTGGCTACGTCGGTTGAGTGCTGGACTTCACCTCAGGTCATGATCTTGCAGTTCCTGAGTTCAAGCCCCATGTCGGGCTGTGTGCTGACAGCTCAGAGCCTGGAGCCTGCTTCAGATTCTGTGCCTCCCTCTTTCTCTGCCCCTCCCCTGTTCTCTCTCTCTCTCTCTCTCTCTCTCTCTCAAAATTAAACATTAAAAAAAAAACACAGAAAAAAGTAAGCTAAGTCCACAATAGTGCTATGCAACAACCAATCACAAAAATCTCAACAGAATACAGAAATAAGCTTTATTTACTCATAAGTCTTCAGGTTACCTCTGGGTCAGCTAATCTAAGTGGGGCAAGGCTTGGAAGCCCTCTTCACCCTGACTGGGTTCTTGCATATATCCATGGGTCCTTACCTCCTTCTAAGGCTTCCTCATCCCTCTCTCAAAACATCAGAGCCTAAACATATTCTTATGGTAGTGGCAGAGATGCAATAGAGAAAGCTCAATCATGCAAGTGCTTTCCAATGTTTTTTTTTTTTTTTCATTTCACACCCACCAATCTTCCATTAGACAAAGTACGTTATGTTGTCAATTTTCAAAGGAGAAGTACACTTTGCCTTTTTGGTGAAAGGAACTTTAACTCCAACAACAAACGATGTAAATACAGGAAACTTTAGATAACTGGGTCTATTAAGACCTTCTACTATAACCCTGTCTGTAGCAGCCAAGATCCCGCTCCAACTTCTCCTTGGCTTCCTTCTCTAACTCATGGGCCCCAAGAGCTATCACATATGTTACTGGTAGTTTTCATTTGCTTTTAAACATGCATAATAAACCTCCCTTGATTCATAACGATACCATTCAGAAAGCACCTCTTCCAAACTGCCTATGGGGAAGTCATTTAGAGGAAGGTGGTATCCAAGGTTCACTCTTTAGAGAAAGGTTAATACCACAGGCCAGCACTTGAGCTCTTCTTTTAGTGAGGGGCTCTAGTAGACACTAATGCACAAGAGCATGAATGTGATAAGCAAGTAGCAAAGATAACAAAAATGTGGGAAATGGACACTCTGACCTCTGGGCTTCCTCCCTGCTTCTCATCAATTCTCTAAATTGCAGCTAGGGTAATCTTTCTATTTCATCTAAATCTTTATTATTGCATCACCCCATTTGTTCTCACTTTCTTTGTTATGAGCCATATACATCTGATATGACAGAAGGTAAACAATGAGGATGGACAAATCTCAACAGTTTTAGCAATTACTTTTAGTTTGAACAATTTAGATATTTACCCACAACTATCTAGATGATAAGCACTTCCTCCTGAAACTGTGCAGTTTTACAGTCACTTTATAACTTTCACAGGGATCCTAATAATAATCATGAATAAAATTACCATATCAGGCTTTTCTGATTTCCTACCATTTCATGTATCATTTTGTGCAATGTTTGGCAAAGCACAAGTTCTGGGTCTTTAATCTTAATTTCTCAAGGATCAGGTAAATTCATTTGAAAGAAATCATTAACTATATTCATGTTCATTTCACTGGCCTGTTTAATATGATTGTGGACTCTTAGGGACACAGGAGGAAAGTTCTAAGCACATGTTTAGGATGCAGGAGAAAGACTTAAGAGTATCATTCTATCATAATAAACGCAGAAACTCAGAAAATTTGATCAGATTCGTGATTCAGAAATTGTCTTAAAGATAATTGTGCTGTTTATTGTCCATGATTAAAATATCTCCCTGTAAGGCCAGTCTGTATGCAGTGAACTCTGTAAGCTAATCTGTTTGCCTTTCCAACTTCTTGTTTCTTCCAGTCACACCCTATAGCAATTTTTGATGGATTTGCATAGGACTCTTTTTCCATAAGAATTATAGCAACCACTTACTAATTTCTCTTTTTGTGCCAAGAACTATACTATGTTATTTGAAAAACCTTATTACCAATATTCATAAGAACAACTAGATAGTTATTGTTATTATTTCCATTAAAAAATGAGGAAACAGACTTTAGGATATCAAGCATTCTGTATGCAGGTTAAAGACCTAGGATATTATTGTACAAAGGACAGAGAGTAAGTGAACAGTTTTAAGCAAGGGAATGACATGATCGGAATTATATTTTAGCTAAATTATTCTGGTGATGGAATTTACCTAATTCTTAGTTTCTTTGCCACAGACCAGAGTGGAGATGAAGGTAATTCTTACCACTGCTAAGAGGTAATCATAGCAGGAGTGTTGAGAAATAATAAGGGCTGGCACTAAGACAGTGTTAATGAATTTCAGCTATTTCAGCCCCTTCCTTTTTTTGTCTTGTTTTGTTTTTAAATCATGTGCAAATTCAGCTTAAGACCTTTCTCAACAAATAATCTTCCAGGCAGCCTTTACCAATATATGAGAAAGGACATGAATATAAAATCCTTTTTGCTATTCTTTCTTGCCAATATTTTGTATTAACTTTCTAGACCACTATACTTTCTTTCACATTGCTGCCTGATAGGTTATATGGATTATAATAATGACTAATATCTGTAACTGAGAGAACTGAAAATAAAAATAAAGTCCTCCCCTCTCTAGAAACTGGTGGAAAAATCCCATGTTCCAACATTCGAGCTGAAGGGTAGAGAAGAAGACAGAGTTCTGGCAAATCAATTTCCTTGGTCCCAATGAGGAAAATGTTGGACACATCACTTCTACTCCCATTTTTTTGGTGAAAACTTTGTTATGAGGACAGAACTAGTTTCAAGATGATCTAGGAAATGTGGTTTCCGGTTGGATAGTCAGTTCTGTGACTGTGAGGTAGAAGAAAATGGATTCAAGGGAGACACAAAATTCTTCCTTAAGTTTTTTTGATGACACTCCTTCAATTATTTTTTCTATTATTTTAATTACCCAACATATAAGTTTCACATCCTTTCTCCTATCATTCAAGTCCCTGTGTTACCTGATGCCTTCCTATGGATGGGGTAATATTTCCCACTGCTCTCCTTTAAACATATTCTTTCAATACAACTTAAACAATAAACAAATTCCCCTTCAGCCTTTCCCTTTTCTGCTTCAAGATCATTTATTCTGTTAGTCTGTAACACATTCTCACTCCCCTAAACCCTCAACCTGCATGTTTATCTGGTCTCCTATCAAATGCTTCTTCTGCTATAGAGCCTGACTTGAGTGCTTCAACCACAATAACCCTTCCTCTATTAAGCATCGTGACCTCTTTACCCACATCTCTCTCTAGGTGCTCATCATTTTACTTTTTTTTTTTAATTCCAAGATTTGATGATATAAAAATGAATGGGATAGATTGTTGCAGTGATAACTGCAATTTGTCCGAGCCTTTGTTTTGGCTTATGAGATAATAGAAAATATGATACAAGGCCCTGAATGGACTTCCACATCCGGTTGTACTTTCTACCTTCTAACCACTAGCAGGGAAATTAGCCCAGGTCAGCCTACTGGCGATATGTGGCCTAGTCACCCCACCACTCCTGGCTGAAAAAGCTATACCAACTGCCAGACATGAATAATGCTGTCTAAGACCATCCAGTCGTGGCAGATCCAAAACCTGACTACAGCTTCAGGAGGCAGTCCAGACAAGATCAGTAGAACAAGGATAGCTGAGCCTCGTCTAAATTGCTGATCCACAGAATTGTTAGCTAATAAATCATGTTGTAAGTCACTAAGATGTAAAGGTATTCTTTCATGCTGCATAAGCTGAGACATAATGTATATACACATTTTTTAAAATACTACTATACTCAGCCATTTTATACTACCATTCATACTAAGAAATAGCACTACAAACAGCTCCATCCTCAATTAAAATCACTCTTCCATCCCTTTGGGCTAAACATTACCTTGAATTTTGATTTTTTTTTTGTTAGTCCCTTGCTATTCTTTAATGCACATACACATATATATGCCTATAAATATATTATTTAGTTTTGGTTTATTTTGAGATTTATAAAAATTATATCATACCATACATATACAATCTTCTGTGATGTCCTTAATTTTTCTGACATTATGTTTGTGAGATTTAGCCATAGACTTGTGGTTTACTCATTTCACTGCTCTATTATATATTTGTCCATTTTCTGTAGATGAACATCTGTGTCATGTCTGGATTTTGGGTTGTAACATACATATATTTGTTTTTTATTGTTTCCTCAGCTGAACACTTTTGTCATAAACCTTCTTGTGTAATATTCTAGATCAGATCTTCAGAAGTGTTTCCATGGTGAATATTTAGAGGAGAAAGTGGTAAAGGATGTAAATATTCCTTATAGGATTATGCTAAATTGTTTTCAAAACTATTTTACCAATAGCGGCATAATGACCCATATTCTCTCCAACAGTCAATATTAAAACATTCGTTAATAAAAGCTATTTGACAAACCAATGTGAAATGCTATCTCACTGTGGTCTTCATTTGCCTGTTGATAAATGTTATTGAGGTTGGACATTGTTCATGTGTTACTTGGCCATAATTATTTCCTTCTTTGGGAAATGTCTGCTCCAATTTTTACTCATTTTTCCACTGGATTGTTCCTGTACCTTTCCTCATTCATTGTTTTAATTTTTTCTGTCTCTCTTCTTTAAGTATGTCTCATGTACACTTAGCTAGTTAGTAGGAACTCAAATTCTTCACCAAGAAAAGCTACTTAGACAATAGAGAATTACAAGTGTCAATTTACACAGCTTTTTCACAACAAACATTTTTCCTTATTCCATTTTGTTTTTCACAGATAGTATTACAGTAAACTGGTTTAGTACACTTATTTCAAAACAGATTAAGCATCTGTCTTCCTGATTTGATTGTTTGGCACTCTCCACATCCTTGTAAGGAGATGCTTGAAAAGAAAAGTAGGAAAACAGACTTCTTCAAAATGTTCATCCCAGTTAAACATGCAGCAGACTTGGCTAAGCTCTTCTAAATCAACTCCCAAAACATCATTTAGCATAGAGTACTCCCTAAGAGAGCTGTTAGAAACCTTGAATAATAAAACAAATAAAAAACAGAGCATACTTAAAAGACTTCTTCAGGCTCTAGAGACAAAATGTGAGGCGCTGGTATTTAAAGCAAGGAAAATTAAAATCAGAGCAAGCAGCACAGATTAAAGAAAGGTATTTGCAAATACTAACCATATATTCTATTTTTGTAATTAGTATGAACAGATGGTACAGGGTTACATCTAATGATAAGTAAAACACCTTAACTCCATAATAACATTGTACACCTACAAAATAGTTACACTAACACTGTACATCTATAAAAATTTGGACTAATATTCACATTGTTTCCTTGTGATATAAATTATTTGGTATCAGTATACACAGTTCTCTAGAAAACAAACTTTCTTACTCGCTAGGTCCAAATGCAAAGTTTTATACACAGAAAATAGCTATAATTTTAGCCCAAAATAAAGTCGTGCAGGTGAATGAAATTTTAATAATATGCTGAGGAACTTACAATGAAAAGTGTCAAGGTAGAATTGTACCTGGCCAAGGCTGAGAGACGGGGATGATCAAAAATCATCAGCATGTCTATGAAGGGATTTTCAGCCTTTTCTTGAAGAGCCATTTTAATGTTCAGTAATATTTTATTTACTTATATTTTTAATGTTTATTTATTTTGGGGGGGGTGCTGAGACAGAGAATCCCAAGCAGACTCATGCAGAGCTGTATCTCACAGTTCAGTTCATGGATCATGACCTGAGCTGAAATCAAGAGTTGGTCGCTTAACCAATTGATCCACCCAGACACCCTGTTGTTAATATTTTAAAATTAAGAGATATCTTCATTATGTCTCCCCTGAACCTTTTATGCTACCTTTAAAGTTCTTTTCCCACCTTATTACATGTACAGAATTGATGGAAAATAATGTATTATTTTTGTTTTTCTTTAAGCACTCATATGCATATAACATTTATGTCAGTGACGTTTCATACAAAAGTTCCCAGATATTTAGCTTCATCTTTTTTTTTTTCTCACTGCTACCTTCACTTTCTCAAAATTCCTTCAATTATTTTAAATGTACAGAAAGCATTGTGAGGACAAAATTATATATAATTTAGTAAACTAAAGCCCCAAATTTTATTTTCTGCAATACTTATAGGGAGTTCCAATTGTGCTTTCTCAAAAAAAAGAGATAACCTGATTCATAAAGCCCTGTGGCAGACAGGAACACAACTAAGGTGATTTTCTTCACGTCAATATCTGAGTCCCCCAGGTAGTCCTTGCACCTGATTAAACAGCGCGTAATAAACAGGGCTCTCACTTATTGCTACTATTGCAGCAGGAATCTCACGGATTGCTTGGCTTTAAGTATCACCTATATACTAATAATTTACAGATTTATATCTCTGCCCAGGACCTCTCCTATAATCTCAAGACTCACATTTCTAAACACTTTTTGGACATTCCACTCAGAAGTTAACATATCTCGAAGCAAAATCCCAACTCCTTGGGGCACTCACTGCCCATTCTAAGCTGGAACTCAGTAAATGATTCTTCCTTCCGTTTAGCCATATATGTGGAAGTCACCTTTAACTCACTTTTCTCTCACCATCCATTAGCAAACCATATCTACTCTACTTTTGAAATATTTCTGGCTTCTAATTACTTCTCAGCACTTCTACAGTTACCACACTGGTCGTGTCACCACTCTGAGACTGTATTGTTTCAATATCCCTCAGACTATCTTTCTGCATCTGGTTTTGCTGTCCTACCCAGTGGCTTCCTCACAACTTCCAATGTTCCTTTTAAAACACAATCGTGACCTCTTCCACTCAAAAAAATCTGAATGTCTTTTCATTTCTGAGTAAAAACTCAAAGTCCTTGTGGTGGCCTTTCAGATTCGACATCTGACTCCCTATCTCCCTGAATGCATGTCTTTCCTCTGGCCAGAACATTCTGTTCTACCATTCTACCATGGCTACCTTAGCCGCCTTGCTATCTCAGAAGTGCCATGCACAAAGCTGCTGATACCTCAGCCTGAAATGTTTTTCCCACAGATGACTACACAAATAACTCCTTTCTCTACATTCAAATCTGTATCACCACTACATGAATGAGGCAGCATGTTCACCTTTCTGGAGGCCTGTTTTCCCCTCCTATAATTTAGAAGTACTAAATCATCCCATGGGATCCATATTGTGCTCCTTGTTTTATCCTGATTAGAATGTCCCAGAGGTTCCAGGTCAAAATGGTGGCATAAAAAGATCCAAAACAGTAACTTCCCCCACAAGCACATGGAATCTACAGCTATATAAATGGAACAATTTCCTTTTCAAAAAAACACTGAAACTAGGGGCTCCTGGGTGGCTCCCTTGGTTAAGCCTCTGACTTTAGCTCAGGTCATGATGTCCTGGTTTGTGGATTGAAGCCTTGCGTCATGCTCTGTGCTGACAGCTCGGAGCCTGGAGCCTGCTTCAGATTCTGTGTCTTCCTCTTTCTCTGCCCCTCTCCTGTTCACACTCTGTCTCTCTCAAAAATAAATAAACATTAAAAAATTTAAAAAAAAACTAAAAAAATAGCAGAGCAACCCCTTCATGTTGGGCAAGCAAGACAGAAACCATATAGAAGCAAGGAGGAAAGTCTGAGATATAATCTCGCCATAAAACCCACCCCCAGCATGGAGACCCACAATCAAGAGGCAGCTCAAAAATCAGAGTTTCTCTCTGAGGAGCAAAGGGCTAGTTCCTCACATTAAGCACCCCACCTTTTAAGACCAGCACCAGAGAGATGAGTCTACAAAACATCTGTGCTTGCACCCCTCAGAGATGCAGAGGTAAGGTAAACTGAGAAACACCACTTAAAGTACTCACTTGCAGACCCACCTGTCCCAGGGTCTGGTAAAGAAGCAGCCCTTCGAAAAGCACCCAGGTTTTGTGTGAAAGAGACTCGTTTGTTAATTTGAAAGCATTGGTCTGAGGTGCTGGAGCCTGCAGGGATATTCTCCAGGTCAGAGGCTGGTGGATGCCATCTTGTTAAAGCCTCTCCCTCTGCCTTGTTAAAGTGACGGTAGGCATTTTCTTTCTCTTTTTTCCCTTTCTTTCTCCCTTCTCTCTTTTTCTTTCTTTCCTTCTTTCTTTCTTTCCTTCCTTTTTTTTCTTTTCTTTCTTTTCTCTTCTTTCTTTCTTTCATTCTTTCTCTCTCTTTCTTTCTTTCTTTCCTTCTTTCTTTCTTTCTTTCTTCTTTCATTTTTCTTGTGATCTGATCTTTGCACCCCTCCCTGGCTTGCTTCACTTTGCACTCTGTGCCAGCATCTCCTGGAATGCAGCCTCTACATATTTCTGGTGCCCTGATTTTTATATCTGACAACCCAGTGTTTGCATCTGCCACCCAGGGGATACCCTTTCATTTCCTGACTCTGGAGGTCAGGGAGACTTGTGTTTTTAGATCCCACAGGACTTTAACAATCAGACACTGTGCCTGGCAAGCTACCATCTCCAAGTCCTGTGCAGATAAGAGATTGAAATGCACCCTCAACCATTCTGTGAAAGAGGTCTACTCGCTAGTCCTGGAGCTTTGGCCTTAGAAGTAGGATTAAGATTTGGCATACATGTAGAGGCTACAGAGATGCGCTCCAGGAACATAGAGGGGGATGCCATCTTTGAACTCTCTCTCTCTATCTTGGTCCAGGTCATGGGTGTCTCCCAAAATGGAGTTTATACATTCATCTGGAGCCCTGATTTTTGCTACTGCCTCTCAGGAAACACCTTCAGGTTGCCTGATGATGGTGACCAATAGGGTTTATGCTTGTGGTTCCAAAGGGCTATATATATTTGGATACCTTAAGAGCTGCTGCCTGAGGGTGTGGCTTCCATTCACCTTGAATCTAGTGGCTGACTGAGATCTTGTGCCAGTCAGTCAGTCACTGACTGGTCTTGGCACACCCTAAACCACTGGGAGTTGATAAAAATAGATAGGTTGCTTGGATAATCACAAAGATTTGAGAGACAACCAAGAGCTGGGCAAGGTTGAATGAGAAGTTTCACCAATGACACAGGGCTGCTCCTTCAATACTGGAGGAGGTGGCTATTTCATTTAATGCATAAAAACCAACACCGAGCCAAGCAAAATGAAGAAGCAGAAGAATATGTTCCAAGAAAAAGAATAAGATAAAACCTCAGGAAAAAGAAAAACAAAAAACAAAAAACACCTTAATGTAATGCAGATTTGAATGCCATAAAAGTGAAAGATACCTTCAGGACATTTTGTTTTAAAAATAAGGAATTTAGTTCCTTCACTGTCTCAGCTTGACAGTATTCCTTTTATATATTTTGTTTATTTTCTATTAAAATAAAATTAAGCCACCTTCTATTCATGTCCAACTTATGTATAGAACGTCAACTATGAGAATATCTTTATAACAATGCTTAGGGAATTAATAAATGAGTAAACATGGTAGGACTTCTTCATCTTACAAAGTAGAAGGAATATAAGATTTTTCTAAGTAACTATGGTAGCTGGCATAATGTGATGCATGTCTCAGAAGCAAGAGTGCTGCAGTGGTTTATTAGAGGGATAAAACACATCTGGTTTGGTGTATTTGGTCTTTCTGAAGGAAATGGCAAATGAGAAGTCACTCCAGGAATCAGTAGAATATCAGCAGGCAGAATTTAGGGAGGGCATTCCTGGTGAATGGAAAAATTTTATGAAGGCCCAGAAGCTGTATTAGTGTATTGGGAATACAGAAATTACTTTACTTCCATTTAATAATAGCCATAGGAGGTTAGTGTGAAAGGAGATTCATTGGACCCATTATGTTCAATAGTCAAGAGTTTTCAAATATTCTTCCTTCTTGTCATGACATCTTTGGAGAAGTGCTTGTTCTCTCATATAGGTTTTATTTCATTTTCTAAGTGGAATCACCTTAGACAGTCTTTCTGAAATCAACATGCATTGTTGAATACAATACTGTGAACTTTCATCTAAAAAACAAAGATTTACAAATCACCAGTCTTAATAACCTTAAGAAGAGAATGACATTTTATGCCAAGATAAAATTCTTTTTGGTTTATTAATTTTAAACAGGTAATTAAAAAAAAAACTATTCCAGAAACAATTTTATGAGAAGATATGCCAAAAGTGAATAGGCAACAACAGTGTGTCCTTGTATTTAAAACAGTAATGAATGGTTTGTATCAAAGTGTAAATATACTTTATTAATATAACTAACTCAGTTTTTCTGTGGTGGGTATTGTCCAGGTATATATTTTACCTTCATTTTACTTTTAGCCTTCCTATGTTTTAAAGATTTAGGTGTACCTCTTTTGAACAGAATGTTACTGGGTGCCTGGGTGGCTCAGTCGGTTAAACCTCTGACTTTGACTCAGGTCATGATCTCACAATTCGTGAGTTTGAGCCCTGCCTTGGGATCTGTGCTGACAGCTCAGAGCCTGGAGCCTGCTTCGGATTCAGTGTCTTTCCCTCTCTCTGCCCCTCCCCTGCTTGACCTCTGTCTCTCTCTCTCAAAAATAAATAAACATTTAAAAAAGTTTATGAACAGAATATTACTAGCTGTTGAGGATATCTTAAATCCAATCCAGCAGTAGTGACCTTTCCAGTCTGCTTACATTTAATATTATATGATTATGTATGTATTTATTGGCATCATTTTATTATATGCAATATTTCCCCTTTGTTATGTTTTTAAAAATCCTCTTCTTTTTGATCTTGTTGAATTGATTGTATCTTACCTTACCGCATTGCAATTATTCCTTCTAGTGGTTTAGGACAAGGGTCAGCAAAGTATAGTCTATGGGGCAAATCTCACCCCCACCTGTTTTCGTAAGTAAAATCTTAGTGGAATACAGCTAAAGATATTAGTGTACATATTTTATTTTTTTAATTTTTATTTATTTTTGAGAGAGTGCAAGCAGGGGAGAGACAGAGAGAGGGGGACAGAGGATCTGAAGCGGGCTCTGTGCCAACAGCTGTGAGCCCCACACAGGGCTCGAACTCACAAATTGCAAGATCATGACCGGAGCCAAAGTCGGACGCTCAACCCACTGAGACACCCAGGTGACCCTAGTGTACAGATTTTCTATGGATGCTTTCACACTATCACAGTAGAACTGAGTAGTTGCAACAGAAATCCAAAGCCTAAAATATTTATTATCACATCTTTTACAGAAAAATTCTGTCTATCCTGATTTAAAATATACGCACTATTTTGTGTTCTTAGGTTAATAAGTTTAATCATCATTAAGTAAAATGCAAAACCATTTCTAACTATCCATCCTCCATTATATATTCCATAGTTGTATAGCATTTTACTCTATTTAACCCGATTCAATGTTATTTAATTCTCTTGATTTTTAAAACCATGATTATTAGACATTATTATTTATTTTAGCCTACTCCCATGTTTCTCATCTTCTTGCTCATCATTTTTGTATATATTTTGGGGTTAACTCTTTTTCTTCCTAAGGTAAAATCTTTAGCAGTGGCTTTCCTATTGATGATAAATTCTCAGTTTTACTTGCCTAAAAATGTTTTTATTTTGCCCTAATGTTTGAAACAGTTTTGCTGGATCTAGAATTCCAAATGACAGGTATTTTTCCTTAGCAATCTGAAGATAGTAATTACCTGTTCACTGACTTCCAAGTTGAGAAGCCAGCTCTGATAAAGAGGTCAGCTCTTGACCCAAAAATTGTCTCCGATTTTCTGGAATAATGATTAAATGGATGTTAGAACTCCCTTTGATCTTCATATACTTTAAGTTCTTTTAAATTTCTTGTTGCATTATATTTTTCCTTTTCAAAGTTCACTTAAAAATTTTGGGGGCGCCTGGGTGGCTCAGTCGGTTGAGCGTCCGACTTCGCTCAGGTCATGATCTCACAGTTGGTGAGTTCGAGCCCCACGTCGGGCTCTGTGCTGGCAGCTCAGAGCCTGAAGCCTGCTTCCATTCTGTGTGTCCCTCTCTCTCTGCCCCTCCCCTGCTCATGATCTCTCTCTGTCTCTCAAAAATAAATAAATGTTAAAAAAAAATAATTTGTACTCACATTTTTATTCTCTCTCCTTTAAAACATATAAAAAATATTGGGGCTCCTGGGTGGCTCAGTCGGTTAAGCATCCAACTCTTGGTTTCAGCTCAGGTCATGACCTCAGGGTTCGTGAGTTCAAGCCCCACCTCGGACTTTGCGCTGACAGCTGCAGAGACTGCTTGGGATTCTCTGTCTCCCTCTCTGTCTCTCCCTCCACTCATTATCTCTCTCTCGCTCTCAAAATAAATGAAGGGCACCTGGGTGGCCAGTCAGTTGGGAGTCTGACTTTGGCTCAGGTCATAATCTCACAGTTTGTGAGTTTGAGCCCCGCATCAGGCTCTGCACTGACAGCCTGGAGCCTGCTTCTGATTCTGTGTGTGTCTCTCTCTCTGCCCCTCCTCTGCTCATGTTGTGTTTCTCTCTCTCTCTCAAAAATAAATAAACATAAAAATTTTTTAAATAAATAAAACATATAAAAATATACCTAATTGTATATGTGTGTGTGTGTGTGTATGTGGATGGATGTGAATTATTGAAGAAAGTATAAAGATTAGATACATAATGTAAGACATCTCATTGGTTTTGTGGCTCAAGGTAGAGGATTATTTTCCTAGTCTGGGCTTTTTCTAGAAGCATCTGCAGGAAAATAAACACAGTCCATCTTTTTAAGCGTGTCCTATTATATTTCACCATATGGTAGCAGCCACAATGAACTGGGGGGAAAATACTGCTCACTTGACTCAATAAGCTATCAGCTTAGGTTCTGTTTCCAAACTGGCTAGGTCTGGGGGCTGTTTAACGCAGTCTTTTGTCTCTCATATCCCTCTGTGCTCTTACCCATCTCTCTTCATCGTGTGCATATATTGACCTTTCAGGAACGATTAGAGGTTAGCTGCCTCTGCAAAGTTGAAACTGAGATGCAAAGGTTTTAAGGTGGATGTTTTAAAACTTCTGAAATGTCTTTGTTATTTTTAAAGGCTACATCTGACACCAGTTCTTCTTTGAAATCCCCATGTTTCAAACAAGCTTTAACAAATGTTACAACAGGCGTTGAGGCAGTTTTTCAGAACCTTTGCTCTTTTTAAATTGCTAACTTGGATATAGTGTCACTTTCCTGCCTAAATAAGAATAAATACTGGCATTGATTGTCACTTTACCTACCTTCTCCTCAATTATGATCTTAACCAAACTTGATAAAATACAGATGTATAGATGTATACTTAGCAACATATATGTTTTATCAGCAAAGGCATTTTTACTTCTAACTTTAAAAAGTTTCAGGCAAATAAAATAAAATAAAAATGCAAAAGAGAAACCCAAGAAAACCAGGTAATCCAAAATGGAAATTGGAGGATAGATTGAGCACTTGACTGAGTAGTTATGAGACAGTGACTTGGGTTTGACAATGAGGATTTCTTTTGCCTTGCATGGAACTGCATCATAAATGTTATTCATTGTAAATTTCCTGGGAGATGATATTTGCCAGATCGTATAGTAGCCAGTAGACTCTGGCTCACATTCGATGATGGTGATACAGGAATTATAAACTGACAGTTCTTGAGAAAAAATAATTTCGGATATTCTTTCTTGCATTTTTCCTATTTCTTTAGTCTGATGTAGACGATTTATCTTTGTCTTAGTTTTAAAGAACTGGAACATTTGTGATTTTTGCCCTTCTCCTTGCAAAAAGAATTAGGGCCACTTTACAAAGCAAAATACATATATAGCAGGAAATTAAAAAACAAATAAACATACAAACAAAAAGCCAATACCTAACCAGCTAAAAAGACCTGAGGTGTTTGGATCCTGTTAAAATAAGCCAAATTATTTTGGTTTCTGATAGTAGCTTAAGTATTACCAAAGTAATAATACAAATTTTCTATTTGTAAATCGTATTTGTAAATAGTATTACTATTACTAGAATAATTTAAGTGAGCATATGTGCATATATGTACATATATATATATTCATATATCTAATTTGAAAAAAATGGGAAAATACTGATGCTAATGATCTCCTTTCTTAAATGAAAGAGAACCAGTGAGGTATTTTTCCATCCCTATCATTTTTTGCTATTTTTAAAATTTCTTTGTTGTTGGAGCAGATTAAGAAGATACTTAATTCGTGGATTGTTGCTTTGTCCATTTAACAGTGAATTATTTATTAAAAACACAAAAGCTAGTTTTGGCAATTAAAAACAGCATAAAGAGTCATGTAACCCACAAACATTTTACATGTGATATTCTTCTATTCTCAGTTCATGACACACATTTTGTATCCCTCCTAAATAAAGCACAACCAAAACTAGCATCACACGTTTAATAGATTTTAAAATATAGAAATATATTTAAACAGCACATTTAGAGAATAATATAATAGACTTCCGTTTCTTATTATTACAATGGTACACTATTTATTTAAAAATATATTACTTAATGCACCCCCAATATAGTTATTATCAAATTTTCTTAAAGATAAACTGTGTTTTAAAACAACATTGCAATATACCTGAATTACAGAACGAACTCATAACATTTTTGAAGCTATTTCTGATATAAGCTTTATTTGAAAGGTCCAAAATGGTGATTAATAAATGGTGCTTTATGAATATTTTAGATGAACTGTAAATAAGCCTAACCGTGGAGCCACCAGAAATAGCAAGTAATCCATCTAAATGTCATCCTTCCCAAAGTTACTGTGTGTTAAAGAAAAGCCTTAGAAGGCAAAGAAAGAAAATAAATTAATTTCAGAGGGAAGAATACACATGTACATACACACAACAGAACCTTCCCATTTGGAATTATTTGCGCTTAGAGGAAGGTTTACAAAATCCCCTTACAAAATAAGGTTTTCATTGAGCTCATTCTCAAAGATATGAAAAATGGATTTCAGCTGTTCTTTCGAAATGGCAATTCTGTCAAAGCCATTCTGGGATTTTTGGTAATTTCCTTCAGTTTAGTTTCAGTCCTTTCACCTAAATAAAATCCCTTGCATCACATCAATCAGCAAACTCCGTTAGAAAGGAGAGCTAAAGAAAATGGCTCTGTCGGCATCTTTGCTCTGGTATGTGTTATATGTTTTATGTATGCAGTGACTCTTGTCTGTGGGGAGGGAAGTGGATCGCTTTAAATGTTTCTTTATTTTGGACTGTTTTTAAATCTGAAAAAAAAATCTGCAGCAGCAGTGTTCTAGATAATAGGCAGACATGATTTATTTGAGGTAAGAAGGTTGTACAATGATTTTTTAGTGTTAACTTGGAAAGTTATGGACATAGGCTCAAGCCTGTCTCCACAGTGTTCCTGAAGCTTTGAGTGCTTTGCAAAATCTACAGTCCACAAGCCAAGAAGGAACGTGCTCCTCCAGTTACACCAATTCTGTTAAAGCAAACAGTTACAACAATTATGTGTAATCTTTTGGCTTCTATGTTCTGCCTACTGCTTATTTATTCAAATCCAGTTCAACATTTCACTTTATCTAATGAAGTAGAAACTCAAAAAGAAAAATTGTGTTTATCCAAGCATTTTTGTTTGGGTTCTTCTTCTTCTTCTTCTTCTTTTTTAGTTTTATTTCTAAATAAATATCCTATCACAGTTTTCACTGGCACAACATAACCAAATGCATTAAATTTCCTTCACCGATGACTAACATTCAAAGGAAGTCTGTCTGATTTCAGATAATTATATCAAAATTGTATTTGAAAAAAAAATGTTGAAATGGAATTGAATTGGACTTAGCATATCCCACTGAACGACAGACTGGGCTATCTATATCTAATAGACCTAAAAATATTTTTTATTGATAGGGCATCCACAAGGAGAAATATACCTTTAAATAAATAAAATGACTATATACATGATATCATACATAGGTACAGAGATGAAATGAATCAGACTAATTTTATGAAATTCCCTTTTTGTCTGTAAGCATACTTTTTATTGTAGTCATGAACCTTAACACAGATCTTTTTCTGATTAGCATTCTTATTTACTATTAATGGCAGCCGCATGAGCGCACTACCATATTTCTGTATTTTTTCAAAATGACATTGGAGCTGTCATCAAAGTACAGCACAGAGATGGCATTTAATTTGGTTGGAGCACAGCAAGGCTTTGGTACATGGTCAGGAAACATCAGATGAACCTGGGAAAGAAAAACATGTTTTGTTTTTTTAAGAAATAAGACATTTCGTCCACAGCTTTCAAATAAAATTCTTGTTTTGTCACTCACAGTCAGGTACACCCTTAAGCTATCACTCTTCTCCTATTTATGTTCAATGACTGGGGTGGGGGTTGGAAACTGGTAGTGAAGGATGTATTTTTAAGCATTAACACCTAGAATCAACTCACCAGTTCTAATTATGTGTTGGGGCCTTGAAAAATATTCTACCAAGTAAGGAAAACTCCTTCTACGGAATATTCAGCGGAAATTTTCCTGGGGGAAAGAACGTAGCAACTGGCACTGAGTTCTTTTTGGTTAAAACGACAACTTCTATAGACTTCATGAGAAGTACAGGAATTACAAATGCAAATCAGTGAAGTGACACTATGAGATTGTAGAAAGATTTGAATCCAAGAATTATTTTTTAAAGGACAATTAAACAATAAATCATAAAAGTTATGCCAACTCAATTTTCCACAGTAAAGGAAGCATAAAAATCACAGCAAAATATACTCCAGGTGTAATCCAAAACTTGTTCCAAAGCAATGATATCAATTCTTCTCTATAGAATTTTTTACCGGATTGGCTTTGACTTTCTTTCTCTCCTAGCCAAGTGCCGAAAAGCAGGCTTAGCTAAATCAAAAGCAAGGAGCCTAGATATTTTACAAATTGAATATCCCACACCCCCAAAAGCCTAAAAGGTAGCTGTATACTGAAAGTGAAATACTTAAGTAAAGGGTTTATTTTGATCAGACTGGCAGTCTGCCGATGATTTGTAATAATTGAGCAAGGAGCCAGAACACGGTTTCCCCTTTCCCACCCACCTACCCTGGCTCTTTCCCCAAAGGAGTTTATGGGAAGTCCCACTGATGAGCCCTCAGGGATCCACAAAAAGCAAATACAGCCTCTTAGAGTTTTGGCTGCACAATGTCCTGGCTGAAATGATATAGGAGCCCTGCATGTGGACAGAAACAGCAGGAAAAATGAGGTGATCTGACATGAACTTGAAATTTCCTAAGACCTCACAAAACTAAAAGTTGGATAGTTTCTACAAGTTTTAGATGCAGCTTTTGTCCCTCATCAGCTTTATCTTCCATAACCCACACATACGTGATTGATAACCCCTTGCTTCAATGGCCTTGGCAGCTTCACGAAGCAATCATTCTGAAAAAATGGATTGTTTTTGAATAGTTCCTCAAACATATTAGTCACAAATATGCTTGCCTTTAACAACAAACATGCCTGTCTTCTTGTTTCATGTCCTACACAGAACAAACGTAGAGTGCACAATGCCAGGAAAAAAAAAAATCAAACTTCCCATGTATGCTTCAAGTTTTGCAATGACTTATGTCCCATATCCCAGGACGATTATGCACAGCAGGGTCTTGTTCCAAGTCCGTGTCAGATTTTTTTTTTTAATGTTTCTTTTTTGACACTGCCTTCTAGACTACAGCCCTAAAAGCTGACAGTATGTGCTTATATATTTATAAGAAAAAAGAAAAAGAAAAAATGAGAGAAAGGGGGAATTTTTTGACAGAGTTTTTTCAATAATTAAGCATTGCTCAGCCTGAGGGAAACTTTGATATATTAGATGCATACCTAATGAAGCAAAAGTCTGCTGAGTCATTGAGATGACAGCATAAAGAAGCAAAGAATTTTCTGAGAAAGTGTCATTTCTCTATAAGTTAATAGTTAGTGGCTTTTGCTCTGACCCTACAGAAAACCAGTGATACTGGCTATTCTTCCAAGACTTGAAGCAGCAGCAATTCTCTCTATGTGATTAGCTTTTGTAAAGTCTCATAGGCAAGGAGAGAAGGCTAGAGTTCACAGGTTTTACTGGAGGAAGTTTGAGTAGAACACACCCATCCTTGAAGAGCTCCCCATTCCCCAGATTGATCTCCTGTTTCAAGAAGTGCTTCTATTTACAAAAAGCAAAGATGAAAGCATAACAAATCTTAAATTCTCCCAGGAATTTACTCTATACTTTGCATATGGCACAGAAGTAGGCAATGTCTTTGGTCAAGAGTAAAAAAAAAGAATTTTTTAAATGACAGTCTTTCAAAATACACATTTGTTTTATTTCTGTTTTGTTGTTGTTGTTGTTTGTTTTTTGTTTTTTGGTCTTTTTGTTTTACTCTAAATTATTTCCAAAGTATTTCCCAATATCCATGCTCTAGTTTCCATAGATGTGTGTCTTTGGTGTCTAACTATTCTCTAGTACCTATGATGTCAGTGAAGAGACCAGAAAATACTAAGTCATTCAAGGATTAATCTGTCAATTTATATATACCTTTCCTTATTCAGAAAAAAACTGGAATAGTCTTTTCATCAGCTTTAAATGTTAAATTAATTCTGAAAAAAACCCAATCTTCTGAATAGTCAGCTCACAAATTCTAATAGCTATGTTTCCTATTGGCGATAAATGAGACTCGCCCACAAAGACAAGATTTTTTTTTCTTATAGCTACTGCTCGCCTACTACCATCCACCAAATAACCACTTCTGTCACTAAATCTTAAGTCTCAAATAATTTGTTCTCTCCTTCTATTCTGATGACATACAGTTAAAATGTTCATATTAACCTAAACATTAATTTGGAATTATATCACATAGTGTATTGCACCTTCTGGGAGCCTCTCACTTAGTCTTCCAGAGACTGTCCCACTACCAAATCAGTAAGTCACACACCATAAGGCAGGTATGTCAGAGTCTCAAGAGGTTTCATGAGCTCACTAGATATAGTATAATCATTTAGACAGCATGAAACCCACATTTTATTATTGTTTTCAAAAAAATAAGCCCAGGTTATTAGAGATTAAATCACTGCTAAATTCTTGAGTGAGGAAGGGGGGAAAAGATTAAATCCACTTTATATATATACATATATATATATGTATGTATATATATATATATATATAACAAGTATCAAGTAATAGAAATGAGTCTTCTACTTACATTCTACTTGAAGAACTTTCATAATATGAAAATATGTTTTGGAACATTCTTAAATAATTAGAGTAAAAGCCCTCAGATGAAATTCAGTAAGGCTATTATTCAATATTTTTGCAATGATTACTAATGAATTACTAGGTTAGAAATGGCCCCTGGGAACCTGTGTGGTTAGTCACATTGCATAGTGAAGAAATCAGTGCAGAGTGACCACTTCATGTGGTTACTCCAATTTTCCTAGTTGAATCCTTCCCCATTCTGGAATCAGGATTATTCTTTAAACAAGCCCAAATGTCCTGACTATATCCACAATTGTTACTTTGGCTCTAAAAAATACCAAAGGAGTTTGAAAAGAAAAAAATCATACATTTATAGCTATAAATGAATGTTTTCCTTTAAAATAACTTTTATATGATGCTTGTATCATAAACCATTTTCAATTCTACAAAAACAAAGCATACCAGAGTCTGAACGATGGCATGGTTGGTGGCATTCATGTGGGCATTGAGTGGAAAAGAACATTCTCCATCACAATAAAATGCAGCATATCCTTCTGGTGCTATAATCCAGTCCTAAAATACACCCGTGCACACAAAAAGAGAAGGAGGAGGAGGAAGAGGAGGAGGAGGAAAAAAGAAATCATCAAAATAAAAATAAAGTAATTCTTAAAGAATACCCATATTTAGTCTAGATGGGTCTCTCTTCTTCATCCAACAATTATTCTAAAAAGATACCCTCCCTCAAGTCCTTAATTTATTTTTAAGTTCAAGTTTACAATACAAGTATAAATATTTTCACAAGAAATTGCCCTCTGTAATTTTTCCCAAGAGATTGCTATGTAGGATATTCATAGTATGTATTAATTCATGTATTCATGAATAAAACCATAATCATTAACTGGCATTGTAAATATTGTTTAAACAGGAAATGATGAACTTTGGAAAGTTCAAGTGAACCAGAAAGGAAAAGAAGAATAAACTTAACTGAGATAATTCCCATTACTTCTTAATAACTCATTCCTGGTTTTAGAAGTCTGAAGTCTGACAACCTCCTAAAGCTTTAATATTTGTTCCTTTTTCTGTTTTTCTTTCCATTCATGTGTTAACTTTATAGTCTCTTTAGAAGAAATGAATTGGAGCAAATTCTTGAGAAAGGCCCATGAAATTTTTTAGGAAGCCAAAAAATTGGCATGTGAAATGGTTGCCCTGATTTTTTTTCCCCAAGAAGTAAAACTTGGTCCAAATGTAAACTTATTGAATGAATCATGCTGAAGGATTATCATAAAATTTTAAAATGCTTACATTTTATTATTACTTTTCAATGAGATAACCCAAATTCAGCAAATCCATTGTAATGGGGTAATATAATCTAAAAACTTCAATTTAAATTATTACAGAAAGCCATCAAAAAACTATTTTGATTGGGGTGCCTGGGTGGCTCAGTCAGTTAAGCATCTGACTTGAGCTCAGGTCATGATCTCATGGTTTGTGGTTTTGAGCCCCGTTGGGCTCTATGCTGACAGCTCAGAGCCTGGAGTTGCTTTGGATTCTGTGTCTCCCTCTTTCTCTCTCTGTCCCTTCCCCGCTAATACTCTGTCTCTCTCTCAAAAATAAATATAAATAAACATTTAAAAATTTTTTTAAAAATAAATATAAAAAAATTTTTTTAAATGTTTTAAATCCTATTTTGGTTAAATTCTCTCCCTCACCCTGTTTGTGAAGCATATGTAAAAGACAGCAATAAGAATTTTTAAGTTCAAGAAAAACAATTTTTTTTCTGTACATCTACTTTATAATAACACTGTAGTCAAGGTTTCTCTTTCCTAACCCTGGAGTGTAACGCCATAAAGGGGCCAATACTGTTGCTTGAGTTAATCTGAAATTGGTATAAAATTAAAACTTTGGGATATTTAAACAACAGCACCTTTTTTCAATTTCTAAATATCATAAGATTATGTTTCTTTTTCAGCATAGTTGTGTTTTTTTATTGTAAACCCTAATAATTATGTTTCAATGGCAAAAGGATAATGGAGAAATAAAAATGATGTGTATAACCCATATACTGAATAGTCATATCAAATATACTTGGTTAATGTATTGGAAAAATTGCTAACAAAGATCACAAGTAACTCTGGATTTATAATAAAACAGGAAAGAAGCACCCTAGTTGACTGACCATTCTTACCTGCCATCCCAGATCCCGGAAACTCACGTAGAGTTCATGCTTCTTACAGGCTTGTTTTTGTTCACTTGTATTATAATCTGAAGGTAAAAATCAGATTTTAAACAAATGACAGCTTATCGGGTATCATAATAGTTCTTTTGTGAGATCACTGATAAAATTAAAAAGAAGCTGTATTTAAAGTTGAAAAATATGAGTCTGAAGCATAAAGCCAGAGCGACTTAATTCATCATGTGAATTTCAGGCAAATCACTTGTCCTGAGTTTCTTCTTCTGTAAAATGTAGAAAATACCATTTACCTTCTGAGGTTCTAACAAGAATTTAGTTAGACTTCCTGCTTTATGGTGCACAATCTGATGCCCGCCATTCAATAAGTACTAGCTGCTCGATGAATGCTCATTTATTAATTCACGCCAAAGCGGTACTTCATATATTTATATGTATTAAATACTCATACAATGTTTTTCAACATCTTCCATGATGTAGACACTGAGAAAGAACCAACTGGGATTTTACTTAGTTGATCTTATTTCACTAAACATATTAAATTCAGAATACTAAAGTTGAGCTTTTGATTTTCTCCCCAAAATCTGTCCAATCTGTAGACCCCTCCATTTTTTACTGATGGCAGCTTCCCCAGCAAAAAGAGAGAAAGAGAGTCAAAATATAATTCACTTTTTACTCATACCCTTACACCAATCTTTCAAGAAATCCTACACATTCTACCTTCAAATTAGTCCAAAATCCACCTACTCTTACCACCTCCATGACTAGTCCTAGTTCAAGCCACATCAGATTTCACCTGAATTACTGCAATATTCCCATTCCTAATTCTCCTTGCTTCTGTTCTTGCTCTTCTACAACAAAGCAGTCAAGCAGACCTTCTAACAAGTAAATCAAATATTCTATCACTCCCAAGCAAAAAGTCCCACTCTGGTTTCCCCATACCACTAAGTGAAATATCCTTACAGTGGTTTACAAGGTCCTATATGATTTGACCCCATCACCTTTCTGACTCATTTCCTATTAAACTTCGTCTTTACTGCATTCTGGCCATGACACCTCCTTGCTGTTTTCTACCCAGTTCAGCTTCTGCCCAACTTAGAGGCCTTCATACTCACTCTTCCCTCTACCTGAAATGCCTTTCCTATATATATGTGTGTGTGTATGTAATACATATATTGCTAATGCCTATAGCTTCCTCAACTTTTCACTTAAGCATCATCTTGTCCGGGAAGCCTTCACTAACTACCTTATTTAAGATCACAACTCCCACCATGATGTTCCTGATATCCTTCACTTTGCTCTTATTTTTTTCCATTTCACTTACCATCTTTTAATATGCTATACCTTTTATTCATGGTTTCTTGTCTGTTTCCTCCCCACTAGAGTGTAAGTTCCACAGGGTCAAAAATCTTGTTTGGTTCTTTTTGGTTCACTGATATATCGTATGTTTCAGAAATAGTTTCTGACATACAGTAGGTACTCAATAAATATTTGAGGAATATATAAATGAATTCCTCAACCTGTTCCACAAATGACTTGAAGCAAAGGAAATGTATTATTTCCTTTACATATTTTAGAATGTAATCTGCAAGACCAACAACCTTTTATAGTTACTTAAAAGAATTAAGAATTTTTTAAAAAAGAATTAAGGTTAAATAGAGAGCCTCCATATTGCATCTGGACTAAAGTAAAATATCAAAGAAATACAGAACTTTATAGAAAATCTATGTTGCCTTCCTTAGAGTTTGTTCATACTTTATACACATAATATTAAAAACAACAACCCATTTTTATTATTTCCAATATGAAATATAAAAGAAGGAAAATGTAGGGTAAGGGAGTGAGCCAAATAACTTATTTTCAAAAAAGGCAGCTATTTTTTTCTTCTAGGAATAACTGCTACATTCACTATGACAGTCATCTCTGTTAAATCAATGTGAGTGTTTACTATGCAGAGTAGTCTCTCTTAAGATGTCACCTTCCAGTTTAATTATCCTCAACCTCTAAAGACAATGTAGGCATTTCAAAGATCCATGGAATCTGTCTTAGCAGGTCTTGCCATCCACTTTTCACAGTTACTTCATGTAGTTATTTATTTAATATATGCCTAGAAGGGCACCTGGGTGGCTCAGGCTATTAAGCGTTCTCTTGGTTTTGGCTCAGGTCATGATCTCACAGTTCGTGAATTTGAGCCCTGCATCTGGCTCTGCATTGGCAGCATTGTGGCTGCTTGGGTTCTCTCTCTCTCTCTCTCTCTCTCTCTCTCTCTCACTCTCTGTCCCTCCCCTGTTCGCACTTGTCTCTGTCTCTCTCAAAATAAATAAATAAACCTTAAAAATTTTAAATAAATTTTTTAAATGTCTGCCTAGAAAACAAAATAATGATTAAATATTGAACTCAGATGTTTTTACTTCTAGATCACAGTTATCCCTGCTGTGCAATCAGCTTTATTAAAACAAATTAAATATGCAGGTAATGACAGAAAATGGAGAAAAGAGAATTTATGTGAAATATAGTACTCTTATTCTTTGGGCAAACTTCTCCCTTAATGAGAATTGCACAAGGAATCAATTTTGTCCAGGCAATGGACAAGCATGCTGTAACAGAAAATACATGAACATGAAATGGAAAAGTTCCCTGTATAATATTTAAGGAAAAGAAATATTTGATTCTGGTGTTATTTTGATTATATAAATTTTTGAAATTCAGAAGAAAAAAAAGTCACCAGTGCATTAGATCAGGGGTCAGAACACCTTTTTTTTTTAATGTTTAGTTTACTTTTGAGAGACAGAGAGTGAGCAGGGGAGGGGCAGAGAGAGGAGACACAGAATCTGAAGAAGGCTCCAGGCTCCAAGCCATCAGCACAGAGCCCGACGCAGGGCTCGAACTCTCTGACCGGTGAGATCATGACCTGAGCCGAAGTCAGCTGCTTAACCGACTGAGCCACCCAGGCGCCCCAGAATACCTTTTCTTTAAAAAGATAGTGAATATTTTCGTCTCTGGGGTCTTCCATCACAATGACAACTTTGCCACTACAGTGTGAAAGTAGCCATATACTAATGTCAATGGATAGAAACGACTATATCCCAAGGAAACCTGACTTCTGGATGTTAAAATTTGAATTTCATATGACTTCGACATGAAAGTAAACTTTATCCTTCGTTTGAGTCTTTTTTAACCATTTAAAAATGTATAAGACCCATTCTTAGAAATTGGGTCATGCAAAAAAAGGCCATGAGGCCTTACTTGCCAAACCCTGCATTAGACAATAATGAGAATATTTATTCATTCATCCTTGTCTTAATTAAAAACATTGAATATGAATAAAGACATTGTAGCCAATAACACATACAAGTATATATGAAAAGCCATAAACTACATATATGGTTATATGAATTCCATGTTTATAAAAAAAGAAAGTAAAATTTAACAGTCAAAATAGATCTCTTCCATCTATGCAACCTTTCATGCAGGCTAAGTGATGTATGTAATATAACATCACATAAAGATAAGGAGCAATGAAATTTATAACAATCTGATTTCATAAAGCATTAGGACTATATGCTTATTCTGTCAGAAATAAAAATTATTGGATGAGTCAAATAAATGCTGTACCAAACCCAGCAAAGTCCACAATTAGGTTTACTATAAATGGTTGGCAGAATAAACTAAAGGAGGAATGGCAAGGAAATTAAATTTGTATCTTTAAAGATTATTGATCAGCAGCCTTTTGAAAATTAAAATGAAAGGGACATAATGCCACTGTAGATTAACCTGCTGAAAACTGAAGAATTCTGCCAGAAATTACTAGAATGTTCTGGTGTCACAACCATGCTAGAAAAGTATGCTAACATTCCTCAACCACAATAAAATGCATCATTTCTTTGTTTTGTCTTATAATGGTAATAATGTTGGGAAACCAGTGTCAAAACATTGCACATATTGCTGAATACTTCAAGCAAATTTCTTTATGATCAATTTCTGTAAACAGTACAAATTTAATCTTTTTCTTAGACTTTCAAAGAGTTCTTTTGTCTTAGAAAAATATTGTGAAAAAAATATATGGAGGTTAAAAGTAGTAAAAAATCAATAATCCTGAACTCTACATAGGACTTCAACGGTCTGTCCACTAGTCTCTGTAAAACAAGCATCCAAATAAATAGACATGGGTTAGTTTTGCTATGAAGTGGGCCAGAAAAATTTAATCCAGACAACTCCATATACCAATATGGGTTTCTTTTCTTTTCTTTTCTTTTCTTTTTTCTTTTCTTTTCTTTTCTTTTTTCTTTTCTTTTTCTTTCTTTTCTTTCATTTCTTTTCTCTTTCTTTCTTTCTTTCTTTCTTTCTTTCTTTCTTTCTTTGAAATCTAGTATGAGCTTCTTTAGTGGGTGAAATATAGACATATTTATAAGAGAAAAAAAAACCCAAATTACAATTTAACATTTAAACATGTCAAAAGTTTAAATCAGTCAGATATGATGAGATACTGTGCTTCAAAGCAAAAGAGCTGTTAGCATTCCCATGCTCAGATCCCAACAGAAAAAAGAGATAAAGGAAGTCAGCACCTAAGTATCAGGGTTTTTACTAATTTATAGAAAATGAAAATGACAAATGAATGAAGGTATAAGAGGTAAAGAAGCAGGAATAATACTAAGATAGACTATCTGATAATGTAAATCTTGATATGGCCCTAGGGGTAGAGAAATTCATGATAAACTCCAAATATATAACAATCCCCTTCAAAGATAAGGGATTTCAAAAATGCTGCTGCCATTCTATCTTAATCAACATCTTCTATAGCCAATGAATCACTCCCTTGAATTTATGCACAACGCACTAGGAATTACTGTTATTGATTTGTGTAGCAGTAACTATGTTCTTCTATGTACAAATGTCTGACACAGAACAGATACCACAAAATAATAACTATCTGCTGTGTTTGTTGAATTCTGCTTACAAAAGCATTTATGTGGATGATCTAATATCTTCAACTTTGAACTTACTGACATAAAAACTGTCCACAAACCTGAGTTTCCAACTCCCCATCAGACATCTCTAAATACAAGCTTTCTAAATGACTCCTACTCACTATTTTTACTTTTGACCTTGTACTCTTAAGATGCTACCCTTCAGATCACTACTTTCATTAACAAGATCACCTAGTGGCCCAAATGAGAACATTTAGTAAGTTTCTTGATTTTCTTTCTTTCTTCCTCATGTCCTACACTACATTAGTCCACAAAGCCCATTAAGTGACCCATTTCTAGTCTAGATAACCTTTTGGAAACCCTTTCCTCTCTTGGTTACCTCATACTTTCTCAATATCCTCTTCCAGTACTTTGACCTAGGATAACAGTTCATCCCTGCTCTCCTCCTCCTTCTCTCATCCTAAGTCTTCTGTCTCTTTCGTGGAATTGTTTTTTCTCCTTGCCTATACTTAAAGTACTGATGCTGCCACAGGAGACTTCATTATTTTTTCTTTTACTTTATTTTCTGTGACACTGTCAAGTCCTAAGCTTCACCTAACAATTTGGGCTCATATCCATACCTTCCACTTATTCTTGACACTCCCATCTCCAGAGTCCTGTCTCATCACCAGCTGCTGGCCCATCCTACGTGTTTGGTTTCCACTTCCCCTTTCTCCAATCTATAATCTTCACTGCTTGGAGTGTTGGACTAGCCTCCTAATCATTATCCAGGCTTTCGATTTCCTCCCTTGGCATCCCATCCTTCACTCTGATGCCAAATTTAACTTTTTAAAATGCATATCTGATTATGGTACTCCTTTTTCCAATTTCCTGATGAAGACACCATAGTTACTATCACATACCTTACTCTATATAATTTGGTCCCTGAATACCTTTCTAGCTTTTCTCACACACACAAGGCAACTTGCGTGCCCAGATATTTAACATGGGTTCATGGCTCTGTAACTGCGCATCCATCTGAAATGGCTTCACCTACATTTCCATTTCTGGAAAACATCTATTCTTTCTCATATAAGTCTCTCATGAAGTCTTTTGAGCCATACTTGGTACTGCTTACGTGCTCTCTCTTTCCTACCATTACACTACCTTCTATTTACTCTAATAGAATTGACCTCCTAATAATTCCCAATGCTCATGTCTTTTCTATTGTCTGTGGGAGTGCTTGTGCTTTTAAGAAGGAAGATCCTTAGTTATCCATCTTTTATCAGCATATAGTTAATACTGTGCTTATCACACAATAGGTGCTTATTTTTTTAAAGTTTTTTTTTAATGTTTATTTATTTTTGAGAGAGAGAGTGTGAGGGAGGGAGAGGCAGAGAGAGGGGGACAGAGGATCCGAAACGGGCTCTGTGCTGACAGCAGAGAGACTGATGTAGGGCATGAACTCACAAACCATGAGATCATGACCTAAGCCCAAGTCAGATGCTCAACCGACTGAGCCACTCAGGCACCCCAGTGGGTGCTTATTTAATAATGAATAAATTTATTTTACAATAAATTGTGTCCAGATATATTCTCTGTATGGATTCTCTCTAGACATAGACTTGGCAACAGACACACTGCATTAATGTCTATTGATAAATTTATTTTATATAATTAATTGCTCAGATAGACTGGCCAAATTATTTAAGTCCTCTAAAATCCTTCTTCCTTCTGAAGTCTCAAAGGCCAAGAAACTCCAATAAGTGACAGGAGTATTGGTACTTTTTAGGGAGAAAGCTTTTAGTTTTCTCTGATATAAGAGTCTAAACTCTTTATGTACCAGTTCTGAAACACCAAATCATGTGAACTCATTTAAGAATTAACAATGATAATGGCTTGTACCAAATAAGCATGTACCACTGTTCTCAGTTCTTTGTTAGTATTTATTTATTTAATTCATTTAATTAATTAGTTCATTTAATTTAATCCTCACAACTCATGTCATCTCATCCTAGGGGCAGAGACTATTAACATTCTCACTTTACAGATGAAGAAACAGAGATAGGGAGAGGTGACATCTTGTCCAAGATTTTACAAATAGTAAATTGTAGACCCAGGATTAAATGTTAAAATCCTAAATGGATGATAGATAAATAAATGTACAGATAAATAATATACGCACCAAAATAATTGTTGTTTTAGGAGGGATTTCCAGAATTTTGCAGGATTCAGGGCACAAATAAATAACAGTTGTTAGTGTTAATTATTAAATAAATCAAGTGGATTAGAAACATTTTCACATGTGCAGCCTTGTAAGGTTTTGACTGCAACCTTGATCTTGAGAGCCCCAATTTGAAAACAACCAAAATGCTGTTTAAGAGTGGCATGACTAAATCAACCCTGACACAAGCACTGTTGACTATACTGCAACAGTTAAAAAGAATGAGGTCACTCAATTTGAAAGACAGCTGAGATACATTGTTTTTAAAAAATCCATAAAACCAACTCTATGACATCCTGGAAAAGCCAAAACTGTGAGGACAATAAGGAGATCGGTGGTTGTTAAGAGGAGGGAGGGATGGATGAATAATCAAAGGAAAGAGGATTTTGAGGGCAGTGAAAATACTCTGTATGATAGCATAATGATGGATACGTGTCATTATATATTTGTCCAAACCCACATAATGTACAACACCAAGAGTTAACCCTGATGTAAACTATGAACTTTGGACAATTACAGATTCTTCCTTGTGATTCATCATTGGTAAGAAAGGCACCATTCTGATGACTAATGTTGATAATGGGGGAGACTAAGCATGTGAGGAGCAGTGGTATGTGGGAAATCTTTGTACCTTCCTCTCAATTTTGTTGTGAACCTAAAACTGCTCTAAAATATTCTGGGAAACAACATAAGATATATCATTTATGTAATTAAAAACACATAATGAAAATATATTCTCCAAAAGAGATGTATATAACGAGGACAAGATTTGCAAGTACAAGTACCACATTGATATGTATATCAGAGTAACCTATCTCAAAAGTATTTAGGTGATCGAGACAGAACTTTAGTTTTATTTATTGTTTGATTATTTTTAAGTGACAAAAATATGTATTAATTACATGATATAAAACATTCTGGGGAAATAATTGTAATTAATTGTTCTTTCTGGTTTTGATTAACATCAACAAGTCCAAGAGGCATGAGTTTATATTGTATACATTAGGCAAAAGATAATGCCTATCAGAGTTGAGAATACATGCAAAATATTTCCATTTTAATGACTCTTAGAACTAGTTGGCCTAAGAAATCACCATGATTTTAGGTAGGGCCACTAATGATGGGATTCACTTTCAGTAATCCCTAGTATCCAGTACACAATAAGCACACTTTTCAAGATCTGCAGTGAACCAGGACTTGCCATTTGTCTTTTTGTTCTTCCAAATTCTGAATACTCGATTTTCAGCCCTGCTATAGTCCTTAGAAGAGCATCTTACTCTCAGTAGATTCTTTAAGATCTTATCAACCTAGTACACAGAGCCTTTTTAAGCTAACTAAAAAATAGCTATTACTTCCGGTTCTTTCCGCCACGCCCAAAATTCAAATAAACCTCCATTGTGCTGCCTCATGGTGAGGCAATATCTCCCACAATGTGTCTTCCTTGCCAAAAATCTGAAGAGAAACAAAAAGGAACAGGTTCTATAAAAAATCTGGATGAAGTGGTGTTGTGTACATTCCCCTGAAAGAGGAATTTAGTTTTTTATTAACTTATTTTAACAATTCCTATTTTGTGCTAGACAATGTTCTAGGCTCTTCCATAGGAATATAGAAGAACAAAGGGTCAGTGAGAAGTTGGAAGGCAAGAATCTTTGAAATAGAAAAGAAATTGGGTAAGGAAAGCAAGAATGACCTGGGTTTTAATTCTGCACTAACAGAGACTTTTGACATCTGACAATATGCTTTGGAGAAAAAAAATACAATCAGGCAAACATCTAATACAACTCTCATTCCCATTGGCATCTTGCTTAGCCATGTGGTCTTCAAACAGTAATTTACTGTAAAGGCTTAGTGCTATTACAACATTTATTATTTATATTTGAATTATTTTAAAATTTCACTGGCATTTCAAGTCTACTAAGTATCAAATTTTGTATTTATATTAGCATTCCCTTTGCTTAAACCCCTGTCTGTTAGGCCAAATCCTATGAGACTTTTTCCCGTCTGCTTGATTACTACCTATTGAAAGGTTATGTCTCATCGACACAAACCAGCTACTTTCTTTCTTATTATCAAAATATGAACATGCTCCAAAACATCTACCACATATTTAACAGAAATGGCTGCCAATGACAAACTTTTTAAAAGGAAAATATTGGGCTATATTAGAATAATTTTGTACTCCAAATGGTGTTAGGAAACTGATGAAAAGTTACATGATTTCTGCTCCATGTGTTTTATTCATCTCTAGTTATAGAAGTACATTTGTTACTTGTGGTCAGAAAGAGAAGATAAATAGAGTTCACCAATAGAGAAAAGAACTTTGATGATTTCAATCTCTGGAACGCCTCTTCCATAGTCGTTACAAGCTCCCATAATAAGTATGTGACTTGCACTTTTCCCTTTGTGATTTCCTCAAAAATTATTCACTATTCTATGCATGGTTAACAAACCTTTTTCTTAATACAGTCTGCTACATCAAATTAAAAACATTTCAACCAATTTCAGAACCATTCTACATGAAAAGAAAAATATACAACTTTGACAGGCTAGTATTTACAAGGAAGAAAAGGTCTTAGAAAGTTATTTTTCTCCATCTTTCATATGAAGCAATTATAATTTTTGCCAAACTAAATATCTTGTGAAGATCTTTATAAAACAGCTTTATAACAAGGCACAAATATCATGTTTTACTTTCAAGTGAAAAATATGGTTAAACTTATTTGTTGGAAAATTATTTTAAAACATTGCTCTATATGTAGCATGTAGTTTAGTATAATGTAATTTCATAGAGAAATCTTTCCCCATTTCTCTTACTGGATACATCAAATAGACTTAAGAAGATTCCAGTGATTCCAACTTAGTATGTTTGTTGAGAGTTCCAGGTGAAAAAAAAATTAATAAAACATATTATTATTTATTTATAATCATTCTTTAACACACATACACATTTGAGTAGCAAAAACAATGCAGTATGATTTGTCAGTTTCAAGTGATTGAGGGAAAAAAATGACAATTTCAGGAATAATGGCAAATACTGTGTGAATGTCTTTTTGGAGGAATAAAGCATTCTAATTTGCTTGAATACCTCATGCAGGGATCTTGTCTGTTTTGTTCACCAGCTGATCCATTGTGCCTGGCAAGTACACTACATATGGTGGCCATTAACATAGACCACATACTTTTCAAATGAACAAACATATTGTACTAAGTTGGGATGTTCTAGGGTAAATTTTATCTTTCAAACAAATTTATTTTTTATAGATACAGAAAATTTCTTGGAATAAAATAGCCATCATTTCCATCTA
This sequence comes from Cryptoprocta ferox, assembly GCA_028646485.1. NCBI lineage: Eukaryota > Metazoa > Chordata > Mammalia > Carnivora > Eupleridae > Cryptoprocta > Cryptoprocta ferox. Next base: position 93,020,334 of record CM053577.1, on the reverse strand, counting down.
AGAACGACTTACAAAAATCTGTTTGCAGACTGGACTAAACAAGGTATTTATTGGTACAAATAATATGATTCAACAACTTCAGATTTTGGCAGTTAACCATTCGTTCCGAGTGACTGTACTTTTATCTTCCCTTTCTATCAATTAATATATTAACTTGTGAGTACATTGGGATAATTGTGCATCTGTAATATTTTGTTATTAAATGTTATACATATGTGTGTACATACACAGACATACTCAAAGCAGATTATCTAGATAATAGCATCCAAATAATTAATGGAAATGTAAATATTATCTTAATTTCCATATAATCTGTCTTGCTTTTATTTCAGAAAAAAATGTAAATTGCATGATTCACATGTATCGCTTTAAGTACTAAAGAAGTATTTTGTTGAATTTACCTGGTTACCCATTCATATGTGAGAGGCCCTGGGGGATGTCAACTCAGCAAGTTGTACAGTTCAGTTGGCTAGATTTGGTTGACGTAGCCATTTCATCATTTTATTACTGCCAGCTTGATTTTAATTTGAACTGAATCTTTCAACATACGAAGGCAAGTTGTACTTACTTTGAAATGCATTACTGAGTGATTCGCTGATCAAACATTCTGAGGATGTTCGAAACATGGCTGGTTGATTTAATAGACCAAACAAAGGTATATCCAGAGGGTAAATTTATTGTGGCTACTTGATTTGCAACATATGACCCCATAACTCTCTGCACACAACTGCTGCTCTGGTTTTATCTTACCTCCAACACTGGACATTCTGGAGGAGTCCTGATGAGAGCTGGATTTATTGCGGTTTTGATTTTTCCGTTTGTTAGCTGCTCTCACAGATCGAAGAAGTACCTCACTTGCCTTGAAGAAGGCCACCATGAACGGTTGTTTTGACTGAGGCCCATGTCTTCCCACGAGACCAGCGGCTTTTACATTGATACTCCGTCCTAAAACGGAAGGCACAAGCACTTGGTTTATGAGAAAGAGCTAAAGTTTACCTGCCGTGAATGAATTCTGAGGGTGCTTTGAAAAGTAACATTACTTTTTAAAACATGATCAGAATGTTTTCTTTGCAGGCCACAGATTTTTATAAACATTGAGAGTTTGCTGTTACAGACAATTATCCATGCTTGGTTTTCCATTTTGCTTCATTCTCCACCACAGAACACCCTCGGGCTGCCTTCACTAGCTGATCCTTCTCAGACCTGGAAGTCAGCAATATTTTAAATGGAAAGGCTTGACTACCATCAGCCTGGAAATGTCCACATTAAGTAACAATTTCAAAAATATTAGCTACGGGCTCTTCTGCATTAAATGCCCTATAATTTTCCTCTAAGTGATAAAAGCCAAATGGCTGGCTGGGTGTTTCTACTTTCTCCAGCTTTTTCAAGCCTTTCAAGTGTTAATTAGTGCTGATAGCCTTCCCCCTTCACCTCTGGCCTGTGCCCAGCAAACTTTACAAAAAAAGTCCACTAAAAGCTCTCCATAGGTCATTCTACAAGTCCCTGCTGGGGATGGAGGTTTGCTTTAAATTCCAGTTCTTTCTCAACCTCAAAAGTATTTTGAAGTAATCATGGAAATTTCAGAGTTCCTCCCTCTCTGAGTTTTGACACACCTGAATGTTTACTGAAAGGATTTCACAAGTTGTTAACCATGCCTGGAGATTCTCAGAAAGGAGACAAGACTCCAGGTGAGTTTGGAGACTCACCTTTGTCTCTAAACCAACCTGCAACCCACACCCTTCTGAGGCTGTTGGTGTGGTTCTATATCAGAGAATGATTGTGATTGCAACCAGAGCCTGTAGAGGAATGCATTACGAGTCAAGGTGTCCTAAAGACTAGAGTAGATGTTGATAAAGAATCTCTCTCACTGACTAGTAATACTAATAATTACAGTAATGCCAAATGTATTTGGAACACTTGCAATGTACGTGCTAGGCATTTTTCTAAGTGTTTTCCATGTAATATTTCATTTGATTCTACAGATACTCTAGGAGTTACGTGTTACTATTTTCCCCTTTTGACAATTCACTGTTGTTACGCTCTTCTAATTTAAAAAATCACTAAATATATATATATAACATATATTTAACTATATATATATATAATTTTCATTATATAAACTATATATATATATAGTCTAGTTCTAATCTGATAGCTAGTTCCATGAAAATCACCCAAGGAGGAATAACTATTTAACCTTAGGTTGTAAATTTAGTTGAGAATTACTAAAAACTCACGCAAAGTTCCTACTCTAGATACAGAAGTTACCAATCTTTTAAGAGTAATATATAATGTGGTTTGAAATATGTGCATGATTGACTCTGCCTTGCCCCCTGAGAGATGAGCATGTTTTCTTAAAATATTTGTTCAGTAAAGACTGTGGAGTAACCTCAGTCCATTATAAGACCTGACCCACCTTAGAAGAAAGAGAAGGAAAACAAGTCCTTGAAACGGCATCAATGGCATTTTAGCAAATAAACTCTTGCTCTTAACAAAATTTATTTTGGCAGCATAAACACTTTTGTGTATACTTGTATTGTGCAGAGACCTTCTACCGTCAGAAAATGAGACTGTGTCATGTGAGGCTGTGCAGCTGTTGGGAGGGACACAGAGGTCCTTTAAATGTGGAGGTATTGGTTAAAAAAGGGAAAATGAAGAGTGCGTGCTAATCCAAGCCGCATCCGTATCCTCATCAATTGTTCTACAATGTCTCAGGAAAACTCAGTCAGTTCCCACAGTTATGAAAATGGCTATCTGCCTCACAAATGCCACTAGGCTCAGTCCTACCAAAGAAAGAACTTACAAATAATCAAAGCAGCAAACCTTAAACATATAAGCATATAGGTTTCTCTTGTAAATGCAAACTTACAGTGGCTCTATGCCAGAGTCTATATTTCTTAGAAAAACTCTATCACTGGCATAAATGAAAGAGGCAGTTTGATTTGTGGTCAGAGCAGTTTCCATTCGACTTCCACTGTAACAAATGTATTAATTCAGCTCAGACTTCCTCCTTCTGGCAGCCCTTTTGCTGTAAAAAGAGAAATTAGAAGTTCCAGCCAAATACCATACCTTGAACTGACCCACTTCAATACATAAACACTTTTACAACATGTTTATTCAGGTGTAGCACTTGAAATTGGTTTAAGATGTTTCCAGTGACAGAGAGCTCAGCAAAAGAAAAAAAAAAAAAGAACTGAGAAACTTAGCTGTTATGGAATAGAATAACTGGCAATCTGTTCTTCAAAATTTTTTTTTCTATCTTGCAGTACAACATAAAATGTATTTGTTGAGATTTTATTTTGATTTTTTTAATGAAGTGTTAATTTAACAGGAACTAAATTTTTACTTGTATACATTGGTGACTGCAGAAATCATTTTAATATATGATCTCTCTAATACTAAAATAGGTTGCCACAAGATGTTCACAAATGGAATAGAGTAAAATCGGTTTTCCATTCATTACAACACATACTACCCCTGTTATAGTTAAATAAGCACTTAACACAAAGTTCCAAGTTTCCTTTGGTTTGCAAGAGAGTTTCTTTTATTATCATTCTAAAGACTTTCAATATTTTAATTTTTATCTGTGCAGAAATAATACTGCCCTAAAGATTTATGTTCTGAAAACTGTAAAGATGTGTGTATGTTACAAATATGGGTTTCTTGGGCTTTACAAAGGTGGATATTGTGTGTGAAGCAAAGTAGTCTTCAAACTAATGTGAACTCCCTTTAAAATAACTTTTGGTATTATTAAGTTTCCTCTTGGTTTCCTTTTTACTTCAGCAATGAGGTGACTATTAAGATTCCATAAGTTAATGCTTGCTCACTTACTCTTGGCCTTGAGCTACAACCAATAGAACATTAACTATGTGACCACTCCTTCAGACACAATATACCTGTACTGATTATGTTGACTAAACCTTTTGAATGCCTGAACAGTTGTTTTCGCTAAAAGTGCTAATAGGACCTAGACTACATTACATGTATTGAAAATAGTGAATCTTCCATAAAATGTATTTGAAAATGTTGAATTTTCTTCTTAAATGTACATCATGTTTTAGATATTGTAAATATATAAAGAAAGAAGCCACCTAAAACATTTTGATTTAGGAAAATTATATGTAGTTGTGTATCATCGTGGTTTTATTTTTCAAAGGTGATCCTTATTTTTGATTTCTAGTTAAAGTCAATAGATATATAAGGATTAAGGATTGGATATACAGTGAAAATGGAAATGGGGTTGGGTAATGAGAAGAATATTAAATAAAAGGATGATAAGGACACCAACTTGACCCCAGCTTTCGTCTCTTCGGGATTTAGGCATGCTTAGGCATAGCTAAAACATTGCTACATTTAATTCACCAGACATGGAGTATAGAACAACCTCATGAGAAAGAATTCATCCTAAGAAAAAGGTGAACCCAGAAGGTATAAATTCAGGACAATGTCCCAGTGAGTGTAGAGAAAAGAAACAATTTGAGAGCAAATATATGGGCATATTATTTCTCAGTTTTATCAACTACACAGCTGAGTAAAGATGGGATTCAGATGATACCTACTAGAGAAATGATTATTCTTCTCACACAAAAATCCGAGAGGGAAATAGGTGATGCTGGAGCTCTAACCTACTAATTTTGCTAGAACCAAAGCTGGAGATTTGAGACTTTCAGACCTGCTACTCTGACCCTTATGACATTGTATAAGCACTGGGGTCAGGGGATTGTATTCACATGTGCCTAAGGGCACAACCATCCATTTCAAATTTACAGTCCCTGAGAAGGTAGACTGACAAACAAAAGATCTATCCCAAACTGACTAGTGTTGTGTCTCAGACCATTCTTTTTGGAAAACGTGACTTTCAAAATGTTTATTTCTTTAAAAAGAGGGTTATTAAAGGAGGCTCTGACATAAAATAGCTCTTTAGAGGCATGTTGATATTATAAGGATAAGTGGTTCCAAATATGAACATTTAGTTTCCCTCCAGAATACACAGTTTGAAAAACATTCATTTGAGAATTTATCAGTCTAATGTTGATATCACTCTAAGATGTTTGCATAAATTCCAGTTTGTTTGTGTTTTTTTTTCCTATAAACCCACGGCAATTAATTGCTTAACCCAAAACACCTGTGATGGAACTAGTGCCCAAATTACCTTTCCCTCATTTCGAAAAAGACTCTTGCAGAATCCTTTATGGACTATTTCAGAGAAGACAAACCATTCTATGTCATTCTATGTGCATTGTTTCTCATCCATATATCCTCTTGATCTGCATTTATTTTCAATCTGTGATTAAATTTGATTCTGGTGCTCTTAAATTATAGTTTCTGTGACTCTAAATTATACTGGAATTCTACCCTTTTTTAGAAACAGATGATTTAAAATGTGCAGAATTCTCTACCCAGCATACAGACTAAATCATTTTTATATCAGATTTTAAGAAATGTGGGGAAGAGAGAATTGTCTACTTAAATTCCATATACATTTTAACTCAAATTAACTTAAATTAAGCATATTGTATTCTAGCTATAAATTTCAACTCTGTTATAATTTGATCAAATTTGCATGGTTTCTAGTTTTATAGTAAACTCCCTATTGCCAGAGATAAGCACATGGATTTGAAGCATCACAAACATAATTTTACATTTGTGTTCAAAACTTTCTTGTGTTTAAGAGGTTGACATTGCCTTGTAATCTCAAGCAAAAACAAGGAAAAGCTGGGACTTGAAACTATTTCATGTTGCCAGAAACTCACAGTTAAGTCGTATCTGGAAAGATTTTTTGAACTTCAGAATACAAAGTAGTAAGATCTTTGATTTATTCTTCAAATTCTGGGGCCCTATTTAACAAGCTGGGCACTTCATGCAATGCCTTTGCTAGATCTTTCCATTCCCTTCTTTATACTGACATTTAAAGAGTAAATTAAAAATAATCACTTTATTTTATATGAAATATTATATATTTACAATTATATATTCATTATTAAAAAGTGTTAAAAACAAAAGAATGGACAAATGTCATAATATATGTGAACAGGATAGGATTCTGTGGCTGATAAAAGAGAAATGACACACTGGAGGTATGAAATCCATGGAGGGCAATTGGGAACCATATCCTGACACAGTGACATGACTAGGAGTTGAGAATTATCTGCAGACAAGAACTGTGTTTACCATTCCTGGTAACACAACAGTAGGAAAAAAATCCATTTTCCTCTAACTGGTGTGTGAAGGGTAAAGACATTTAAAGAAGGATGATACTTTTTAAAATTAAAAAAATGTTTTTATCTTTGCTGAAGGGACTCTAATGCCTCACAGTTTGAGAAAGTGGTGGGGATTAGAAAAAAAAACAGAGTGTTTGGTCACAAACATTGGCATGATGAGTCAAGGCACCCATGAGGGGCGGGGGTGGGGGACGCAAACAGTTCAGAACTGAAACTCATGCAACTCCAGGAAGGAGGGCCTGGGGGAAGAAAGGCAGAGAACCGTAAAGGAGCAGGGCCAGAGGTTTGTGCCTAGTTGTGGAACCTGTCCAGAACACTAAAGTATTTTATTGCATCAAGGGTGGGACTGAGGTGATGGAAAACGACTGGTCGGTCTCCTTCCATGGGACATCATTCTGAAATGAGGAGGCTTACTGTCTCAGGCCTGACAAGCCCAACAAATGTTTTTTACTCAGGCCTTATTTTCAGCTTGTGGAAATATGAATCTCCAACTAGGAACTGCAGTTTACCTTCACATAAGCACTTATTTTTTAATAGCTCTTCTCTTTATATATAGCGCCTTTCCCCTGAGACCCTACAAGCTTTACAGACATCATCTGTCACATACTCCCCAAAGATTGGTTAGCAGTTGGTCTTACAGTCCTCATTTATTTTAAGAAAGCAGAAACATTCTTTTCCCAAAACCATGAGAAGAGTGGATTATTTTTAGCCCTTTTTCCAGTTCTGATGTGACTTTTTAAAATAAAAAAGTCCACACTTCTTTCCTTTCAAATCATAGATTTAAATAAAACTATAACATAGCAGAGTTTCCGCAGAAATCGACCAAGAAGTCTTGAAACACTATTTTTGTGGGTTAAGAAAGCAATGAACAGAGCTTTAGAAATCAAACTTGTTTTAGTTTGTTTGATAGCAATGAAATTAATTTAATTTCACTGAAATTAAATTAAAATCACATTTCATTTTATCTCTAGTAGGTGAAAGTGGCCTTTGAAATGAATGTAATGCAGTTACTTGGGAAACTGATGAGTGTCTAAAGGAATCATTCATTTTTACCAGTTTATATGATATATTATTCAAAAGAATTGTCATCACAGAGAAAAGCATGGCTCATTAAATGTTTGATCTTTCCTTTCAGTTTGATAAGTAAACTCATGAAAGGATCACTAGCTTTAGACTAGCTTTAGATTGCTTTAGACTGGTCCCTACCACCAAAATGAAAGAGATTTATTCTGACACCTAATAAAGAGAATGAAGAGAGTAAAAGGTATTTTCCAAAATATGCAGTGAAGACCTGATGCCGAGATTCCTAAAATGTACACCAGGGTAAATGTCTGTTTTAAAAAAAAAAAAAGAGTGAAGATGTTTAGAATTTAATTCTTTCCTTCACATATGAAGTTTGGATCACAAAATATTCTTCTGAGTGAAAAAAAGTAGAACTTCTCTTCACCCGTTTCTCATGTCTCTGGCTATGGCAAGAATGTAAACTGGCCTGCCTCGCATAAGGGAGCAGTCGCAAGATATCTCATACCACCGTGAGGCCATGCGTGGTGTTCCTCAGAGCAAGTGCATCCTTCTGAGCTGTCTGCATGCAAAATAATAGCTGGGTTCCAAGAGTTTACTTTTTGGTCATCCTGGGTCAGCAGCATCGTCTGATTTCATAGCCTAAGTAGATCTTTCATATTTCCATTAGCTCTATCACTTCAGAGAGAGATCACGTGAATACCTCTGCATATAAATATAACGAGTACTCAAAAGAAATAATAAGCATGCTCTTCAAAAGGATCAAGAAAACTGGAAATTGAGAAGGTTAGCTAATACAATACTTCTGATGACAAAACAGCTGCCATCTGTTGAAGGTAGGTATCTCGCTAGTTGATTTATATGCATCATATTTACACCTTGGAATTACACAAGAGTTACACTTGAAAACTGAATAAAATAACACTCAGAGAAGGATCAGATTTTTCACTGAAGCCTGGCAGTCCTAAAGTAGTATGCTATCTCTTTAAGTGTTCCCCTTTGTTAAGGAATGGTTATGGTTGAAGCTTTGTCTTGGGTCTCTGCTTTCCACCTTGCAAAGACTTGAGGAAAACCATCCATCTCAGATCTGTCAGTGACACACATATAACGTCTGGAAGAAGTGTTATAGGTGCTTGTTTTTTTAAGTTCAAGGTTGGACTTTCCTTAGTAAGCAGGAAAGTAAGTATTCAAACTTCTCACCAGCCATGAAAGGGCAAGTGGTTTCCCCAGTTTCTATTCCACTCAAATTGCAACTTGTCAAATTACAGAGAAAGCATTCATTTTTAAGGAGCTAAGGTATGTAATCTCCTTATCAAACTGTTTTCCCTCTACTTTCAAATTCTGATCACCTCTTGCAACACAACTATTGGCTCTGGTTGTCAGACACTTTCGTTTCTCTTTTGGTTTTCTCCTCTCCCACATGAGCTCACACCTGGTGTGCCAAAGGTGAATTCTTAGCTGCACAGAATACAGCAGCTGCTCACGCCTTATACTCACTAAAGCTTCTCTTTTCTTCCCGCCATGTTCTCTGCTCATGGTGCAAAACCAGCACTGCTGTTATTTTCACAAATATGTCTTTAAGAAATACGGATCAGCAATATGTTAAACTCACAATGGAGAGAAGAGTGGGAAACACAGAGTTAACTCTAGTGTATGATGAGAATAAGGAGAATCTCATATTGTTCATGGCTCTAAATCAATATTACCATGAAAATATTTACCCTCAGATCATTAGTTAAACCAGAATTAGAGTCTAGAATAGGGAATATAACGAACAACAAAAACTGGCTTATGTTCTTGACATTGGCATTTGTTTGGCAAGATTGGTGATCCGTGGTTACTGTTCTGAATTAGGGAAAATCAAAACCAGAAATACAGTTGAAGCCAAACACTTCCATATCCTTTTTCATTAAGGGAAATCTAAAAAATGGTAAAATACATATTTCACCAGATAAGGAAGCAAGTCTAACTCCTGTTTGTCTCTGCTTACTTTAAATCACTGATTCCAAAATTCTTTTTCACGTATGTTTTTGAGTTGTGATGATAAAATCTGGATAAGAAAATTATGTTTACCATGTGTCTCTCATTGAAATATAAACATACTATAAATTAAAACAAAGAAAATTGCCTTTAAAACCTAGTTTTAAAACATTGTATATATAATGGACATGGTAAAAGAGCAAATTCAAGTTTTTCCATTTATTACTGAACATATTCCACAATCAACATCTACTTATAAAGGAAAATTATTTTCCCTCTACGAACCATTATACAAGATTAAATTAGGCTATGAGAGGCCCATTTCAGTGTACTGATCAGATAAAAAACATAATGTAGACATTGTATAAGAAATCAGAATCATGATTCTTCCTTTCCAACAGAACTAAAGGATCTATAAATTACATTCTAATCATTCTGTTCAAAACACTAGGTTTTTAGAAAAGCAGTCATGGTTTACCCAATTAAGCTCTGCTTATAGGGAAACAAAACGAAACAGAGTAAAACAAGACAAAACACGATTATAAATTAAAAATATGTCTCATTGCCAGAGGATTTATTTTTCAATTTTGGGGGGGAAATTACCCTGTGCTGCTCCCAAAACACAATTCAGGTAGTTCAAGATCTCTTTAGGGTTGAAACAATACCAACTCACTGTCAGCTTTGATGCTGGAAGGTGGGAAGGTGAGATGGGAGAAAGAATTGCCTTCACACTGACTTTCTGTAAAATAATTTAATAAAATTTGGAAACTGCAAACTTGCCCTTGACTAGCCTCAGGGCAAGGTTACTGCACCCTGGGTTAAACTACAAACTTGAGCACCAGTTGACATTTAAAAAGGGCAGTGAGGGAAGCAGATATGAGGATTCCATGATGGGGAATATGGATTAAGAAAGAGAAAATGACAGGAGAGCCTATCAAAATACATTAGTGAGAGATATACTGTACAAAGGAAAGGGATGCTCATTATTAAATTCAAAATAAAGAAATTAAATTTGGCTAAATTTAATTACATGATGAAGTGAATCACTACCTTTTCTTCTTTTCGATTTATGAATGTATCAAATTAACTATAACTGTGTCGGGGCTGAAAGAAATACTGAAGTAGTTAGATTTAGAAAACAAAAAATATGGTTAAAATGCTGTTACGTTTTGTGGTAACAAAAGGTAGAGCACAATTCAATGCCAGACAAAAAAATATAAAAACTCAAAGGTAACTCCCAAAAGGTCAAACATAAAATTCAATTTTGTCTCATAACAATCATTATTAATAGTGTTGTTTTATTTGGAAATTATAAAGTTACGTTTATTTTTTCAGTTTGGAATTTGTACAAAATTCATATAATTTGTGAGAGTCATAGTATATAGAAGCTGGCTCTGAAAGAAAATCATCATTAGATTCATAGGCAAAATTCTTAAACTTTCTAAGGCTGAGTTTCCTCACATACAAAATAGGATAATAGCAAAGATAAAGTAGACATTTCATTTAAAGAGCTAGCAAAATGTCGGGCACTTAATAAGCTCTCAGTAAATGTTAGTTTCCATTAGTTATTAATATTATTGCAACTGACCATCACAACAAAAACATGGTTTGAATATTAATTTAAAATGAACTAAAGATGTACCTAGGAAGTAAAACTTAATCATAAAGAACTAAAAAATATGAAATATTAGCATGGAAGAATAATTGACATTGGCAAAAAATATTGCAAAAATCATGGTATAAAAAAAGCAGATCTTTATGTAGACAGAAGATAAATTTTGATAGAGTGAGCTTGAAAATATAGGAAGTACAGTTTATGAAAACCGTATATGACTAATAAGAGAATTAATAAATCTTGGGTTGAACAAAGTACAAATTTACCAGTGCTCCAATATTTATGTTTAGTTATTCTAGCTATGAAAGGCATATTGATGATTTTGCTCATTTTTATGCAGTGGAAAAGTAGCAAAAATCTAAAGTATACAGGAAAGATTTATGTTCTCTGATGTGCTTTAAGACATTACACACGTTAGAAACCCATAGGTCACAGCCTACATGGTTTTAGAAAATTAACAATACTGATTTTAAACCACAAGAGAAATCTATGTCATGCTTATTTTCAGTAGACATTTTTACCATAAAGATACAGGAATTCTTCTCAGTGGAAACTTTTCTGAATCATTCACATAAAGTGACCAATGTAGTTTGTTTCTTCTAGCCATCGTTTATTTCTTTTCTTAAGAAATTTATTTTTTAATATTTATTTTTGAGAGAGAGAGACAGAGTGCAAGTGGGGAGGATCACAAAGAGAGGAGACACAGAATCCGAAGCAGGCTCCAGGTTCCCAGCTCTCAGCACCGAGCCTGACGCAGGGCATGAACTCATGAACTGCAAGTTCATGACCTGACTGAAGTCGGATGCCTAATTGACTAAGCCACACAGACCACCCCTCTTCTAGCCATCTTTTAAATATCTCTCTATGTCTTGATTCATACAAAGAATGATTGTTTAGAAACTAATACATTGCCATAGATTAATTTATGCTTTAATGTTTTTGAAATTCTATAGAAATAGGATAGAAACTGAGGCCACTTTAAAGAAAATGTTCTGGAAAAGTTTAGATTAAGTTTTATATTTTGTTATGATACTGAAAAAGTTATTATGGCCCTTAAAGTAAAAGAAAATATACTCTGTCTAAATGCTGTAATAAGAACTCTCAAGAAACCTTAGTAATTATAGATTATCAACTGTGAATTTATATCTGATTCCTCCCATGATTACTTGAGAATGTGTTTATGAATGAATATTTTCATTCTATACACAGATGCATGTGCATACGTGCACCCATTCACCTATATGTGCTATCCCAAAAGAAAGTTCATGACATGTCTAACATTTCTTTCTTCTCTTTACCAGTTTCTTCATCTCTGATTTTTGTATAATATCTTGAGTTTTGGTTTGAATGTAACTATTTAATACCAGGTTCCTTTAAGAGGGTACATTTCTACTAACTGCACCCTCTCTGAATATAATATTTATATATGTATAATGCTTAAAGTATAAATTTATGCTCATAAATTACAATTACCTGATAAAATTATCTCATGAAATGTAATGATCCTTAGTAAAAAGGACAAATAAATGGTGAATTTTCCAGTCACATGTAGCTCATTCCCTCACTATTAACTTCCACTTATTAGGCACTTCTTTTTTTCTTGTGCCTAAATCTGCTTTCTCCTCTACCCACTCTCCCCCCCCCCCATTGACTTAATTTCTGGACTGTGGGGTAAAAGTTCAATTTTATTTACTTATTTATTTATTTATTTGAAGTGAACTGTTCTTCAACTATCTTCCTAATTTATTCCTAAATATTCATCTAAAAGTCAAGTAAGTATGCTCTAATTATCCTTAACATTAAACAGTACATAAAGAACTACTTCCTTTATACTAATATTTACCTAGAACAAATCATAGGCATATATGCTCCCTTTTATTTTCAGAACATTTAGCAAGATATGTGATTCTTGCAGTTTCTTGGATGTGCTGTCTCTCTCATTTATTTATTTGAAACCAACTGTCATCATCATAAATTCAGCAAAAGGGAGCCATATGGTTTGATGAATAAAAATGACTTAATTGCTTTATAAGATAAGTTCAGATAAGGGAAGAGAATATTATCAAGACTCAAAATGTTTAAAAGATCCTCTGATAAGTAGACATAATTCAACTTTTTGAACTTAGATAAATAATGAGAAACTGTAGTCAAAACAGCAGGACAAAAAGAAAAATATCACCCTTGATCTCCGGATTTCTTCTGCTACTTATTAGCACTATGTCAGCTGATATTCAGATTAACTGGCCACATAGATCATCTGACCCTTGACACAGATAAATAGTCATTTGACAACACAGGCGCTTAATTTAGAGATTTTCCCCCTGCAGTAAAAATGACTGTCTTAGGAATCCTTAGGATAACACAACAAACTTATTTAACCAAATACTTCCATTTAAAAATAGCAGATTCTAGGACATTAAATGGAAGCAGATATTACATTAAGAACTCTTCATCTGTCTCATGAACATGCTCACATTCAATAAAGTTTAAATGAATATCAAGTTAGTAACTTACACATCTGTTTAACATATAATGACATGAGGACTATAGATACCCGGATATATTTTTCTAATTAGGAATAAAATTCTGTAATTCAAAAGATGTCAGTGAATTTTTTAAAAATCTGACTTTTTAACACAGCATATTGAAAAGTTATTGCAGGATACTGCAATTTTGGAGAAAATTTTTATCAGTATGTTGAATTACTCTGCACTGAGTAGGGAAATTAGCAATTAACACAGACCTCATGACTGCAGGAAAAAAACTGAATAATTCCATTCCTTATTATTAATGTAGATGTAGTGAAAATAATAGAAGACTAAATTGTGCCTTTAGAAAAGCTCTGATATGTGTAATTTCTAAGAATACAACAGAGAAAATCCTTGTGCACTAACAAGCAGAAAAAATGCTCCAATTTTACCCCTTTACAATGTCTGGGAAATAGCTGCTGACCAGCATGGGTCAGATTACAATCTGAGGAGAAGGAACAATTATAATAGTTTGTTTCCTTCACTTTCTGGAAGGTCTTCTCTGATGTTCTTCCAATGAATTCATACGGTGTCTTCCATTTTCTGATTATTTTATAGAAAATGGCATTTATATAGTGGGAATTTTATGCAATGTGCTATAAATATTGGCATGACATATTCAGTAAAGACCCTTTAGCAAAGACTATCAATATTTCTTTAGCCACATGTTCTATGAACATTAAAATACTGCTTCTAATTCTGCATTCTTTGTAAGAAGCCATCTTGATGCTAATAGGTTTATGAAGTCAAATAGTAGTAATTTATACTGAGGCATCTTTGGTTTGGAAATTGTTTCTAATGATAATATCGACCAGCCTTTAATCAATTATCCCTACATGGATAAACCTATTAAGTGACAAAAAACTTGTTTCCCTTATTTTCAATGAAGTAATTAGTTATCTCCCAAATATCTATGTTATGTTTTCTAACAGTAAGATGATTAGGACTCAAGAAGTCTACTCTATTAAGTACTAATAATTTTATAATCTCTGGTACCTATGAATAATCAATATAAGCAATCAATTAATTATGATGTATATCTCTGAGTGTTCATTTCTATTGACTTCATACTCCAGATTGGAATATATTTAAAAATTTCCTGCCAGTAATTACTTTATCAACCAAGCTTATTAGACATGAGCATAATAATATAGCTACCTATACACTCTGCTGCTAACTCAAAGTTTAAGAGCATATATGAATAATCTTACCTTCTTCCAGTGGACTATCATTTGTAAATTTCTCTAAAACTCCCTTAAATCATCTATACAACTTCTATATTTAAAAAAAAAATGATCCTAAGTTAAATGAGCATCACCTGGAGTAAGTGAAAAGTCTCTGTGCATTCTCTAGTTCTATTCAGCATAAAGACCTTTTATTTCTGTCTTACCATATGCCAGGTCCTATCATCTAATATAGCCTCACACAGTCATTGTCAGTAATTACCATTACACTTATTTTATTAATGCTATGGCTAAAATATGAACTACTTTGTCAGAGCCAAAATTAAAAAAAAATTATGTTTATTTTTGAGAGAGAGAGAGAGGGAAGGAGGGAGAGAGAGAAAGAGAGAGCGCGCACCAGGGAGGGACAGAGAGGGGAGACACAGAATCCAAAGCAGGCTCTAGGCTCTGAGCTGTCAGCACAGAGCCCGACACAGGGCTCGCACCCACAAACCATGAGATCATGACCTGAGCTGAAGTTGGACGCTTACCCAACTGAGCCACCCAGGTGCCCCAATCAGAGCCAGAACATGAATCTAGTTTTCCTAATGATTTCTTCTCAGAATTTATATTTCCAGAATGGAGATATTTATTCTATTTATTTATCCTCTTTATTTCAATTAAGTATAAAAAACTTAAGTATAGAAACTTTAAATTCTATATTTTCTGTAGCAATAACTGTTTATCTTATATTTCAGCATCAATTATAATTGGAATTTAATTTCATAGTTAAAACCTCTGAAATCTATTTTCTTGATTTGACTAAGAATTCAGTGAAATGTTGAAATCTCTGTCTTTTAATCTGAATTTTTACCTTGATATGGTTGGAAATTATGCCACAACTTCATTTGAAGAAAAATGGATATTAGAGTCTTATTAAAAAAAGAACTTTATAATGTTTCTTGGACATTAAACAATACTCTGACAAAACAACATTTTGATGACTTGAATACAAATGAATCAGAAACATACGGATTGAATTTTCTTTGACGTATAAGTGGGTTTGAATAGAAAGAAAAAAAGGCATTGGCAAAATTCATTCTGAGTATTGCCAAACCTAAAATGTCTGAAAACATAGGATTTTTTAAAAGACATTCTAATGAACCCAAAAATACTCTCTTTGATTTTCCATCTCTATAAACTCAAGTTTGAAAAAAGAATTAATTTACTTGGAAGGTTTAAACTATATAAAGCATCAAACAGTGGGAAATTATAGTGTTTGGGGAGAAACTCTTAGTCTTAAAAGCTCTGTTAAGTTGCCATCTGTGTAATAAGCCCTGTATGTATATATGTGTAAAGGATAATGATACCATAGGTTTATTAACAATTTTAATAAAGACCTAATAAGTCAGATGATTAATGTGTTTTTATAACTTGGTGAGCTGAAAAATCTTACAACAAATTATAAGACAGACCTAAGCCTACTTATTTGCTATTAATAAAGAGAGCTTATCTTATCACAGAAGTCTATTAACTACCATGAGACAATGCTTGAGAACTTTGAAACTGATTTTACACAAGTGGACCCATGTCTGGAATCTCTAGATTAGACCATTAAGAAGCAGCTGTGTTTCTTTATTGTTTGCCTGCTCATATGTTTGCTTAATTTTGCTGACACAAATGTGTGGAGTTCAGGGAATTATTCTGTATGAAAAACTAAATCAACAGAGTATCCTTAAACTCTCCTGCCAAATTGATGGCAGTTCATTTGTCAAATTTCTAAAAAGAATATTTCATAAACTGACATATTTTTCACAGTTCCTCTGAGGAATCATAATGCTACTTTTGATTTCAGCAGTGTTTTGACTTCCAAAATATATTTCAGCCCCTTTACCTTTTTTTTTTTTTTCAGGAGAAGGATAATCAAAATTTAATAATATACATCACTGGTTTTCTCCTCACCTTATGACTGAAACTGTTTTAACTCCTATACTGCGAGTTGGGTACGAAACTCTGCTCCTGTGTTACACCAGACTGACTTCGTTCATAATCACCCAAAAGTTATAGTTTGGAATGTCTTCTTAAGAGTGGCATGTTCAGTGGCAGGTGGTGTATAAAAGTCTTTTAAATCACAGACTCATTCAGTGATCATTCAAGACACATTTTTAATACCTACCCACGAGCTTCATTGTACCATGCACAGAGGGTGCAACTGTGAAGGAGAAATATACATCCTATGACCTCATGAAACCAACATTCATACGATGGTGTTGCTGTGATTGATTAAAGCAGCAAGTCTGGTTCTTTTATGACGTGTGATCAAGCAACAAGAATATATTATACATAAGTGAGATTTAATTTTCCTTCCATGATTTGTCTCCAAATCACTTTCCTAATAGCATTTGCAGTCATATTTCATATATGATTGTTGTCCTGGCCAACTCTGAACTATTAACTTTTTCCAGACTATACCATGCAATTTGCCATTCTATGTCTTTACTCACATCGTTTCCTCATCTAGGAATGAATTCTCTCTTCCTGTTCTCACCACCACTGCATATACCCCAACAATCCCCTCTTCTCATCTCCATTTCTTGAAATCTTATTGAACTGACCTTGCTTAAAATTCACATGAACCACCATCCTTTTGGTTCTGACCTATTTGAAATAAATCCTCTCTCTTCAATTTTCCTGTAGTGTCATGATTTTACTACTATTTTTAGCATTTAAAATATGTCTGTCTCCCAGATTATATTGCCCTTTAACATGTTGTCTTTCGTGTATAGGTACTCAATAATTTTATGCCAAACAAATGAGTAAGTGGATAATCAATAAATGAATTTGAAAGCAGACTTTCCTAAGTATCATCCAATCATGACTGCCAACTACTTTTGCTGAGAAGTAAACATTTCAGAATCCATTACTGTAAATTAAAGATGGTTTGTCTGTTCCGTTTGAAGCAACATCGCAGTATCATGTTGAGCACATCAGCAGTAGTAATGAATGAAGCAATAATAAGCTGAAGCATCTGGTTATCCATATTTATAGAGAAATGTCACAAGTATATTCTCCATAAGGTCACAGTTAATAAAACTAAGGGACAAGGAGGGCCACTTGCTTTCTGAAGGCCAAATACACTATAGCTCTGGTTAAAATGTGTTTTAAGTATTTCTTAAAGGCACAAAGCCAGCTTGCCTAGCACATTTAACTATTTTCATATTTTAATATTAGACAATATTAAAGAGATAAAGAAAAGCAACAAAGGCTGTATGTGACCTAACTCTTGAATAAAGGATTTGGAAACCTTTGAAAAAATGAAATATGAATTTATTTTAGGCTCAAAAACAATCTTCTCATATTAAATAAAACAATAGTAATTTAAAGTAAAATTACTCTAACACATAAGAGAAGTAAATCAAGGAGTGGGAGGAAACTACAAAATATAAAATAGTTCTTGGGGAGTAAAACATAAATTGAAAGCAAGACAGAAGCCAAATTATATAGATAGTGAAGCAAAGAGAACCAATACAGAAGAAGGAGTAAAAACAACAAAAGAGAGAAATTTCAGAAATTTCAAGTGGGGTGTGAATGGGTAGGGAATGAAAAGGAAACAGGCCGATCATATTTCATAGATCTCTCGAGTTGTTTAGTTAGACATTGAAAGCATCTCCCTAGGGATAAGACTGGGAGAAGCACATACCACTAATTTAATTTCTCTTGTTTGGGCCACATACCAGGGAAGAAATGACTGCTCACCCCCACAGTGCTGATTTCCCAGTCACATTTCTGACCATAAATGTACAGTAGTTTAACATTGTAAGAATTCTTGGAAGATTATTTAAATACGTACTTTCTCAGTCTACATTTATAATGCTTGAACTCTGAAAATCCTCAATGCTAACCTCAAAGTCATAACTGAAAAGTAACCTATACTTCAAAATATTTTAATTGTGTAAAAAAAATTAAATTCAGTACTGTAAATAAAATCTATGAAAAAGTATAGATTTGGTGGGAAAATATCTGAAACTCTTTAATAACACAAAGAACTCTCTTTTACTAGATCGAGATCTGAGGATGAACTCTGTAATATATTTAGTTTGTATCTGTCAATTTCATTTCATATATGCAATCCTTGGGGAACCAACATTGGTTATAGTATCATTCTTCAGCTATGAATCTGGTTATATAGGTAACACAATGTCACTGTGAAGTCCTAATGGTTCTAGCGATGAACCGCCTTGAAAGAGAGCCAAGTCAGACCCAACTTTTACTTAACTGCAATTTTTAAACAAGGCTGTAGTGTAATACAGCCAAGAGGAATGAGTAGGGCAGACTCTAGGGTGAATGTGTCTACTGCCTGATCCTGCTGAAAACTAAAAGAGTAAAACTTAAATAAGGTACATCCTCTAATTAACCATCCTTTTATAAATTACCCTCCCTGGGCCTGGCCCTAACATTCACAGGGTGTAAGGCACAATGTATCCCGCTTGGTATATTCCTAAATATGCCACTTTACCTCCAACATCTAGCCAAGCACATGCCACACAGTTGCTCAATGAATACTGGGGAGCATAAAAATAACTTGAAACTTCATAAAATGAAGATTTCCTACAGACCCCCTCCCGACCCCCAACTTAACAGGTGACCCTGGAGCTGTTATCTTTGACCAAATATTGGAATATGTTAAGACCAAAAGATGTTATTTTCTGCAGTAGTTCATGTCTCTTTTATCCTATCCCCATCCTCCCTTCTCCCCTGTATTACTGGTAGCTTCTTTGCCTGCTTCCCTAGCACCATCATATGTGTGTGTATGTGTGTGTTTGTTATTTTTAGTCAAGTTTTGAGATATCTTTTACATACAGTAATATTTATTTCAATGTACAGTTCTATAAATTCATATAAACCATATAGTTGTATAACTACCATCATAATCAAGACATAGATCCATAGCATTTTGTATATAGCTTTCTTTTTGGTGTTGTTATAGTAGTGCTATTTGTTTGCACACAGTTCTTCAATACTAGATTAAAAACTCTTTGAGAGCCAGGAACAATAAATAATCCTACTTTACCCCATTCTCCCCACCACAGAGGCTGCAAATAAATATGTGTTGAGTAAATATGTTTATAAGTCAATTAACCAATTGGTATATTGCACTATCCTATGGCAGGTGCTATCTTGCACATTGTAGGCATAAAACAGAGCTTGGTTAAATTGTATAGAAAGCTGTAACTCTCAGTGTGTCAAAACTAATGCCATGAAAAATATTTGAAATGCATTGCTTACCATCTCCTGTTTCTGCACAGAGCTGTAAACCCAAATTATTCTGTGGATTAATTACCCAATGATTGCTGGTCACAGTGATATCAAAGACAAGCCAACCCACATCTAAAGCTTGTGTCTTTCTTGTATCTAACAGGAACAAATCTGCATCCCTAGGGAGAAAAACAACAACAACAAAAAAGTTAAAAGTGTGAAGGAAAATCATCATTTCCTATACTTAAATGAAAACATTCCAAAAGCACTCTTTAAAATAACAACATTTAAAAGAAATAACAAAAGTTAATTAAAGAACAAGGGGAACAAGAGACTCAACTGACAGGTAAATAAGATACAGAACCTTTTATTGTTGGGCCCCAAATCCAAATCTGGTGCAGATTAATAATATCTGAAAGTAATTTTCATTTTCCTGCTCTTCATTGGCCTTTACAAACTGCCTTTGCGGTCTAGATTTGGTCTCTGATCAGTGTTCCCTGAAACCACTTTCTGTACATAGCCTTCATTGGCAAGTTCACACTAACAAGTATTAAACTGAAAAGAAATGGAAATAAGAGTAGCTTCTCTAATTTGGATGATGACTGTGGGTTGTTAAAAGAATGGAGCACAGGGAGGATGTGATGCAAGCATCTGTTTTAGGGATGGTTTTCCCTTTTATTCATTTTATTATATTTTCCCATTTTTATAATATATTTTTCAATTTTTTATTTCATTCTATTTTGATTATATAATTATTTTATGGGCACCAATGGCCAAGAGAGGGTCTCAGACCACACCATTGGAGCAGAAGGTAAATTCCAGGAACCAAGCATCAAGTGCACCCTGACTTGCTTTAACATCCTTTGCATGTGCAAGACCCCTGGGGACATTAATGGCGATAATTATGAACTTGTTGTTTGAGAATAATCTCCACAGTGATTAACATTGATCAATCTTAACTTTAGCATTAAATTTCAAAATTCATGAATATTTATTGAATTAGAGTGAATTGCTTTATTTATTATTTCCTTACTACTGGCAGCCTCAGAGATAAATGGTACCTATTTCCAACATTTAATCTTGACAACAGCTCTTTCATACTGATGAAATTGAAGGTCAGGTAGGTTAATGGTAAAACATTAGAACTTCTTCAAAGCAGAATAGAAATAGACTATTATGCATTTTTATGACCTTTTATACTGTGCTGAATCTGTTTAAGGGCATTATGTGTATGAGTAAAGTCAAAGCTATGTCATAGCAGCTATGTTAAATACTGTTCTACGGTATTTGTCATTTATCGACATCACACAAGACACTTAGAAATGGCTTAGAAAATGTAAAAAGCAAATTTTGAATAAAATCAAATCATGTATATACTATTTCTTAAGAAAAATATTATAATTGAGAATTTATTTTTAACATAAGTGAAGATTCTCAATGTTTTGGAAGCTACATCTTCATTTCTTTATTTCAACTTGACTTATTCCATCTTTTCTTTAACCTAGGAAAGTTAAAATAAACGCATTATGATTATTTAAATCATCCATCTATACTACTGCCACTATGCAACTTTCATTCTCCTTCACAACTTTATTTTTTTATTCTTTTAAAATTTTTATGTTTTTATTTTATTTTTGAGAGGGAGAGCTAGAGTGCAAAGGAGGAGGGGCAGAGAGAGAAGGAGACACAGAATCTGAAGAAGGCTCCAGGCTCTGAGCTGTCCGTGCAGAGCCTGATGTGGGGCTTCAACTTATGGACTGTGAGATCATGACCTGAGCTGAAGTCAGATGCTCAATCGACTGAACTACCCAGGCACCTCTCTCCTTCACAATTTTAATCATAATGTTTACCAAAGGAGGGTTCTAGACACTTTTTTCATTTCCAATATAGAACTCAGTTTGAGATACCAAGGACATATGACAAGCATCTACTACAATGCAGTGAAAATACACAATTAGTTCCCACTTGAATTTTGAGAACCCATTATATTCATAGTGGGAAGGGATCAATCAAATTGTCCCTCTTCTACCTAACTTGGAAAACTCACCAAGTAAACAGAATCCAAGAAAATACAAATTGTCATTAAATTCTTGAGATATTTGATAAGTGTCTTTGAGACAGGATTATTGGAATTAATTTAATCACATTTTTAGCTCTTAAATGGAAGGAGTTGCCCTACAGCTTGGGAAATACTCAAACACTACCCTGCTGTCAAAGCTGCTTTCATTTGCAATGCAGTACATGTTCTACTAAACTCCGCAAAGCTTTTAATGTCATCCCTTGGCATGATATAAACAGACACTTAAAAAACAAAAAAAGAACAAAGAGGTAAAATTTGAGAGCAATCTCCACTAATCAATAAAGATCTTTAGGTAGTTATTCAGGTAATATTTTCTATTATTTTTAAATTACGCTATTTTTCCAGAAAAAAAAACTATCCGTGGCCAAGTCCCCAAATTTTTAAGCATGTCTGTGAGAAAAATGGTTTCCGTTTTAATGCAGATATTTAGAAAAAGCACGAGCGAAAGGATTCAATCAAGCCTTAAATATACAAATTTCAGAGATACAGCTTGAAGATTTACCCTTTACATTGGAGGGTAAATCTAGGCAGACAGTATGGTTGGAAAATCCATCCATTTCTAGTTCCCCCCCTGAAAAGTTATGAGTTTCCATTGATTTCATAAGCTCCATGATTTCCTATTCCTATTTAAAGCTATTTTATTTTTGACTGATAAATTCTATGTTTTAATTTCCCCTCTATCCTTTTATAGAAGCTCTTCTGCATTACCTACAGGCAACAGAATATGCTTTGGAAAAATCACGTCTATTACTAACGCAATGGTAACAATTCTGCAATTGTCACTGATGTAGGACCTTTCATAACAGTCTCTTAAAAATAAATTCCTACCCGTTCTGTCGAAGATTAGATGTGATTTCTTTTGAAGTATAAAATTACTCCACTAAAAAATGGAACTTACATCATTGGAAATACTAGAAATAATAACTATGTCCTATGAACAGTATAAAATAAACTTGTTAAAGTTGCCTCATCTTACTATTTTTACCTGATGTTTTTATAGAAGCCTCATCTTACTATTTTTACCTGATGTTTTTATAGAAATTCTTGAAATATCTAATAAAAGATATTTGAAAATATTAATTCATTTAAAAGGAATATTGTAGAGAGAAAATATATGTTTAAGAAAATATATTTATTTGTAGAAGAAATCCATAATAGAAGATTTCTTATATATTTTTTACAAATATAATAATGAAACCAAAAATAAAATCTGCATGCTAGCAAAAGGAATAAAGTCCATTTACATAGATGTATATAAGCAAATATTTCAGAATGGTAGTGTTAGTTCCTAAGGTTGTCATAACAAGTAGCATAAGGGCACCTGGTGGCTCAGTTGGCTAGGCATCTGACTCTTGATTTTAGCTCAGGTCATGATCTCACGGTTCATGGGTTCGAGACCCACATTGGGCTCTGCGCAAGCATTGAAGAACCTGCTTGGGATTCCTCTGCCTCTCCTCTGTTCATGTGAGCTCTCTCTCTCTCTCTCTCTCTCTCTCTCTCTCTCTATTTAAAAAGAAAAAAAGTACCATAGACTGGTTGTGTTAAACAACAGAAATTTATAGTCTCACAGTTCTGGGGGCCGGAAGTCCAAATCAAGATGTCAGATGTCAGTAGCATGGGCTCCTTTGAGGGCTGTGAAAGAAGGATCTGTTCCAGGCCTATCTCCTTGTCTTGTGGATGACCATCTTGTGTCTTCCTGTCATCTTACCTCTGTGTATGTGACTGTGTCCAAATGTCCTTTCTTTATAAGGCAACCCTAATTGCCTCATTTTAATTTAATTATCTCTTCAAAGACCCTATCTCTAAATAAGATCAGCATTCTGAGGTGCTGGAAGCTTGGACTTTAATATATGAATTGGGGGAGAAAGAGGAGCACAAATCAGCCCATAACACTATTATAAAATATTTTATAAGGCATAAATTATTCTGGATGTGAATGTTCTATGTTTATTTTGCTATAGCAATTATCAACATTGAATATTTTTCAAAAACAAATATGTGAAAGTAAATTTATCTTGATTAAAATAATTGATAATTACCAAAATTTGTATTTTTCTTTTTCAGATAGAATTTATTTGTCTAGCCTGTGATACAAATCAGCATAGTAATTGCTTAGCTTAATGAAGTCATCATGCAGTTGTTAAATACAGGTGTATTTAAAAGATAAAGGATTTGTAGCATGCATACCAACCTCTTGCATGTGAAATAAATATATTAAAAATAGTTACTCAAAGGTGAAAAATAATATGCACATTTGTAGATAACATTTATAGTTCCATACAAACACATTTGAGATTTTACTTTAATCATGACCAGAGGTTTAAACATGTCATGGGAAATTGGTGGGCTGTAGATACAGATTTGCAAGGGTGCTTTTCATTTTACTGAGAGACGGAAGAATTTAGCAAATGCACCTTGGGACTCTCAAAATACCAGAAGGGTAGGTACTTCACTATAGACTGAGCAGCAGAGGCCAGAATTCAGCAAACGTTGAATTGTCATCATTTTTACAACTCATCTGAAAATATAGATTGATGGAATAAAAAAATTGAGGCTATGTATTTCATAATATGATGATAGAAGAAACTAAAACTTAACTTTATCATCATTATACAACTATTAGTGTAATGTAATGAAAAAAGGATTGGGGGATCAGACAGGGCTTGAACAATTAAGGAATTCCTCAGCTTCAATTTCCACAAAGCTTCAAATATAGTATGGTAAATCCTGCCTTAAAAGATTTTGGAAAGACCAAAATGTAATATGATATGAATATCTATCTAAATGAGATGCAAACCATCGGTGAATTTTAGCATGCTGTGTCCTAACACAGATGGCTCTCAATTGCTTAATTTTGACCTGTGAAGTCTGGGACAGTATTACTTGGGGAGGTGCATGACCATAAAGTAACCTGAATCAATGTTATTTGGGGATACTTATAGATGTTAGCAATAGAATTGGTTACCACTAAAGGAGAAAGGAGGAAGATAAAGGAAGGAGCAGAATGGGGTGGGGGTGGTGGGGAGGAGACAAGAAGGCAGCAGAGAAAAAGAAGACACAAAGAAATTTAGTAACTCTTCCTGGGTGTGTTGTCTTGAAAATCCAATTATTGGTTGTCTTTGTAAGTCACTCTCTTAAAAATCACATATATAGAAGCATAGAGTCAGAAGCTGCATTGTGGATATAATATTTATCCATCTAGAAAAGCCTAAAAACAAACAACAACAAAAAAAACACATACATACCGGTGCTTTTGGCAACATAGTATTTCCAATGGCAGCATCATACACAGATTCAAAAAATGCTATTTTTCAAACAACAGAAATGGACCTGAAGATGATGTGGTTTGTAACGCTGGGATACATGGTTCAATATCTGGCTACAGTGATAGATATGATGTCAAACATGCATGTAAAAAGTTCAAAAGTTTTCACATATATATTTTGAGAGTGAAACAAGGACTATGACTATAATAATGAATATTTTCTACAACATGACTAAAATATGTACACATAATTATATGCATAAACCTATTTGTATTATTTAACTGCATTCATTATATACCTATGTTTATAAACAAATACATTATGTAAATATTCAATTTCTCCCTCTAATTTTTTGGATCTTTTACTTGGGTAAAGCAGGTATTTTTATAGGATCATATCATGATTATGTGTTCTCTTTATAATCAGGCATATACAGTATCCAAACATGCCTTACTAGTAGCACACTATGCATGTAGTTTTAAATGTTTGAAATGCTAACTTACTCTACTGTATAAATAGCTGAATAAAGAGAGTATTCTCATTACAAACTAACATAAAAACTATGACCAAGAATGTTGGATGTGAAATCAGCTAGCCTGGGATTCTACCTCTGAAGGTAACCAAAATATATCAAAGAGTACTAGAACTAAATGGAATATAAATTACTTGGCCAACTGTTATTTTATTGGTGAGAAAATTTAAAAAGAAATCAAATTATTCCTTATGATTACCCAGGCAGTTGGAGGACAAGATCCCAGTTTCATCCACATTTCATTTTCAGAATACTTTCTCATATATCATGGCAGCTCCCTTTAGTCCCAAACTGTATTTTGACTGTTCCGCTTGTTCTAGAAGACCACTAGTTTTTGGATTGGAATACTAAAAGGATGAGCTGAGCCACCAGCCTAAAACAAGATGGTAGAGTTGGAGCCAAGGAGTGACCTGAGACATTTCGTAAATCTATTTACCCATCCATTCGTTTATTCACTCTTTCAATTTAGCATTTATTGACTTCTAGTGTGGGTTTTATACTATATCAATTTAACTCAACTGCAGCTACCCTATAAGGTTCTGGACCCAGGTTGGCCACAAAAGAAATTTGGTTGATATTTGGAAAGTAAAAGTGGAGCAGTAGCCATATTTATGCTTAGAAGACTTCTGTATGATGAAGTGTTATTACAGCTTAGGCATACTGTCAAGATTTGGTCGTTCCCCTTATTGGTGTGGGGCAGCTGTTTCAGATCCCACTGAAATCTCCTTATTCAGTTCCTCCAAATCAGCGTCAGGCATCTGAACACATTTATGAGGAAAGATTTGGTAGCTAGGAAATCATCTGCATCATTGAAATTGGAGGGTTGAAGATAGGTTCCAATTTGTCCTCAGGGCTACCAGACAATCCTCACAGGTTCTTCTTTGTTCTTTTTCCCAACTCACACCCATCTTTTCCTCCAGTCTTCCCTGAGGATCTCAACCCCAGCACCAAATGCTGAGCAACAGCCTTACATAGCCTGTTAAACTATGTTCTACAATTGCATAAGGTCAAATCCCTATTATAAATCCTTACAGTATCATTGTCCAGAGGGATTAGACAGCTACCTTGTGTTTGGTCAATTATATTGAAGTACTTACATCATAGGAGGGCAGTACTTGTCCTCACTGGAATAGGCATTCTGGATATAAATTTTCCTTCTCTGCCCATAAGGTTTCTGCCAAAATCACTATCCATGCACTTATAGAATTCCTTATTAACTGTCATGGAATTTTAATGCTGCTTCTGATCAAAAAGCTGATTTAACAGCAAATAAAGTGAAGAGTGGCTCATGCCACGGAATTCTCTTGTTTCACCATGTTTCCCGTCACCTTGCAGCAGATGGCCTGACAGGACAGTGGAAAGGCCTGTTGGAAGACTCACTTGTGCCACCAGTTGGTTGTCAGTATCTCGTGCAAATGGACTGATATCCTCAGGAAGCTTTATATGCTCTAAATCAGCAGCCAATATAAGACTATCTCTCTCATAGCCCTCTCTCCTGAGTTTGGAAATCAAGGGATGGAAACAGGAGTGGCTCTTTTCACTCACTCTTCCTGATCCAGCCAGGAAAAATTTTGCTGCTTGGCCTCAAAATGTTGGGCTCTGTTGGTCCAGAGCTCTTAGTTCCCAATAGCGGAATGGTACCATTAGTAGCCTTATCAGTGGTCCATTAAATTAGAAACTGAGAGACATCGTGGGGTCATTTTGGACTCCTCATGCCAGTGAATTAACAAGCTGAGAAAGGGCTGCTTTAGTCTGTGGGTCGATTGATCCTAAATGTCAAGAGGAAACCAAGTTGATGCTACCACAGTATGGGAAAGGAGAATATCTGAAATATATGACATCACCTAGAACACCTCTTAGTACTCCCATGTCCAATGATAAAAGTCAGTGGAAAACTACAGCTCAATGCAGGCATTACTGCTAATGGTCCAGACACTTTAAGAATGAATATTTCATTTACCTGACTAGGCAAGGAACAATGACCAGCAGTAGTGCGTGGGGAAAACAAAGAGGATATGGATTACATAACAGAAGAAGGAAGTTATAAATACCTGCCTCAACCATGTGACCAGTGATAGAATTGAAGGTTGTAATAGTTATGAGTATTACTTTCTTATTTTGATATTAATGTATTTGTACACATATTAGCCAATTTTTTTCCCCTTCCCCCTCTACCTACCATGTAGTTAAAGTAGTTTTTTGATAGTAGCTACCCTTATATTTCATATTGAAGTGACAGGATATCAAAGGGGCAATATGACCCAACTAGAACAGGAATGAACATCCAAAGATGGATTAAAAAGCAGAGAATTATTTTACTATTATATTTTTTGGAAAGTGTGAATGGTTATAAAATTTATGTGTTTGTGCCAATTCAACAAAGATGGACCCCTATGGCTTTATACTTGTTAAATCAGCCCAACTAAAACCCAAACTCCCCAAACTCTCTTCCCTGTTTGGTTCTGTGTTAAGGTGAGCCATATGAAAGTTTGTGCAGGAGTAGAAGAAAAGCAGCAGCCAAGTTTAGGCTTGGAAGATTGGTAAAGTGCCAGACTTTCCTCCTGCTCCCATGCATTGTCGCTGATACACTGGCTCACCGTGTTGTGGGGAACAGCTGGGCCTGCAGCTCTTCCAGCTTCCCCTGGATCTCTGTAACACAAGTTTCTCCAAATCCTGGCCCAGAATTCCTCCTGCCAAATCACCCCCTTCACCTTCTTTCTGCACATCCTGAGCAAGAGGTATGTGAAACTCATGGTGAAGTTCACCAGCTTCCCCTGCAGGTCACCCACATCACTGAAGTTGGAGTTTCTGAGAACTAGAAGGGTTCCCAGTGTCTTTGGAGTTTGAGCTTATCCTCTCAGGTTTCACATTCTCTTCATTCTTTCCTACTCCACATCCATTTCCTTCCCAGTTACCTGTGCTACAGACATCAGACCCATCACCAGATGCAGAAGCAACAGCCTCACATGAATGAACTCTTTAGCCTCACATGAATGAACTCTTTAGCCAGTTCCCACAATTGCAGAAAGACAAATCACTGTAATAAGTCCCTTATTCCTTATCATTTATGTGGTTCTATTTCTCTTATCTGAGACTAACTCACATACTCCCTGGTATGCACTGAATGCTTATGATAAGTTGAAGTCCTAATTCCCTGCACCTATAAATGTGATCTTATTTGAAAATAGGGTCTTTCCAGTGTAATCCAGTTGAGATGAAGTCCTTAGAGTGGGGCTAGTCTAGTAGGGCTGCTCTCCTTAAAAGAAGAGAAGGGACATAGATAGACACACACAGAAGGACGAGAAAGATGAAAACAGAGACAGGAATTATGCTGACACAAGCCAAGGAACATCGGGGGTTATCACAAGCTGAGCAGGCAGGAAAGGATCCTCTCTTAAAGGTTTTGGAAGGAATGTGGCCCTACGAATACCTTGACATTGGACTTCTAGCCTCCAGAACAGTTAGAAAACACATTTTTGTTGCATTAAGCCTTCCTTTTTTTTTTTTTTTTTTTTTTTTTGGTAATTTGTTACAGCAGCCCTTGCAAACTAGTAACACTTCTCTCTTTGGGATATTTCACGTGTTAAATAGGAGGTGGTAGGCACTATCAAAGAATGAAAATGTGTTCATAAGATTTGGTAACAAGGAGGCTGTTGGTAGACGATCAATAGATTGGAATTATGGGAATCAAATTGCAGGAGTTGAGAGGTGAATATATATAAGAAAGTGAAGGAATTTAAAGCAAAGTTTTATATCAGTGAGTTTGGCTAAGATGAGGAAAAGAGAAATAGCATGGAATTTGGGACAAGAGGAGCAAATAGAATCAAGTAAAGGAATTTTTAGTTAATGCAAGAGACATGAGGGTATTTATATCACCCATTTAAATTCATATTTAGAAGACAAAACATCTCGCACTATTTTTAACACAAGAAGAAATATGTGTATACGATACTGAAAATCTTCCAAAATAGGCATATATTTGGTTACTTCTTTATAACACTATCCTTGGGTTTGCATGTAACACTTGTTTATAAAAGAAATCATTTCTTAGCAAAGGGAATTGGGAAAAATAACATGCATTGGGTGAGTCCTTGTATGGGACTCCCATTCATCTTTTGCTGAAATCTATTTTATCAGGGGTACTGTATCACAAACTTATAGCAAATAAATTCGTATTACTTAAGCAGAAAGAGGAGGACTCAAGGATACTCTGATGAGCCTCATTATTACAAGTGTATTTTTATAAAGCAAAGAATCATAGTTGTAGGTAGAATTGTATCTGCTTAATTTGAACAATGACTTGCTATACATAGGCTTTGTTTAGTATTAGAAAAAATAATTATTCCCTTCAAGCTACCTTTCTGAGCTTGTTTTTTCTTCTTTAAATAAAGATTAAAATATCTACCTCTGTAAATATATTGCAAGGATGAAGGGATACACAAATAAAAAAATACTATGCAAATTACTACCATTACTATTTTCTTACCAAAACACATTTATCGCATGTACAGATGTATACAATAAGTTGTGTGAATTATGCTTGATAGAATAATTAGGATCAGAAGTGATTTATGCAATTATTACTGTGAAAGTTTTTGAATAACATGTACTTACAAATTTTGGATATAGGTATTCATTCATTTAAATTTAGTAACATCCTTGATGCATATAATCTGTAATGAACATTTATTCCTAAATCAATTAGAGGAAAAAATTAAGTGGAAAATTTATCAAAAGGAAGTAAAATTACTTATATAATCAATAACAAGAGATATTGAGAGAGAAACATTCCCCAGATTGTTATGGTTTCAATGATACCTATTTCTACATGTGTATGTATATATATATATATATACATTATAAAAGAGAGAGAGAAAAAATAAATAGTTAACCAAGACTATAATCATTCTATAATCTAACCAAGAAGCACTCAACCTGGTCAAGAAAAGCTTTCAGAAATTGTCTGGAAGATACACAGATACATTTGGAAGGAAAGTTGCATGACTTTATTTCCATAAGACATGAATCTTACAGTCCACAGGACATCTCCAGTTTTTCCAAAATTTCTACGATTGTAAGTATTTCACCTCCTTCCATCACCCTTTGCTTTGGATAGCTTACCAAGTCCAATAAAAATGTGATGATGTCCACCCAAGGAGAAAGCATACATCTTTCTTTGGGTGTTTGACATACATACCACAATACCACTTAAAGAGCCCAATGTCCAGCTTTGGTATGGAACACATTAACACGGGACAACAAATTAATAAATTATATTATCTGGAGTTTATAATGTCATAAGTTTCTCTCACGAGCAGGTTTCCTTTAAAAGTGTTAGAATTTGACTTTGTCATCTGACTGATATTTTCAAATGATCTTTTACCACCAAAACAAATGTGAAATAATAAAATTCTATAAATCTCACAGGGCATCAATTTTCAGAATATCTGATGCAATGTTATATTTACATTTCAAAGGTACAGATACAAATTGGTAAAACAGCAATATTAGATGAAATTAGATGACACATATGGCAAAAATGGGGAAAAAATAGGTGAATTCCTACTATGAAATTTCAGTTTTCTCTCTGCAGAATTTTTTTTAAATTGCCAAGATATTGTTAATGTTTAACAGGTTTCCTGGCATGACATCATCCCATATTTTTCCCCTGCAGAGAAATCTAAACATGTGCTACTGGATATATATACAAAGGCCCCCTCATTCAACATGAAATAATGAAGCAAGACGATCACACAGATAGTCCCACTAATGCCCCCTCATCAATAAGTCATGTGTTCAAAGCACCATGCACCCCAAACTCTAAGACCTCTAAAAGCTCATCCATGCTATGATTCTTAGGACCCAAAATATGAAATTAGTCAAAGAAAACTTGACTCACAGCACTTTATTCCCATGTTGAAATTTATAACTTAAATCTTTAAAGAGAGCAGGATTTCTTGGGGCACCTAGGTGGCTCAGTCAGTTAACTGACTTTAGCTCAGGTCCTAATCTCGCATTCCTGGGTTCAAGCCCTGTGTTGGCCTCTGTGCTGGCAGCTCAGAGCCTGGAGCCTGCTTCGGATCCTGTGTCTCCCTCTCTCTCTTACCCTCCCCCGCTCAGGCTCTGTCTCTTTCTCTCTCTCTCTCTCTCTCTCTCAAAAATTAAGAAACTTTAAGAAATAAATAAATGAAAAGAGAAGGATTTCTCAACCTCAGCACTATGGACATTTTCGATCAGATCATTCTTTAATGTGTGGAGGTGTTGTCCTGTCCATTGTAGAAGGTTTACCCCGGCATTTCTACCCACTAGATGCCAGTAGCATCTATCTTCCTGCCCTCACCAAATATGAAAATCAAAAATGTCTCCAGACATTGCTAAGTGTTTCCTGGGGGGCCAAATCACCCTAGCTGAGAACCACTGAAATAGAACGTGAATCTCCGTATAATGAAGAAATGCAAGCTATACTTGTGTACATATTATCCTGTATACTTAGTAAAACCACCAAGTGTCCTCCTCTGCTACACTGCTCTCAAGAGCCCATGAAATCTTCCTGAGTGGAAATTGTCAATGTACATTCTGAAGTACATCCACAGAAGAATCACAAATCTTAGAGACGCAGGATGGGGGAGATGATGTAAATATGAAGCTGACTGTGAACTGGAATGATGACAGCTTAACTAAATATATCCAAGTAGTGAAGGTGGCTAATGACATCAAGCAGGCTAGCTTCATATGTTTTTGCAATGGAGTACAAAAATTTATATTAATAGCAGACCACTAGGAAAAGGTTGAATTATACATAGTACACATATATGTATAGGCATATATGTGTGTATACATATATGTGAAAAAATTAATTCAAGTAAAGCATTTAGTACAGTGCCAGACACACGGTGAGTGCCTGTTATATGGGTAAGTGCTGGCTGTTATGCTTAGTAGCAGTAATACTGGCATTGATAGTTTTATTTGTATTATTTAATTCATACATTTAAACATCTTAATGCTTAGGAATATTTCTTCTAGGACATGCCCCTCTCTCTGTTTCCCTGTCTCTCTGTCCCTCTCTCTCTCTGTGTCCCTCCGTCTCAACAGCTCTCTCCTTCTGTCTATAGAAAACTCCTACTCATCTCCAAAGGCCCAGCTCAAGGGTGCACCCCTCTCAGTGGATTCCCCTAAGGTCCCTTCCCACATGAAGAATTAATTTCCCCTTCATTTGTGTTTCCACAACACTTAGTGCATACTTACATCATAGTGCTTAGCACATTGTATTATAGTTATTAAAGTCTGTGTGCGGCAGGCCCACCACAGCCCCTGGCCCTCGGGCTATGAGCTTTCGAGATTTTATTTATTCGGCCTCCTGTCCCTTGTGCTAGCTACATGGTAGGAGCTCAGCAAAAGCATGCCGACCTCAGCTGAATTATCTGGAAAATTCAATCATGTGGAAACCTCATTTCCCAATAATGCCAGATATATGAGGTGTGACTGAAGAGCAATGCCTTCTATATAGAATTTGGGGCTGTCAGCCTTATATGAAAAGATTAAATCAGCAAAATGATGCAAAGTGTGTTAACTTTTTAACCAAGAAAAATAAAAATCTGGATAAATATCAGAACACTCCGTTAAATTGCACACATTTAAAATATGAGTAGGAATAAATGGGGGAGGAGAGGGATGGTAGAACTGTAATATATCATTATAAGACTTTTAAGTCTTGCTAAGATAAATACATGTGAAAGAGATGACATAATGGGTCTTTAAAAATTTTTGATTCATTAACACTGTCAAAAAATTCATAGACTAGATGGTTAATAGATCAGACAAAGTCTTGAGTAGAAAACATATCTATAAAACATCAGTCTGAATTACTTTGAGAATCCCCACCACAATACTCCTTGATAATACATTAGGAAAATTAAGTCATATATATGTGAAATATATTCATGCATTGTTGAATGCACTGTATTAAAGAACACAGTCTGCACCGGCTTTTCAAGTGTTTTTACTTTTAATTCAAAACAATAAGTAAGGGGTGCCTGGCTGGCTCAGTTAGAAGAGCACACAACTCTTGATCTTGGGGTCATGAGTTTGAGTCCAATGTTGCCTATAGAGGTTACTTAAATATACAAACTTTTTAAAAATTTATTTATTTTGAGACACAGAGAGATAACAGGGGAGGGGCAGAGAAAGAGGGAAAAGCAGGCTCGGAGCTGTCAGCTCAGAGCCTGACAGACATGGGGCTTGATCTCACAAAACCATAAGATCATGAACTGAGCCAAAATTAAGAATCCCATGCTTAACCAACTGAGTCACCTAGGCACATCTAAATAAATAAAACTTAAAAAAAAACCTAAGTAAAGACCATAAATCTGAAGATAGAGGTAGCTTTTAAATCGGCCAGAAGTACTAGTTTCTTTTCTATGCCCATTTTAGTTCTTGATTTAGGAAATATATGAAACCATAGATAATCAATACTAACAAAATATAATAATTGAATTTCAAAAGTACTTTTTAAATTTGAAATTCTGTTTTAGCTATGATCACATGATTTATAAATTAAATATTTTTAATCTATTCCTCCTCACCATCACAGAATTAAAGTCAAGGCTCCCAGTTCCAGAAAAACTTTTCTTACTATAGAAGAAAGAAAAATATGTATTTCTTTACCTCTCTTCATATTCTGCGGGGGGAAAAAGCCTTCCAGGGCTTAATTAAAAATAAGAGCTACTTATTGTTAAATGCTAGTGTTTCGTTTAGTTTCATTTTGGTTTGGTTTTTGCCCGTCTTAACATTGAGGAGTTGTAAAGAAATGTGTAGCATAAAGTTGTTTCATTACTCTCTCTCTCTCTCTCTCTCCCCCCCCCCTCTCTCATAATTCTCAACTAGAATTTTGCTTGTTTCCAATTATAAAAATAATGTTTGCTATAAAAAATTTCAACAGTACATAAAGGGGTAAGAATTAAAATTTCAAACCCACAAGCCTGCAATAAATACTTGGTGCTTCCTTCCGATCTGTTTTTCACATGAATTTATTTAAAATTAGCATAATTATATATCCTACTTTAGTCAACTAATATGATAATGTGGGACCCTTCCAGTGTTATCCAATATTTTTAAAACCCAATTTCTACTTGCTATATAAAGTATAGCATCTCCATTTTCCAAAAAATGAAGCGTAACTTCTTAACTTCTGTTTAACACTGAACTGAAATGTTCTCAATCTATGCAATTGCCAACAATAATACTGTAATAAACACTTATATGTGAATCTTTGTCCAATTTGTCTATATCTCTGATATTCCTGTAAAATAAATTCATAAATAAGTAATCTCCCATCTCCCCCACTCTTCCACAGTATTTTAAATAAGAGCTTTATTTACCATTTACATTCAGGGAAAAGTTCAGAGACAGCTTCAGTGGTGTTGCTGCCAAGTTGGGTGGTATTCATTTCATTATTAAACTTAAAAGTGTACCAATTCCTTTTTTATGAATCAAAGATCAGGTGATATTTTATTAAATAAAGATAGCTGGCATCGTATTACTTACCTGATCTTTACATAAAAATGGGTGTCTATAAATGGTAACTATTATTATTATTCTAATAACCACCTACTTTTGGTTAATCTATGTATGTCATCCTTTAAATCCTAGTAAACTAGATGCTCCTACTGAGCTTTATGAGTATATATTGACCAATGTATTTACAAAGTATCAAGTATGGTCTTTGTACTGTGATAAGCACTAGTTCTTCCCAAATCATCTGAAATACTTTTATTGTTCTGAAATACTTATTATTACTTTTATTCTTTTCACATTTGTAAACAGAGACCCTAAGATATACAGCAATTTCCCCATAGGGAAATTCCAAAGTCCATGCTGTTATTGCTATACATTACTACTTTCTGTGGCAGCTGAAATCCTACATAGAAACCTGAAATATTCTAAGAATTACATGTACTGTTTCTATATATCCATCCCTTAAATCTATTTCTTCATAACAAAAAGAAGAGTGCAAAACATGAATCCTGGATGTATAGACAAGACCACAGGACTTCATCTTCTTACACTGTAGATTAATGAACCCCTAGTAATGGGTGAATGCCAGTTTCAAAGAAAAGGAAAGCATTTTACCAGAGAATCTCTCACCTGATCAATAGAATATAAAATTGAAATGTAGGGTATACATGTGTGAGTTTGTATGCTCTGGAGATTGAAACAGATAATTGGCAAAAACAAAACCCATAGATAAAAATAAGTATAGCATAAGCTTACAGGATGATTCAGCAACAATATGTGATAGTAGATTTCAAGAGTGTGAACTTGATGGAATGAATATGAAATTGAATTTACTGAATTGAATTTTAATAAGTGCTATTCAGTAAGTTAGATACTAACCTATGCAATCTATGTGCCATCCTAGAGTTTAGAATATCAAATACAAATATTTGAGAATATCAAATACAAATACTTGAGAACCAATCCATACATACATATATTTTAGAAATCATTTTTCAAAGATGTAGGGAAAATATCAAGGATATTAGGAAAGCCTGGATCTTAGATTTAAATACATGTTAAAATAAGTAAAGACTTAGCCAAATTATACTCAAGAATACTGGAAAAGCATGCAAATGTAGCTGCAGAAACAGAGTAATATTTTTTAAATCAGGTATAATTAGAGAAATAACAAAGTTTCAAGATAAACAAATGTTCCATTTTTAAAGAAATAGAAATTCTCAAAACTGTGAAGTCTGATAAACTAAGCATCAACACACATATTTATTCCCAAATGTGTTATTCATATAAATCATCATGGGTTCATCAGGAATGAATCTATAAATTATTATAGACAGTCTCTTCTATCAGTCCTTTATTTTCATCATGTGTATTATGTCTTAAATTATGCAGTTCACATACTTAGAAAATAGACGTTAAAGAAAGTTAAATGGATGGCTAGTTCAATGGATAACATTCAAGAATATGCAGAGCAGACAGAACAATAGACCTAATTAAAAGTTAGGACTTCAAATTGTGATCAGTGTAAATGTATGTATTTAGATTCAAACAATCAATAAGTATATTCCAGAGGCA
The DNA here is from genome assembly GCA_028646485.1 of Cryptoprocta ferox. NCBI lineage: Eukaryota > Metazoa > Chordata > Mammalia > Carnivora > Eupleridae > Cryptoprocta > Cryptoprocta ferox. The sequence goes on along the minus strand of CM053577.1, from coordinate 92,983,585 downwards.
GAGATCTGGTGTACCAGTGGTTCCTGTAAAACCACTTAGGTAGTTATGAAATAACCAACTACAAGTTCTGAATGCATAACTATTGTGAATGACAAAAATAGAGATAAATCAAGCATTTTAAGATATGATAATGGAGTATTATCCCAATCACGGGCAATAGTAATTTGAAAACTTTAATTCATATCAAGCAAATTAGTGCTGAGGATTAAAAAAAAAAACTACTTAAGACACTATCCTTTCTTTAAGGAGCTCACAGTCCAAGTATGGAAACAGACACGGAAAAATAGAATTATAAATAAAATATTTGTTAGTTATAGAAATATAATTAAATAATACATGGAGTATGATTTTAAATTCTCATCACTTAATTTTAAGACACCATCATTATTTATCATTAAAAAAAATAAAGTAGTCTTCCAGGATCTGTCTCTAACAACAACAACAACAACAACAACAAAACTTAGTATACTCATTTTATAAATGAAACCACTGGAATGAGATTAAATAAAAATGAAAACTCACCCACAGACAAATAGCTAGTAAGTATTAGAGTTAAGAAAGGAACACAAATCTTTCTGGCATGGAATTACTGCTATTAAAACAAGATTGGCACTTATCAAAGTACGTCCTGTTGAACCACTGTCTCATGGGCTTTAAGTACTATGCACCCGAAGGAAAAGATTCCATAATCAGATAATTTTGAATAAGACTAGGTTTCTTTACATATAAAGCCTTTCTAAGACTTTATTATTATGATGTGCATTGTGAATCTCCTGGAGAATGGTCTAATGGGTAGGATTTTCAAATGCATTTGACCTCAGAAGTTTTTTATTCTTTTTTCTTCATCGAGCATTGTGAGGGGCCAGTGTCCCATTGAATATCCATTGGGAACTCTGGAACTCCCCAAAACCAAGAAAAATCTAAATGTCAGGGATAGAAATATTCAAGGAGAGGGAGGAGCCTTTGAGGGGCTCTTATCTGATATCTGTCTTATCAAAGAAAGACATACTATTTCACCAAAAGGAAGATCTAGATCTAATGAATGAAGCTACTAGAAACAGATTTCACCTTAACATTTCAATTAGAGTTTTAAAAAACAACATATGAGAGCTGTCCAACAAAAGTGCCTAATCACCCATAAAGGTATTACCCAAGAGATTTATTCACTGGATGAAATGTCAGAGAACTCCACTAAGCTTTCTTTTTAACTCTTCTATTTGATAGTTCCTTTGCAGTAATTATCAACTGAAGTTTTCAGATATTTAGTATTTCAGATTATCTGTCCATTTTTGCACCATTTTGAATTAACCATTTTATAGACAGAAGACATACAGGTTAATGGTCAGAACCTGTTGCAAATATAATGCCTTACATCAAAATACACATAATAACACACATGCAATTTACCTCTATGCCAGTGATAGAGTCTCATCTCTAACATGCAAAACAGCAAGTGATTTAAATCATTTTAATTATAAATTTTGTGCGTGCAGACTAAAATGAAAGTTTTCTCATTTACAAAATGAGACAAGGGGACTGGAAAGCAAAATTTGGGAAGCATGAGACCATCCAGTGTACAGATTGGTGTTAGGAGGAAGGAGAAGCTGGGGAATGTGGAAGGCACTCCTCGGATCCATTACTCTTACTTTCAATGTGTCTATATCCAAAGAAAACACAATATGATAGATCACATGGGTTTTCAATGGATTTTACTATAATTTGTTTGCTAGGATAGTAAGTTAGACATAAAGATGTTACCTATTATTGTATTCCTTGATGATCTGATATATGCTAATCTTAATTGTTTCATTTTCAAATCGACTATTACTCTGGTCCTTGTATATCCGGAATTCGGCTGCTGTCACTGCTTCCCCATGAGGGATTTGAGTCAGATCAAACCTGAATTCTTTGTAATGCCTTCGCTGGTGAGAAAAATCCTTGTCTCTTTCAACTGGAAAAGAAAAAAAAAAGGGAAGGAAAAAAGTTAATCCTTTATAAAATATGGAAATTAATGGTAAATTCTCCAGCTTTGAAGATGAAAACAAACAAGTAGGCTATTATAAACCTGGGAAAACACTGGCACCGCAGACTCATACATCTTTCCAGTTGAAGGAAATTCCACAAAGCAACAACCTTTATTTCAAAAGCAATATAACCTCTGTGGTTTCATACAAATTCCTGGATCCTAAATAGAAAGGCTATCCAAAAGTGTTTTAAAAAGCAAAGGTTGTAAAATGATTACTAGTATTTTTATCAGGTACCAGAACACAGAAGGGTTCATACAGGAATTACGAATATGTTATAGAAACCCCCAGGGTTCCAGGTGAAGTCGGTGATGAGATTTAGCACAGCTGAGGGAGGAAAATAGGAAGGAGGACTGAGAAATTGCAGGGACATAAGAGCTATGTTTATGACATTGCAAAGTTCAAGTAAATAAAGCAAATTCATGTTCACGAGAGAGATAATTTCTAAAATGCCTTCCCCAGAAAAATTTTTTCTCCTTTCAGCAAATGAAATGTCCTTCTTTTATTTGAAAAAAAAAATAGCACTTTTATTACTTCTTATAGATTGTTTAGTGCAACCTCCTTATCCATGGGCAACATAAAGCCTTCCAAAGACCTCTGTCTGTTCTTACTCAAAATAGAGAGGAAACATATTTTCCCCCTTCAGCAACCTTCCCACCAAGTGAAGTCAGAAAACTTTTCCTCTTGGGAACTTATGGAATGTTGAAGAATTCAGGACAGTAAGTGTCAGGCATATTATTATATAACCTGGCTTTGTAAAATAGTACATTATTTGATACAGTCTATATCCACCGAATACCAAAATTCTTCTTAAGAAATTATCTATGCAAAGGCCTCATGTTTAGTAATGCACTATCATTTGGTGGAGTTATGTTTCTCAGTATTGGTAGCCTTCTTAAAATCTGTTATCTAAGATAATATAGGTCAGGATCACAAAAATTAACACTGTGAAGCCCTGGGCACAAGGTGCCTCACAATTCCAGCCTATAATAACACTTGTACATGTTTCCAGTGATGTGTTTCATTGCTAAAATTTTGTTACAAGAAGATAAAAAATGTGTAAGTTGTATAAATGAATTCATAAGTTTCAAAAATTGCATGAAGCTAGGAAAATATCTTTAGGTGGGTCATTGAAATCATGTCAATGCTGCTGTAAATACACAAAATTTGGGGTCCTAAACGAGAGGAAGGATTAAGATTAAGGAAGAGATAAGAGGGTCATGACAAGGAATGAGGGTGGAAACCAAGGCTGCTAGAACTCTGAGTTCCAGGGCCAGATGGGTTCCATGTCTAGAGGAAGCTCATGACAAAGGAATGCATGATTCCTGGCCTTCATCCTCAGAAACAATCTTCAGTTTATTTTCCCCAGGAGTAGGAGGTGGTTTAGGATCCCAAGGAGCTCATCTCCACCTCCACCTCCCATACCTAAGGTAGGAAAGAAAAATATAATCTACACCTGGCTCCATGAAGCTGGACAAGAAAGGTACTCTGACTGTGTGGCTCTTGCTAACACCATCTCACCATAAAGTTTTGTTTTGTTTTTAAATATCATTATCATGTCCTAAGAGAGGTCTGCTCCCAGGGAGATAGTAATCAACTTCTCCCTAAATAAGGAAGACAATCCTATTTTTAGGATACTATTTTGTTTTATAATTTAAACCTTTTCTCTAACCTTCTGCTGTCAATATCTTAGACTGGTATGAACATATCTCCCTCGGTTCTGTTTGTCCATCCTCCTGACTCAGGTATGTGAGAGGGAAAGCATAAGGGTAGAAAATGCCTACAAACTGGATATCTAATAACTGAAAGTGCCTTAAAACTTGCCATATTAAAACTCGCTGGTGGGGCACCTGGGTGGCTTAGCCGGTTAAGCATCCAGCTTTGGCTCAGGTCATGGTCTCATGTTTCGTGGGTTCAAGTCCAGCGTTGGGCTCTTTGCTGACACCTTAGAGCCTGGAGCCTGCTTCAGATTCTGTGTCTCCTTCTCTCTCTGCCCCTCCCCTCCTTGCTTTCTGTCGTCTGACTGTCTGTCTGTCTCTCTCTCTCTCAGAAATAAACATTAAAAAAATAACTTCCCACAACTTTTGTTTACAAAGAACTAAATTTAATTCACTGCAAACTTATTCTTTTCTGATCCTCATTATATCCGGTCACAGTTCTAAGCATTTCATTCATATTAACATATGACACTTTGTAACAACCAATGAAGTATGTTCTATTATTATCCCCACTTTGAAGATAAAGAAAGTGAGGAGGCTGAGAGAATAAAGACCAAAGAATATGAACCCAAGTAGTTGAGGCCACCAAGTTATGTCTTTATGCTGCTTATGCTTGTAGATTATTACCTTGTCTTAATTTATTAAGTATTTATGCTTTTAATAGAGATCTGAAATCTCATATTCACACGTCAAAAATCTAAAAAGCTCTGAAAACTGAATGTTTGGCTTCATGTTAATTTGGCAGGAGAACTGGAAATTAGCTGATTTGAGGCAATTTAGAGTCTCTATCCCACTTTCTATAAATATTTATTGCTCTGCTGCAGAAATGTTCATGTGTTTGCCTAGGTTGCGCTGTTCCATTCTCTGCTTGAAGAGGTCCATATTTTATGATGTATAAACCAACCAGCCATTCAAAAATGTATTTTTCTATTCTTAAAGTCAATATTTAAAATTCTAAATAACAGTCATCATGCAAGTTTTCATTAACAATCATTTTTTATTTGAAATTTAGACCAAAGGAACCATAGTCCTAGAAATAAGGCCTGAGACACGAGTTTGTTAGGATCCAATCTAAAGCACACACCTGCATAATGCAGGTAAGTATTGAATTCATATTATGTAAAGTCATCTACTGTTCTGGAATCCCCTGTGTGATGTTAGTATAATAAAGTGGAAAGCTAAAATTTCGGCTGTTACTATAGAATTTCAGTTTTCTAATCCAGCCTATTTAACCTAACCCCTTAAGGGCGCAAATTTTCAAAGAGTTTAATAAAATTTTATATTAAATATATCACACAAAATAAAGTTGCAGTGCAGATTTGTCCAATGACTAAATTCCTATATCCTATTGCTTTGAATTATAATTGCACTAGTAAATTCCATGGGACATGTTGGAGTGAATAATGGAATAAAATGTATATTTATATAGCTTTGCACTCCTAATGATGCTCACAAATACTCACAAGGTAAGCTCAGTTACCTCAAAGAGCAATCCTAGGGAGGTGTGAAATATTCACATCCCTAATTTAAGAATAAGAAATTGGGTGATGACAGCTAGGCGGTAACAGATGTCTGTCTTCTAAAGCTCATTATAAATCTTTGTTCGATGTCCATACCACCTACCTAATGACATCCTACAGTTCTGTACTTACAGACTAGTTCATAGCTAGTATATCTACACAGTGTTTCTCAGCAACCAAGGGTTTGATTAACAATAGTTAAGTAGCATCTAACACAAACAATGCTTTATCTAAAGATGTATTTCAATAAATACTAAATGAAAGACTATATGAGTGGATCAAAATCTGTCTCTATCTGTTCCCTAAGTATCATCTTGCTGCATTACCCGTTGATGAAAGACATGATAATTTCTTTAAATCTCATTTGTTTGGCACACATTTGTTTAATCCTTACAGCCTTACTTATATCTATAAGTTTCCATAACTTGTGCAAGAACCCAGAGTGTATAACTGGGAGATAAATTTCATTCCAGAGTCAAGAGTTCAATTCCTCAGCCCTCGACAGCACAACACTCATTTGTTTGTTTTTCTCTAGATGTGATTTTGTTCATTGTGTCTCATTACTACTCAGCAGAGTTGATCTTTCAATGCTTTCACTCTTCTCTGTGATGCTCCTACTTAAGAGGAGGCCATACTTTTTGGACTCTGCTCATTCTTCTAGAACTCAGTGCCTCCAATCTTTATCTGGGTAAATGTTGTATCATATTCACTTATTTAATATTGAATCCATTTATTATCTGAAGACTTTTTATGAATAAACAAGTGATTGTATTCATAAGTTGAATTAATATTATATAACATCTATATTAGAACGCAAGTTCATTCTTTTACTACAACCTTATTTTAAAATAATTGCAACTCACCAGCTGGATCCTTTCATACTCCAACTTTTTCTCCACCAGACCTAATAGCAAAACAACTCTCTCAAACAAGTTGAAAACGAACGTACAGACACATTTTATATCCCTTAAGTGTCAGCTTTTTATAGGAGATATCCTTGCCTTGTTCATATTTGATGATTTGGGTAAATACTAAGCATTATTTCACCATATATTACAATGTGCTACAACCCACTGCAGTTATAAATGTTTGGGAAGCTTAAAAGATAAACAAGTAAAAAGAAAAAAATCAGAAAAATATATACAACTTTTGTGGGGGGTTTTATTGAAATTGTATTAAATATTTGGTCCTTTCAATCTATGTTTTGTGTTATATCAACTAAACACCATGAGTTTCCTTAATCATCTTTATTTTCATTTCTAATAACATCTGTATTACCAGATTAAAAGATATAAGGCTCCATAAGATCATAGTTACATTCCTCTTTGGTGGTAGAAAAGACTCTCTTAATTACTAGACAAACAGAAAACACATAGGAAAACAAAAAGGAAGGCAAGAGGGCTAGCTCATTGAAAGCAGACCCAGATTTCTCAAAGGAGATAGAATGACACATGTTAAAACATACTGAGGTCAGGAAGTTGACCCTTTTCTCTAGTGAAGACCATTCCTTTATCCCATATCATAGATACCATTTCTCTCATGTGAAGTGAAAAAGAGAGATGGGAACAAACATAAGCTGATTTAAAACACACATCCTGTAATAATTCACCTCTGAGAATTGCATTAAAAAGAGAATACAATGACCTGCCCAGACTGCTATGTATACATCTGCTTATATATCTGACAGGTTCATAGGCTATATTTTCAGCCATACGTACATTACTCTAATGTCACACTCTCCTCTTTATAATACATGCTTGTTTTGAAGATTGCTAGGTGTAAGTTGATGAATATCACCATAAAAGTGAAATAAGTCCATCAACATTGGATTGTTTATTTAAGATGATGGTTGCTAACAGTGCTCTCTACAAAAATTAAAAAGAGTTGCCTTACTGCATATGTGTGTATATATATATATATATATATATATATGTATGTATGAAAACTCAGAGAAAATAAACCAACAAGTCCGCAAAATTTAAAGTTTATCACGCAAAATACAATCATAATGATAGTGGTGAAGAGTCACTTTCAGGAAGCAGGTTTTTGAATATTGCAAATATTTCCATCTATGTGAACTACCCAGAACAACTGAAAGCTCACCTGCCCTGACAGAACCAGAGAATTAATTTATTATTACTATTTGGTTTTGAAAAGTGGCAACATCAAAGCATACAAAAGGTAAAATATGAATCAAAAGATTCACATTCCATGATTAATGGGCTGACAGTTAAAAGAAACAGACTGCCTTATATAAGCACCAAACTACATTCTAAATGCTCTAAATTGCTAACGTTTTGCAAAGATTAAGCTTCTTGTGTTTAAAGACAGACACTGAAACCTTTTATTGCTGAGATACAACTGAACAGAAGTTAATGACTGATTGCAGTCTTTCTTTTTTCCAAACAGACACCTCTCTGAATGTCTTTATCATTAATAGAAATTGGATAGAAATGTCCTGATTAAAGATTTTCATGTCTACAACATCTGAAGAGGAGAATTAATTAACAGAGGATTGAAGTTTTATCTATTCTGTGATGTATCTGCAGTCTTAAGGAGATGCATTCATGGGCAATCTGCCTTAATCTCCCACACAAGGGCTATAACTTGGATGACACAAATAGAATCAGTAGCTGCAAGGCAAAGATAGCATTGTCCCAGGAGCCTCGCCAGCAGTTGAAAGAGTACAGATCATTGTTTGCTGCTGAGTGCAAAAAATCATTAAGAGATTACTCATAGAATTATTACTTATCTGTGTTGCCTTTTAAAGGGGAAAAAAAAGATAACATGTGACTACCAACGTGTATCACTTCACAAGACATTCTTCACTGACTAGTCCATTGAGAAACATAAACTGGTCCTATAAAGGATATTCATTGATCAGTGAGTGCACATGTACATGCTCCTTTAAATAGATAATCATTCCGGAGAGTATGGTAAATTCCAGACTCCAGAAACCCTAAGAGCCTCTTGACACCACAGTCATGGTTGACCTGAAGGAGAGAAAATTGTCCCCCTGAATGTGCTGCTTCAAAGAACAATTTCAATTGACTTTCAAGTGTTCTGTAGTTAAAATACTCTTACTTGTATTCATAAATGCTTCATAAATCCAGTTTTATAAAGAAGGAAAAGAAAGGTGAGCTGATTAAATATTTTAAATATCTTAATGAAATGGCTAAACAAATTGATTCCTTGAATCGATTTCAAATACATGTAATTTTGTAATTTACAAAATTTAATGATCCAATATCTAAATATTATTTTGCTTTTAAAAAGTATAAGAGACTCAGGAACACAAGGAATTCAATCTTGTATGAAGAGAGCTTTAGAACAGAGTGAAGATGCTACCATGTTCTCCTTGGCTTCAGACTGGAGGAGCCCAGCACTCAGCCCTCCACGGTTATTCGAATACTATAATGATAACCCTTTACATATCAGGCATTGGCATGGAAATGGATATATTGAATAATAATAAATAAACAACAATAACAATTAAGTAATTTTTTATTTCATAAAAGCAATATATATCAAATTTTTGGTCCTTCTCCCTTATTTGATGCAGTCCATCTCCTGGCTGTCAGATGGCTGCTTTTCTTTTTCTCATCTTCCATATATACTCATCTCGATTATCCTAAAAAATAGCTACTTTGCTACTTCTCCATTTATTCAATTCCAAAATATTTATTTTGGGTCAAATCCTAAAAGCTACAGAGATATAAGAAGAAAAGAGATAGGAGCCCATGATAGGAAAGACAGACACTGAAATGTACAATTGTGATACAATTGTGTTGAGGCTTCCAGGGATAAGTGTAATATAAGGCAGAATAATAAAGGAAAGAACAACACATTGTATAGGAACCTTCATTAGGAGACAACTTTGAGCTTGGTCTTAAAGAAATTTTGCCAGATAAAGGGTTCATATGGATGGAAAGAGACTTGAAAGCTTATGGCCAAAGTAACGAATTATAAATAGTTCCTTGTCATTGCACAATATGGAGTCTCGAGTGTAAACAGTGCAATGGGAGTGGTAAGAATTTACTGGGAACGGATGAATGTTTTCCACTATTCCCATTCCCATACATGCATTCTATGTTCTAATAACTAAAGACTAGAAATTATTTTTTTTGTAATCAACATCACAGGCAAGTGTGTAGTCAACACTCCACTTTGAAAAAAAGCAGGATTAATTAATGATTCCTCAATAATCCTCTTCCTTATAGTTTTCCTCTAATTAAAATGCTTTCCCCACTTTCAGAGCTCCAAATCCTGCCTCTATTTAAAATTTCCATTTCCAGGCCACAAATACTACTTTTAAATTTTCTATCCAAGTCCTGCTGGGGACATTTTCAGAACCTGTGCACTTTTTCTGTACCTCCCTTTTGATAATGTACATCACATAATGCCATACTTAAGTGTGCTGAATTTGAAGTTAAAAAAAAAAACAAACAAACTTGAATTCAATCTTATTTACCTTATTATAGAGTGTGATATTAGGAAAGTTATTCAACATCTCTATGCCTTTATTTATCCATCTTTAAAAATGGAGGTAGATAATAAAAGGCCCACTCCCCAGCATGTTGTAAAAGTTAAATGATATTTGAGAAAGTCTTTATGTAAGTGCCTGGAACACAGCAAGTTCTCAAAAAGCAGTAGATATCATATTAGTCACTTTCCACTTGCATTGTAATTATTACATCACCTTATAAGTACCCCATGGGTAAGACACTTTAGAGAAATATCCACATTTTCTTTTTGTTTTGTTTCTTATCTTCATATCCCTACGCAAACCCAAAACAGGACTTTTTTCCATAGCAAATGATCAATAAAAATTTAATTATATAAAATTGCTACCTGTCCTAAAACACAGCCATTTTGATCATCAAAATATCAATTTGTTTTTCTGGAATATAGGTATATTCATAAAGGGAATTAATTTATTATTTTTTAAATTTGTTACAGTGGTGTTAAAAATCTTCAGGCTACAGCTAGATTTTTACAAGAGTGGACGGATAGAAAATAATTGTATTTACTTGATACCTTGTTTAGATATTTCACTTCTGCAAGGTAGGGAACACAGCTGCATGTAATTTGACATTCATGTATTGTCCATTAGTCTAATCAAATTTGCTGTTTCTGACACATCTCCTCTTTAAGGGAGTTTGACAGTCAGTTATTTTTATCCCTGAGGATCAACAATGCATCCTAAAGCATAGAAAATATTTTATTATTGTTTTTATTATCAGCTTTTTATACAAGAAATTATTAATGGGAATTTAAAACAAGTGTTCGCCTTTTGTGGGCTGAACATTAATATGAAACTTCAAAAATTAGTTTATAGTAAATACAGAAGATAATACCTGATTAATTCATTTATTGTAATGAAGTGATTATTTAATAATCAGTGAATACATTTAGTATATAAATAATGGATTTCAATCACACTGTGTACAAATATTTGAGAATAGTTTGTGTTTGCCTGTAAGAAGTTAACATAAAAGCACAGATGTCTGATAATCACCTTTTGGTAAATATTTAGTTCACATGTTTTCTTTACCAGAAAAATCTGTGGGTTTTATAGATTGCCTGGCAGCTAGAGGTCAACCATTCTAATCTCACCAGATTTCACTGAATGACCTCGCAAATTCTTCTGTTCCATCAGTAAAATAAAACAGTCCATTTTTAACCACCTGAAGGTGATAGAGGTTACAGTAAGTCCGTATACAGCAAAGAACCTTCCTTTACATCTTGAATACAATAAAATGATAGTTTATCTACAGTGAATACTTGTGGTTATCTGACAAAAACAGGTCAAAGGTTTTGTGAGTTTTCTTCTGAAATTGCTCAGTGCCTTCTCTAATGACTGATAATTGAAAACAGAGACGGGAACTATACAATGTGGTGGGTGACAGATAAGCAGTAGATTAATGCCAATACTTGGTTAGAAGACACTAAAAGGTCAGAAGTCACAGGAATTAGCTATTGTGCTACTGTGACAAGACAGACATCAAAAGTCTATTATCCCTTCAACAGCCCTTCCCCAAGCCTGAAATCTATTCTCACTTCCTTTGATTATAATTAAGAGATAATTTTGATGTCATTATATATATGATGTCAAACTGAAGCCACTCACCCTAAGTGTACCAATAGTTAGAGTTTGCATATTTTTATTTATATAATGGATATTTTTTTCATGTCATACTTTTAATGTATTCAGTGCTTATTTTGGAAAATTTTAGAAACATTTTATCCAGCAAAAAATAATGATATTTAATGGGAAGAAAGAAAAGCTAAAAAAAATTTGTTTGGAATTTCTCTATGGAGGAAAAATGAAGATTAAAAACAGAGTTTGCATAGTGTGAAAGATATGAGAATTTTTTGTAGCTGAACATATAAATGTCTTTCTCAAATTAAGTGTTTTACATTTTAAATTGATATGATACCTTTTATAGGGTTCACTCAAATTCAATCTGTGGTTCGGTCTGTCATTTTGAAACAAAAGCAAACTATAAATTGTTTCTGCCAAATGGGTTGCATCAGTGAAGTTTGGTACATGGAAAGAGGTCACGGAGAAATGTGATTGTATTTAATGACATATAAAGTTAGTAGAGACCTAATTACATGGTTTTATAGGTTTTTAAGAAGTAGGATAAAATGACATATAAGAATATATTACACATATGCTCTATAATTAATATAAGGGGAGTTGATCTATTAGGCAAGGACCGTAAGTGGCCATCGGTGGCTAAGAAGTGTTCATTTGCTGTCTGTCTCCCCCACTAGATTTTAAGCTTGACAACAGCAACACTTTTGCTTGGCTCATTTTTGCACACTCACCTCCTATCTCAATCTCGGGTACACAGTAGGTATTCAATATACATGTGGAATGAACAAATATAGGAATATACCTCAGGTTCTGGTTCTTTTTTGGCTGGTTGGTTGTTTCAGGAGGGATAATATTTAGGTCCTATTAATCCAACTTAGCCAAAATCAGAACCCCTCAACCACTTATTCTTAAATGAGCCCTGCCCATGTTACAAAATAGTTTTCCTCCTAACGATATATTCCCTTTTTCCTTTCTTCTTTGAAAGGAATTCAAATAAATAATAATAATAATTTATTAAATAATGACATAGACAGAATAATAATGTCATATTATTTTGTTTCCACTAGCTATTTTAAAACTTAAAAATAAATCCTAGACTAATAGAATCTCTGATTCTTAAATAGAAAAATTACTCTTAGAGAAGGAGAGAAAGGATCATAGAAAAATTAAATTACATTGCTCTTATTTTATGGTTATTAATAAAATTGTATTTAAAATAATTAGCAGAATGAATAATTGTGTTGTAGAGGTAATATTTATGCAGTTTTTGATATAATGGTGAGTTACATGAATCTATACATTGTATTAAAAGATGTTTTCTATAGTTGGAGACCTACTTCAGAACATGTGTTAGATTTAATAAAAGATGTAACAGGTGCCAAAATCAATAAAGAAATCATACAATCTTCCCACATTTATTGAATGAGACCACACTGTAATTAGAGTCAAGGGATTTTTAGCGGTCTCAGATCACAGAGTATTCATATGAACAGTCTCATATTTTGGTTGATCTGGTTTCACACTCCTGGGCTTTTCCTTTGTATTGGGATTTCAGGTCAACCACAAAACTCAGAGCAAAATTCATCACTGAGCAATATCTGGTTTTGAGTTCAAACTATACAAATCCTCCATTTCTTAAGATGCACACCTGGAAGAAACAATAAGCCTTCTGAGATCCAAGTATGGCTATCTCATTTTAGAGTCAAATTTAACAACTTCCTGAGTCTCCAATCCAATTGTATATTAATTATCAGATGGCCTGTTTTCTAATATTTTTGTTGCTAAAACTTTGACATGTTATTCATATTATTTAATAATCCATCCAACTAACCCATATGTACTGTTACATAAAGAACCAAATTCAACAACAGGAAAAGCTAAGGCCAACCTTATTTAAACCACATATTACTGTGGTATAAATGTTATATTTTAATATAAATAATATTTAATAATGTAATATAATAAATATATATTAAAAAACATATTAAGCCACCTGAGTGGCTCAGTTGGTTAAGAATCTGACTCTTGATTTAGGTTCAGGTCATGATCTCACAATCCTGAGATCAAGCCCTGCATCAGGCTCTGCCCTGGGCATGGAGCCTGCTTAAGATTGCCTCTCTCCCTTTCCTTCTTCCTGCCTCTCTCTCTCTCTCTCTCTCTCTCTCTCTTTCTCTCTCTCTCTCACACACACACACACACACACACACACACACAAAAGAAAAAAAAACATATTACTCAAAATGGTCAGGAACTGGTAATATCTCATACCTCTAGAAGTGAGTATGATGAGTTGAGGGTTAAAATAAGGATGCTTGAGTATTAGATGTTTAAGAAGGAAATGGATTCTTAAATTGTTCTCCACATCTGTGCTGTTCAGTGATTGCTCTTCCCCCCTGAGCCACAGTTTAGAAATTTTCTGGATAGGGGAAATGGTGGCATCAACAGACACATTGAGAGTGTGGGCAGTATACTGGAAACACAGGAACTAGACAAACTTACACATAATAAGAGCTGAGTTCCCAGGCCTTTTTCCTCATTTGAGTCCCAGAATGTTTGACATCCAGGCTTGTGTCCTTCAGACAAGAGAATGAAAGAGTCCTCATTGAAATCTGACCATTCCAGAAGAATGACTAAGTCTCCATAAAATGGCAAAGCAAGAGTATCTTAAAGAGAAATGATACTAACAAGTTCCACCCATATGCAAAAAGCTTCTAATCAGCTTTTTTTAAAGAGTTTATTTTTTTTTAATTAAAAAAATTTTTTTAGAGAGAAAGAGACTGCAAACAGAGGAGATGAGCAAAGGGATAGAGAGAGAGAGAGAGAGAGAGAGAGAATCTTAAGGAGGCTCCACACAGTGTGGAGAGTGATGTGTGACTCATCCCATGAACTGGGATGATGATCTGAGCCGAAATCAACAGTTGGACAATCAACCAATTGAGCCAACAAGGCACCCCTGTAATCAGCTTTTTAATCTCTCACTATTACCTAAGAGCAGAGAAACAAAAAGATCACTAGATATCTGAGCAAATTCTCAAACTTGAAGTATAGAGACAAAGTAGCTTTTTAAAAGAGGAACTTGAAGGAACTTAAAAATAAAGCAAACCACTAAAAAACTACTATAATATCCTTTGAGAGCTAAGAGAAAGTATTGCATACATGAAATAAGAAGAAGATGCTATAAAAAACAACAACAACACATATTCATCCCTAAAACATCTCTTGGAACTAAAGCTAAAATCAATCTGAGTTTGAAATATTAAGTGGAAAAACTCCTCATAAAGGAGAGAAATTAATCAAAGTCAAAGGAATGGAAAATAGCAGAGGAAGATTGAACAACACAAAAAGAAAGAACAAAAAGGATTAGTCCAGAGTTGGTCCTAATAATCATGATTCCATAAAGACAGATGGGGGCAGGGGAAGGAAATCATCAAAGAAATAATTAAGTTCACTGATCAAAAGTGTAATAGTGTCAAGGCTAAAAATGTCTGCTTTGTGGACAGAGATTCTCCAATCTTCCAGAGACAAAATACAAATCACGTACACAGGGATCAGGAATCAAAATGGATGCAGACTGCTCAAAAACAATACTGCAATCTAGAAGATCAGGGGACAAATACTTTCGAAATCATGATGAAAAATTATTTCCACCCCAGAACTCCATACTCAACTAAATTATCCACCAACTATTCAGGTATAATAAAGATATTTTCAGACATGGAAGGTATCAAAAATCTGATTCCCAAAGGCATTTCTGAGGAATTTCCTACACAAGTTGCTCCACCAAAATGAGGAAAGAAGCCAACAAGAAATTGAAAGCATGGGCTACAGGGAAAAGGAAGTTTAGCACAAGAGAAACAAAAATAATTCCCAGAATGATTTTGGAGGGAGTTCTCCAGAAGACAGCTGTAATCCAGGCACAAGGCAAACAGTCCATCTTGGGTGTAACTCAACAGAAAGACATGTGATGGCTAGCATCACAAAGATCGCTTTCCCCATTCATACCATTCTTTGAACCTTGACAAAGTCTAGGTGAGCCCAAACCAGACTTGTACCTATCAGTAGCTTTCCTGACATATATTTATAGAGTTCCTGCTCTCTCCTCAAAGTCCCACTGCCTGGGTCCTCTGAGAATAGTCACTTTTTCCCACAGAATTTTTTTTCCCACTTATTCTTCAGAGCTGTATGTTGACCATAGAAGATGAGAATAAAGGAAAAACTTGCATCTTCTCCCTGTGTTTCAGTTGACCTAGCCTTGCCACACTCCATCCCCCCAAATTCCCAGGGCAATACCTCCCGAGAAAGAGGCCTTTAAAAACTGTCAAGCAGGGGCAGCTGGGTGGGTCAGTTGGTTAAGCATCCAGCTCTTGATTCAGGTTTAAGTCATAATTTTGTGGTTTGTGGGATAGAGCCCCACTTCAAGCTCTGCTCTGATAGGGCAGAGCCTGCTTGGACTTCTCTCTCCCTGTCTCTTTGCCCTCCCCCACCACCCCACTCATTCCCTCTGTTTCTCTCTCTCAAAATAAATAAATAAATAAATAAATAAACTTAAAAAATGAACTGTCAAGCAAATCAAACCACAATTTTATCCAGAAGCTATGTTTAGTTCATCTGGAAACATTCACCTAAACCCTTAAATATCGAGCTTTGTGCTTCCTATTACTTTTAAGAGTAATTGGCTTTATATTTACTTATATGTGAAATATATCTGATAACATATAAAATATGCAATTGAGAAAACAATGTATCCAAGTGCATGTATATCATAATCCATGGAGCACAGTTTCAAATCAAGATCTGCCCCCATCAATGCCTCTTAGGAAATAGTCCAAGAAGCTACCAAATTCTTTTTTTTTTTAACTTTTATTTTTATGCTATGCCTCAGTGTTTATACTAATTCTAAAAATCTACTATTTCTCACCTTTCCTGTGGATGTCTTTTCTTTACAAATAAATCACAGAGTGATTTGGTATATTTAACACTAGGGAGCATTTTCAGTAATCCCCATGGCAATGATTATGGTATGAGATGTTTAGAGTCTGCAAAATACAAGTGTTCTTCCTACAATCACACCTAAGGACACCACAAACTGCTCTTGCATAGAAACAAAAAATACACATTTGAAGTTCTGTTTTATTTTCTCACCCCTTGATGTGTGATCACAAGGGCAAACAAGGCATAACCCTGAAAGCTTACAAACAGCACTGAGCGGTCTCCTCTACGTTGCTCTTAACATAAATTGACAATAAAAGCCATCTCACAGCTAAGATATGTTGCACGTATGCCCACTTATAACTATTTTTCTTTCTTCTTTTTCACTTTTGAAGGAAACCTACTAAAGCTGAAAATGGTGATGTGAATATTCATTAAACAGGAGAGAGCTGACAATGACAATGAAAATGGTTAAAGGAATTCATTTGAAAAAGAAGACACTGAATGCATCTGAGAGAGTTAGGAATTAACAAACTCATTAATATTCATTTCCTAATAAGTTCAAGGAAGGGATGTCACAGAACACATAGAACAGCAACCTCAGTAGAATAAAGCAGTCTATGGCATTAACTGTATTAATGATGGTGCAGAAATTAGAAGTTATAGTGTCACCTTTCTTCTTATTCAAAATAACAGAGGACATTCTATATTCAGCCATAAAATCCTAATGAATTTATGAAGCTTCAATAGATTTTTTTATTGCTTTTTTAAGTTTATTGATTTATTTTGAGAGAAAGTGAGACAGCACCAGTCGGGTGGGGACAAAGAGAGGGAGAGAGAGAGAATCCCAAGCAGGTTCCTCACTGCCAGCGCAGAACCTGATGTGGGGCTTGAACTCACAAACCATGAGATCATGACCTGAGCTGAAACCAAGAGTCAGACACTTAACCAACTGAGCCACCCAGGCGCCCCAGCTTTGATAGATATTCAATAGTTTTATAATGTTTGGAGAATCAATAATAGCAATGCTATAAAAATAATAACTACCTTTTATGAGACATTATGCTAAGTGCACATAGCTTTACTTAACACAATATGTATTTTGTGAAAGAAGAAAGAGAAATTCAGCCAGCATTTACTGAATGTTTATTATCCAGCCACCACTTGAGGTAGAAAAGACCAGGGAACAGAGGGGAGAGTGGGGAGGTAGGCAACAAAAAGTTATCTTCCTACAGGCAACTGGTTAATTGCTCTCTGAGGTGGTTTAATTCTAGAAAAAATAAAGATCATGGAAAGTAACATGAAATTACTGTCAATTAAATTAGAGCTTTTTTCCATCTCTGATTAATATCTTGTTTGTTGAAATATGAAATTGTTCTCTTAAAGCCACTATAGGTTAGATTTCAAGAACGGGTGCTTCCTTTCCTCTCTCCTTGAATCCTGCCTTTTATTCACTCCTAGTTATAGTGGAGTGAAATTATTTAAAAGAATTAAATAAAAGTAAACATTATTAATGTTATCTACATTAGGTTGGTAAGTAAAATGACATACTCAGGTGTTTAACAGTATTTGCCTCTTGTCACTGACATGGAGGGCTGTCTTTATTTTTTTAAGATTCTAAATTTTCTCAGTGGAAATTTTGTACCCAACTGGTCCATGTATTTTTTTTTCAGGTCTATACTTCTTTCATAGGGATTATGGCTATAAAAATTCAATCAACTCTCATTTTGTGGAACCTTTGTATGTGGCCAATACTACACTATGTGTTATGGGGAATACAACTCACCAAAAAAAGTGAAATTTATAGTTTATATGCCCTCGTCAATATATTTTTTAAAATAAATAAAAGAACACATCAAAGTTGAGAGCACAGATGAGATTTCAGAAACAGATTCTATACGTACTCAGAATATACCAAACAAATGGTACAAAATTCTGGATGCAGTTTAGTTTGAGGAAACTTGTGAATAGAAGTCCCTATTTAGTCTTTTGACACAACTCCATTTACAGGGAAACATTTACCTTATACTCGATATACTATCTAAAAGATAACTGCATGAGAACAAAGACACTGTCCAACGCTGCCGCCACCCCCCCCCCCGCCCCGCCAAATCCCCAACAGTGAAAGGAGAAGACAAGTCAAGATTTCATCAAAACCTTACAAAATCAAGTATCATGGATGGGATGAAACTCCCTAACCAAGCAGGGATCATCTTTTGTATTTAAAATACACATGTACAGGAAAACATTGACTTGGTTAAGCAATGCTGTTTTACCCTTTGCATTCTATATTGCAAATAAACTCAACTTGCAAATTGAATTCCTTTCATATTTAGTGGCATCTATTTTGTACATGGTAGTCAGCTTAACATTGTGAAGAGGGGAACCGAATATATTTTATAGACATGATTTTTGTGCTTAAGACTACATTGTTCAGGGCTCAGGACTGTATAGTTCTGTTTTTCTATCTCTCTGTCTGAGGCTTGGATTCTGTCCAACTTCCAGTAACCCATTTTTCCTTTCTAGAATGCCAACTATAGCCTTCATTGTGTTCAAGAGGAAAGGCAACAGATAGAGCAGATTTGCAACACTTGAAAAACACTTCAGTGGCAAGGGACTAAGAAAGGAATTTTCTGTCAGAAACTATTTGGGGGAAAGTGTTACAAACAGTTTTCAATTTAAATTTAAAACCAAAGTGAGAGATGAATTTAAAGTTAAAGAGCACTTGTTTAGAGCAAAAGAATAGTCATATAATCTATACTACTGCATATTGAAAAATGATATGTTTTCAATATGTACAATATGTTTCGACGTAACACAAATACTTGATTTGTTCTTTCTTTCTTAAATATTAAACAGAATCATAAGACCATTTCATTATCTATTAAGGTGTAGGATACATGACTCAAATTCAAAACAAAAAGAAATTAATACATGTGCAAACTTGATCAGGATTCTAAAAACAGTCATAAAAATAGCAGAGAGGGGAACCTGGGTGGTTCAGTTGGTCAGGAGTCCAACTTTGGCTCAGGTCATGACCTCACCGTTCGTGAGTTCGAGCCCCACATCAGGCTCTGTGCTGACAGCTCAGAGCCTGGAGCCTGCTTTGGGTTCCATGTGCTCCTCTCTCTCTGCCCCTCCCCTGCTCGTGTTCTGTCTCTCTCCAAAGTAAATAAACATTAAAAATATATTTAAAAAATAGCAGAGGAAAATCAATTATTAAATAAATAATTAAAGTTAGTGTTTATTGACCTTTTAAAGTTTGCCATGCAATGAATTAAGGGCTAGAAATGAATTTGTAAATTCAATACTATATAAAGCCCGTAACTAAAATTCAAAATAATCTTGAAAGTGATTGGTATTGAATTTTTGCAACAAAATTATTAGCATTAATGAGTAAATATTAATGAAATCCTGGCACATGTACACACATAAAATTATTTTGCAAAGTATAGAGAGCCTGTTTCAAAAACAAAAACAGAAACCTTTCTCCATCACTCTAAAGGGATTTAGATCAAGATAAGAGTTTCATTGTCCCACATAAAATCTAACTTGCTAAGTCTTGGTGAACTTAGTTATGTGATGAATCAGTAGTAGGAATGAGATTTTTGTCTACCAACTTTGTAGACTCCCAGTTGACAAGCTCTAGGTTGTAGAGACCTTAACACCCCTCGACACACACCTAGGTAGGTATCATTGGGAGACCTCCCCAGATTGTCTAGTTTGTCCTCCCACCCCAGACTGGTGCCGGACTAACACAGTTCAGAGGCTGCTTACAATTCTGGACTCACCCAGCTGTACCTTTGTAATTTCTTGGTCTAGTGTGAAACATCAGTGTTAGGAATTTCATAGATATATCTTTAGTACCTGTTCACACTACAGTTTAAAAACATTTCTTATATTAAACTTGGGGGATATAAAAAATCAAATCAGAAGAACTCTTGTGGAAGACTAAAATTAATTAATTATGAACAAAGTTCTTCACATTTCTAAAGTGTAATTTTGTCCAATGTGCTTTTTTAGGCATTGAAAGTATGGGACAACTTCCTGAAAATTATATGTGTTAAAATAATCCTTTGCTATCTTACAAAGTATAACAAATTTAGATAGATGATGGATGGATAGATTTTTAATTTGGGCTAAATCATTCCAATCTTTTTAAGTTGTCTCATTAAATGCTACTTTAAAAACTTCTGTGGATGTTCTCCAGATCTGGACCATCTCCAAGCTATTTCTGTCTTTGAAAAAAATATTTCTGCCTATTATTTCCCCATAGAAACATCTATAAAATCACATATTTGCTGTTACACCTCTGTCATGCTTTATAAGTTATGAATTATACATATTCCTCATCCCTTTTCCTTCTAATTGCATTTTGGAATTTCACACAACTCAAAATAAGCTTTAACAATAGGTATATAGAAACCACAGAAAGGCCAAATATTAGAGTCCTATTATACTGAACTATTTTATAAAAAAGATGCACCAGTGGATGAAGGGTTAGGAATCTTTCTCTGGTAGTAGATCTTATTAATATCATGGTATTTATGGGAATAAAACTTGACTACTTTTCCCAATATAATTTGTCCATTAGAGATACTTTAATAATCATTACTTCATTTGATTTTTAAACTTATTTTCTAAATCAGATTGTTTTAAATATTTTCTAAAATAATATGGAAAATATTAAATGATTGAGAGATCCATATTTGTTTTCATACTCAATCATTGATACACATTCAATTTTCTGTCTACTCTAACTCCTAGATGACTTTGAGGACACACTGAGCAGTATCTCACACTGTGTTAGGGGTTCTTTCATTTTTTAAAATTTCTTGTGGCAGTTTTCTAAGTATCTTTATAATACTTCATATTCATCAGAAATGTTGGCAGGGGCCATGAAAAGGAGAGAAAACTAAGAATGATATTGGGTACAGTTTGCTAGTATTCCAGCAAACACAAAATATAGTAAAATAACAACCTACTACAGGCTACTATAGGCCATCCTAACCCCAAAAATGCTGCCCCCCTTTCTCTTCCTCCCTCCCCACCTTCTGCTCTCTCTCTCTTCCTCTCTCTCTCTCTCTCTCTCTCTCTCTCTCTCACACACACACACACACACACACACACACACACTTACATACTCACCCAGGAGGCTCACTTTCCATGGTACCATGTTCACTGAAATTTGTGCATATTGGAATGTGTCCTTACTTTGTCCTATTCTGTCGTGATCTCAGATGTCACCGAAGCATGCAAAGCAAGGACACAGTTGAAGTGCATGAGTTTCACTCAACACAGCACTGTGCAAAAAGCAAGAATCATCTGTATGAATGTGTGTGTGTGTGTGTATACATACTTGTACGCATGTATACTACACACACACAAACACCCACACAATGCATAAAGTATGCCCTGGTATACTTTGCCTATACTAAAGGATTTTGTAATTAGAAGGTTGTTCACACTGATATAAAAAATGAGGAGTTAATTGCCCAAATTCATATATTTAAGTTTTTTTAATGGAAATTTTTCTTGAGACAAATGAGACAAAGTTGATATACAGTGAGACACACAGATCTGAGGTCCACAGCTGTGCAATATGATGAATTTTGACAAATGAATACACTCATATTACCAACATTCCAATCAAGAAAGAAGTTTCCTCACTTAAGACGGTTCCCCCATGTCCCTTTCTAGTCAGTCTCAGCCATCATAGATAACTATTTTTATTTTTGTCTTAAAAGCTTAGTTTGCTTGAATTTCTGGCTTCTTTCAACCAACAAAATATTTTGGAGATCCATTCATGTTTTTGTGTCTATTCACAATTTGTATTTGTTCATTCTCTAAGTATGCTAAGTACTATTTAATTTAGTGAATATATCATAACATGCCTTGAATAGATAAATCTGTTGACACATATTGGGTCATTTCAAATTCAAAGATATTATGAATAAAACTCCTATATACATTCTAGTAAAAGTCTTTTTGTGTACATAGATTTTTTTTTAATGTCTCTTGAATAAATCCCTAGAAGCACAGTTGCTGGGGCCTTACATGTATTTTTAATTTCCTGAAAAGCTGCGAGAAAGTATTCCAAACTGGCCGTACCATTTTTCACTCCCATTAGCAATTCATAAGCATTCTAGTTGCTCTACATCTTTACCCAATATCTGGTGCGATCTTTTCAAATTTTGCTGTTCTGGTCAGTGTATTTTTGACTTATATTTCCTTAATAGCAAATGATATTAAACAGTTTTGCATATTTTTTTTTATTTATCTAGACAGGAAGATAAAAGGAGGGAGAGAGAGTTACAAGTTACTTATTCCTTTCATGGTCATGAAGATATTGTCCTGTTTGTGTGTAAAAGCATTATAGTTGCTCCATTTAATTCTATGATCCGTCTCTATGGATTCTATGAATCCATACAAAGATTCATTGGTATGTGTATAGTGTGAGGTAGGGGTTGAGATTAATTTTTTCAGTACACTTAGCCAGTTGTCTCAGCACCATTTGTTGAGAAGACTTACCTTTTCCAATGAATTTCCTTTCCTCCTTAGCACTTTCGTCAAAAATTCTTGAATGTAATTCTGTGGGTTTATTTCCACACTCTCTAAACTGTTGCATTGCTCTATTTACCTGTTTTTACTCCAATGCCACATTGTGTTGATCATTTTAACATTATACTAAATCCTGACATTAGACAGTACAAGTCTTCCAACTTTTCTTTTTTCCAAGACTATTTTGATTATTTCAGGTATTTTTCATCTCCATACAATTTTAAAGTCAGTTCGTCAATTTAGACTTTTTAAAAAAGATTTTTGGTATTTCAGTTGTCATAACATTAAATGTGTAAATCAAGTTTGGGAAGATTATCATCTTAACAATTTTGAGCTTTCCAGTTTGTAAAGTCAGTTTATCCCTACATTTGTTTAAATCTCTTTATTCTAGCTATATTTTATCAAGGTCTTATATATGTTTTGTTAAATTTATTTTTAATGGTATAGTAAATAGTGTTTTAAAATTTTATTTCCCAATCCTTTGATGCCAGGATATAAAATTACAATTATATTTTATATTGACCTTGTATGCTGTGACTTTGCTAAATCCACTAATTTTTCTTAGTGATTACGCAGATTTTTAAAAGGATATTGTACATGCATGTGCTGTCTGCAAATAAAGAGTGTTTTACTTCTCCTTTTTAAATCTTTGTATCTCTTATTTCTCCTGACTTATTTTACTGGATAAGAACTACAATACAATGTTGAATAGACATAATAAGCATAGATATTCTTACCTTATTCTTTCTTTTTCTTTTTAAAGATTTTATTTTTAAGTAATCTCTACACCCATTGTGGGGCTCAAACCCACAACTCATAGATTAAGAGTCACATGCTCTGCCAACTAAGCCAGCCAGGTAACCCTACCTTATTATTTATCTTAGAGTGAAACCACTCAAAATTTCATCTTCTGATATAACGTTAACTGCAGATTTTACGTAAATGTCTTTTGCAATACTGATATCATTTGCCTGACCTTGAAGATTTTCCTCTAGAATTTCTGAGAATGCAGACAGCCTTGCTTTGAAATATCCCAATTTTCATTCATCTAGAACACATCATTATTTTAGCCATGATTATGAATAATATATTTTAGACAGTTTTAAAAGACAATTATATTTCTAATGAGTCCTTTTAATGCTATCAGCCTTCACAATTATAAAATTCTGATTTTTTTAGAGTACATCTGTTTTAGTTTATCTTTATTTCTAGGGTGTGAATCCTATCCTTGGTATCCTAACTCCTGAGGTCTAGCTTCTCTGGGGTCTAGCTATAAGTCTAATAAGACAGCAATTTCTCTATACTTTGGGTGAGCTTGTGTTATGTAGGTTGGTCTCCTGCAATGTCCCATGACTTAGCCACTGCCTTGAGAGTCATATCTGTAGCCACTGCTCTCTGTTAATTTTCAGAGAGCCTCAATCTGCACCTGCAGAGCCCAACCCTTCACTAAGTTCACGAGGGCAGTCCAGTGCCTCCACATGGCTTCCTCATCTGTAGTACATTTCCCTGAAAATTCCAACTGCCTCGGGAGCCCCCGATTCCAACTACCTCCTCAGCTCAGTGGCTGCCGCTCTCCACTTAGGTTCTGTTTTCTTGTATAAGGTCCCTAAAAATGCCTCCACACAGAAAACCTGAGCAATATGTGTCTTACCTCTTGAGTACTCATTCCACTAAAGATTATAAATCTCCACTGCCTGTTGTTCAACGCCTAGAAAAATTGACTCACGTATTTTTTTCCCAGATTCATAGATTATTTTACTGGGTTTTATTCTATTTTTTAACACTGCAGATTCAAGTCTAAGACCATTAGTCTGTCATAGTCAGAAGAAAAAATATTATTTATGTATTTTTGTTTGAGCCGTAAGAATATATATCATCTAACTTTTGCTAGGAGACTGAAGAGAAACTAATTGCTTCTTGCACCAGAGACAGTCTCCTAAGAGTAGACCTCTTTAAATCTATTTTCTGACTATTAATACTGATTCTTATGAAACATTTAAAGCCAAAAAATATGCTTATTTTTATTTTATTTTATTTTGTTTTTAAAAAATTTAAATAAAAATTTAAAATAAAATAAAATAAAAATAAAAATAAAGTAAGAGGTGTCCAAATTTTCTTTGTTCATAGGCTTATCAAATAAAAAATATATAATTAGCATGGCCACATTCTATCATGTAAAAACACTTTATTTTCTAAGTATGCTTACTTAGGACAAATGATTTTTAGCCTTACTGATAAATGATGAGCTTTTAAAGCAGACTGGCTGTTTCATTAAAGTGCTTGAGACAGGGCTAAAATTTAAAAATTTTTCCTTTAAGTATTTTGTATACTATATAAATCAATACACTTCTGAAGTCAAGAAATATAGCCGGCGGGGCACCTGGTTGGCTCAGTCGGTTAGGCATCCGACTTCGGCTCAGGTCATGATCTCATGGTTGGTAAGTTCCAGCCCAGTGTTGGGTTTGTGCTAACAGCTCAGAGCCTGGAGCCTGCTTTGGGTTCTGTGTCTTCCTCTGTCTCTGCCTTTCTCCCACTAGCGCTCCTCTCTCTCTCTCTCTCTCTCTCTCTCTCTCTCTCTCTCTCTCTCCCCTTCTCTCTGTCTCTCAAAAATAAATAAACAAACATTTTAAAAAATTAGGGGCACCTGCGTGGCTCTGTCAGTTAAGTGTCTGACTTTGCCTCAGGTCATGATCTCAGGAGTTGGGCTTTCTGCTGACAGCTGGGAGCCTGGAGCCTGCTTCAGGTTGTGTCTTCCTCTCTCTCTGCCCCTCCCCCATGCACACTCTGTCTCTGTCTGTCTCTGTCTCTCAAAAATAAATAAACATTAAAAAAAATTAATTAAAAGAAATGTAGCCAACTAAAATTTAAGTGACATCTCTATTTTGATATTTGGAGCAAAAACTTCAAAAACTTGCATACTGTCTTAACCATTTGATAATGTTTGATATAATTTTTTTTCCAAATTCAGTTACATTTTTTTGCACGCAATACCCTAACATAAAGGCCCTTGGATTTCATTGATTATGCCCCCTTTATTTCTTTAAAGGACTAGATATCTCTTCTGCAAACACAATCATTTAAGAATAGTGAAGGCCAAATAAACTGTAAATATGTTAGATAAAAGGATTTGTAATAAGTCAAGCTACTACCTAAAGGTAATATGAGCATACTGTTGTTTTTCAGGTTTTGTTATTTCAACTTTACTAACTGAAAAACTAAAATAAATACTGTACTGGTTTCTACTTTGGTGGAATTTTTTCTCGTAATAACAAAGATTAGGTACTAGTTTTGAAGTGAAGCTTTATATAATTATTTTATTTAATAAAATGGACAAACTATTACTTACTGTAGCAGTCTGATATTCAGAGAAAAAAATAGCTCATCTGGAACAGCAGAAATGATTTATCTGGCATACTGTCACATCAAATACAATCTCTGGCATATGGTGTTCACTTAACAAATGGATGTTGAATGAATTAACCAGGCTTTCCTGTACTGCCTGAGCCAAGATTCAAATGCAGGTTTGCTTGACTCCAGAATTGGTACCCTTAATATCCTGCCCTGAATAATATCCTTCACGTCCTGCAAAGAAACCTGAATTTTCTGAATGATTTAAAAATTCAGAGTATGGCACTTTTGTTTAACTACAAAGAAATCATCCTTGAATTTTAAAAAGGTATCAGTCACCAGATTTCTCATGAAGTCACACTTGACCATAAAACGCTCCCTTCCCATCTCTACCTACATATACACAGAGAGAAAGGGACTGAGGGAGAAGCCTACATATCAGTTTTGATGCTACAGAAGGAGTTGCTTTTATATTAATGAAGTTTCCACCCACCCTTTGGATAAAGCATCATATTATTTATCTGAACATGGCAGGAGCCTAGGAGTTGATTGCTCTGATTCTCTCTGTTAAGCCATTTCTCCCAGAAATATTTTGTAGTCAGAAGAAGAAAAGCAGGCAGAATTTGGAGATGGTCCACTGATAATTTATCAGTTCTTTTAACTGCACTTCTGTCATCGTGCCTCATTAATCAAATTTTGATTTGGTTAATTGAATAAAAACATTGTCGGGTTTTCTTTCCTGTAATATCAATCTAAGGACAGCAAGGCCTTTTTTCAATTAAAAATAAAATCAATCAGCAGAGGGAAGATGTAGTATCATGAAGTTATGCAATTTTATAGCTATAACAGATTATGCGTATTTGTGACCTCATTTTTAATGTTGTGTATTTAAACCAGAAGTAATTTCCTCTTTATAATAGACTTTTTCCTTGAAAGTTATTTTATGAGATCTACACATTAACAGGTTACATTATTTTTCCCAAACTTCAGACTCCAAAATAGCTTACAGCAGATTGCTATAATTAAATGTGTATTTGATAAGCAGAATACCAATGTTATTATTAACAATTTTACAAATTGCATAATCTACTGAAAATGTGTTTTCCTACCCCTGAAATTCTAGTAAATGTACAGTTTAACTCTTGCTAGAAGTAATTTTGAAATTCTACAGAAAAACACAATTTCATACCAAATGAAATATTCAAAACATAAAACTTATATAAGAAAAAAGTACTAATGCTGCTTAACACCTACCAAAATATTTTCTAAAATACTTAGGTGTACACTTTGCAATATTGATTTTGACATGTTAAATTCATTTTAAGTTCATTTCAAAAGCAAGAAAATGACACCTTGTATATATCATACAGCTTCAGTTTAATTCACCATATACATGACTGTCAGTTGTATTTATTATTTCCTATACACACAAAAAACCATAAACAAATGCTATTCTTCAAGTTATTTAAAACATACTTAAATTTGAAATCCCCTAGAGGACATTCACCAAATTTTATGGCTAATATCTTTACACAGCACATGCACATAATAAGAAACAGAGCTGTCATATTTACTTCAATGGATATTTATAATGAGATTTATATTTTTGCCAAGAAACTTGAGTTTCACAACAAATCAGATATGCTGAGACAATAAAAAATAAACATGGAAATTTATGAATTATTCCAAGTTATGATTTTACCATACAAATTACTTGACATCTGTAAGTAACTAAATCACTCTGTAGCAAATTCACCTAAAAGCTAAAATAGGTCTGTAGAGCAACTCTTGAAATAAAATTGGAGTCTGGAAGCTTTGATACAGTGATATAATCAGAGTGTGGCGAGATTTCCATGGAATGTGTGAATATGAAACACTTCCATCTACTATAAAGATAAGTGTCGCCTACTGGCTTTAAGATGATTTTTATTTACTAGACAGATCTATGGGTGATAATAATAGTGTACTTTAAAATTACTTAAATAGCCAATATATCTACCTGGATTAAAATATGAGATTGAACTATCATAAAACCACCACAAGAATACTTTCAGAGAAACACAGGGAAGCAAGAACTGGTTTTCTCTTGTTCAGAGAGAGAGGCATAGTGCTTCTATCCCTCCATGACTTGGAGGATAAGTTATGAACCCTTTGTGCTCAGTTTATCAAATTCCCCCATGTCAGTCTTCTTAGAAAACATATATTGTACCATTAGGCAACTATTTTAATTCCTCATGCCCATACTTTTATGGAACAAAGTATTTGGGAAAAAAGACACCAAATCCAAGTCTGTCTTTTCCCCAACCCATCCCTCTCCCCCCGTGTTCTAAGGTACTGAAAATCTCAGAGCAAGCAATGCTGTCCCTAGATAGAGTCTGAGAAATTTACAGAGCTTAAACATTTAGGAGAAAGAGCAACCCCACAGTTTCCCATAGGGAAGAACTTTCTCGGGCCCCACATTGCATTTGAATGACCACCAAACCAAACGTCCATAAATATAAACTGGTCATTCTTTAGAACATAATAATACTAAAAGTTTTCATAAGAACTTACATGAAAATACCAATAATTCAACAAAAGTTCAGTGTAGAGAGGGAAGCTTACATGGAACAAAGGTGCTGACCTGAAATTATCAAAGTATTTACTTGATACTCTATACTGTAGCCAATGTATAATTTAAACATGACATGTCCATAGTAAATAAAATGGGAAAGGCGATACCAGTAGTGACTGGATAATTTTCATTTTGTTGCTATTTGACTGAATTTTACTAAAGACACATGGCAGTTGTTTGCGATGGCCCTTGTTGGATTATTAGACAAAATGCTGCCCAACGTGGTTTAGAAAAGATGGGAACCTGAAAAGCTTGTGATAGCATAATTATACTCTCACTTATTACTTATCCTAACACAAATCTACATGCTCATATTCCCCTGAATGTCTGCTCTCTCATTTCAGTGTGTTTCTTAAAAACATTTCTTCTGACATTACATGTCTTAAATTTCAATATTTTCATTTCTAGTAGGTAATAAGCATCAATTTTATGGTCTACTGAAGACCCAAGTCCTTACATATTTAAATATACAATAGTTAAGAATAAATTCTTTTTCTTTTATCCTTCCTTTATATTACATGTAAGCATTAGCTGATATTATAATTATGCATAGCATAGGTAGATTATATATGTTTTGATAATTGTCACTTTAGGAAAGTAAATATTTGAAGTTAAAAGATAGTATGAAGATGAAATCCATTCCCAAAGCAAGGAGAGGACAAGTAACCACCAGAGGCTAACTATGGACCACATCTGTCCCAAGCATGCCTACCTACAATCTCAAGTTCAAATATAGTAGGAATTGCAGTTCCAGTTTTATAGATGTGGAATGGGAGGTCCCAAGAAATTAACCTGTCCAAGTTCGCACAGCAAGAAAGTACAGGAACTGTGATTCAGTCAATGCATTCTAAAATGCACCCAAGTCCCCAAAGTCGTCTTTACCAGGCCCAGGATTAACATGCCTGACTGCCCTGGCAGCCCCAAATGCTTCATATCAAGCAAAATATTTTGTAATGTGTCCTTTCCTATCTTGAAATAAAACTCTTAGATGATATATCCTGCCTACCTTCGTAGTCTCCAAAACATCAATATGAGGTCAAGATTATAAAGTAAGTTATCTGTACAGTAGAAATAGTCAGGAGTTGATATTGCCAGAAACACAATAGCCCTGAATACAGTGGCACTGCCATCAGCCACAGTATTTATCAAAATGGAAGGTGGAGCCTCTTAAAATCCCAGACAAAAACAACAAAGTACAACCATCCTTTGATATAAAAGAGGAAAACATTGAGGCATCTGGGTGGCTCACTTGGTTGGGCATCTCACTCTTGATTCTGGCTCAAGTCATGATCTCACGATTCTTGAGATTGAGCTCCATGTTGGGGGGAGATTTCTCTCTCTCTCTCTCTCTCTCAAAATAAATAAATAAACTTAAAAAAAAAGAAAAATATTAATGGAGAAAACAACCTATGTGCTTTCTATTTTTATGTTAAATGAGTTTAGAATCTAGGTTTTGGTTTTTTGCCTGCAGGGCATATCCAGTAGAGAATTAGAAATTTGTGTAAGAAGCAGAAAATTCTTCACTGCACGAAATGTTTATTGAGTGTCTCACACTCCACTAACAAAGTATCAGCAATGTGTCTCAATATCATGAAAGTAAAGGCTGAGCTCCAAAATCTGAAAAGGACTCCTAGGGCAAATCACATCACTCCTACAGTTCCCTTATTCCCAGTGAAGAGTGCTTTTAATTATATTCCAGTTAAGGTTTTTTAATAAGGATAAATGATTCTAACATATCCAGTTTGACTCTTAAGCCATTATTTTTAAGACAGCTTTCTAAAGACTCCTATTTCCTTCCTTAGTCAAAACTGCTAGTGTGACCTAAGTTACATTGAGACATCCCTGTGTAAGGCAAAAGTTTCTGCTTTCAACCAGAATGCTTCTTTGTGTATATTTCTATAACACTGCTTGTAAAACATTCTGTTTGTTGTTCTGTTTCCCGGAAGACCACCCTAACGTATGAATAAATATCCTGCAAAAATTCAGCTAACTCCTGGTTTCTGGTTGACCAACGGCTGTCACTTTGGTATAATCATTCAAAGGCCAAAAGAATGTGAATTTGTAAACAGAGAAAGCCCTGCATCCCAGTCGCTACATTTTATCCTCTGTCTTTGTCATTTAGAAATAACACACCAAGTTTAGCTGATTGGCACACTACGCATACTTCAGTATAGTCATACATGTATTTTATATATATACACACATGCATTTATGCACATATACATAACTGGAGCTACCTGATGATGGATGGTATCACAATGAGAAGACAGTCCTTGTTTATCTCATTTCCTGCTATAATCCCAGGGCTGCAAACAGTGCCTGGTATGTATCTGGAGCTTAATAAATATTTTGCTTATGTCTGAGGAGCTGGGACCTTATGCTGTGGTCTGTGGGTGACCACAGAAGGCTTGTTGCAGGGGGATAATATCATTCCCTAGCCTTCAACTTCATTTTCTATAAGATCTCTAGTGTCTGTCAGTCCTAAAATGTTATGATTCTAAATATGAGCCACACATCAAGTGGGACAAACGATGCTGCAGGGGTCATTTTTCTCTTCTTTTTGGTCAAAGAAGAAAGTGGAGTTAAAGCTGTTCTCCAAGTTCATCTAGTCTGTGCATGATCCCCTCCAGATCTTCACTAAGAAATTAAGCAGACCCTACTTGAGTGCCTCTGGTAACAGGGAAGGAACACTACTTAATCTCCGCACCGTTGGGACTGTTAAAAAATACTTCCTCATCTTTAGCTCAAATGTGATTACCAATAATTTAGGGCTATTCCAGATTATGTCTAACCATACTTCTATGCAAAGTCAGTTCAAATATGTGATAATATTTATTAGCCTCACTGCATTTTTCCCTTCTCCAGGCTAAATGGTCATCATTTATTCCTTCAATAAATATTTATTGTGAGCCTACTGTGTGCCAGTTCTGGGGATTGGGTGTACGGCAATGAACAAACTTTACAAAGTTCCTGTCCTTATGGATTTCATATTCTAGTGGTGAAAACTGTAATAACAATGACTAAGAAGTGATGGATGGATAAACAAAGTCAGATGGCGTAAGTACCATCTTCTGGTGGTACATGTGTACACACATACAGACATGCATGCATACATCCATACATTCACTTGAGCAGAAGAGGAAAGAGTAATATGGATGCTATATAGGATAAGATGGTTGAGGAAGGACTCTCTGAGGAAGTGGAAATTTAGAAAAGTGAGAGTAGGCCACATACATACATGGGAGAAAAACATTTAGGCACTGTGGGTTACAGGTGCAAAGGCCCTGAGGTAGGATAGTGTTGGCATGTTTAATGACAAGCAAGATGAGCTGATCAGAGTCAACTAAATTGTGTGAAGAGTTAGAAAAAAATGTAGGAGAGTTAGCCAGAAACTGAATTACTTGGAAACTTGTAGAACAGAATAAGGAGTTCAGATATTATTCTGTGTGATGGAAAACTTACAGATTTCCTTCCAAGTGCTCCTGAACTAATTAAATGATTTACAACATCCTCACAACCTATATTCACCTCACATGAACTTACTGAGTTTTCTCTACATGTCTTTTTAATCATAGGGACTAGTCGTTCATGAAAACAATCTTAGATTTATCTGATCAATGATAAGAATAGGACTATTTCTACCTTACTTTTGATAATCTGTTAATAAAGTCTAAACTTGCATTACATTTTCTGGTGGGCCTATCAGATTGATTCCTCCTGAACTTAGGGTCAAAGAACATTTTGGAGTCTTTCTCAGTACACAATAGGGATTGTCAAAATCTGCTGATGCTGTTTTTCTTTTTCTTTTTTACGTAGAGCAAAACTTCAAGTTTATCTCTATTATATCACCTTATTTTGGATGACCTGGACTCTAATCCCAGCTACCATTTACTAGTTGTACAACTTGGACCTACCTTTTGTATATTTTACTTAATTAATCTGTAAAATAGGGATTACTAATAGTATTTATAAGTATTTTTGTTGAAGATTAAATAATAGATATAAATTGCTTAGAATGTGCCTGGTGAATAGCAAGCCATATATAAAAGTTAACTATTTTCACTTTACTTTTAACTTTTACTATTTTCACTTAACTATTTACACTATACATGTACATACACATATACACATGTATATATACATTCATACATATATACATGTATATATATATATACATATATATGCATTATTGACTTTATATAAGCATATCCAACATTCTTCCTCATAACTCCAGGAGTGCTGGACCCCAATTATACATGCAAACTCCTACATCTCTGCACTACTCAAGCCATTACTCTATCCCACAGAGAACTGCAGTCCCAAATTCTACCCAATGTAAACCTTATCCAGTATGAGCCTTATTCTGTGCACATGTTTTCCACCACCCCTTCTCTGTCTACTCACAGTAATCATGCTCTTTTCCAACAAAAGCCCCCTCACAATAATGTTTATTTTTTGACAGCAGCACTGTCATAAAGACTACATATTTGTTATCATAAATTCTTCCATGAAATATTTATTTAGCACCTACTCAATGTATATCTGGAAGCTGTCTGATACGGTGGCTAACAGAGTAAGTTCCAACTTCATCTTCTTCACTTACTAGCTGTGTGACTTTGCCCATTTATTTAGCCTCTCCAAGCCCCAACTTCCTCATCTGCAGATGGGGAATAATAAACAGGACTCACCTCACAGGGTGTAGAGTGGTTGAAATGATGAAATGTATGTACAGCATCCAGCATTTTGTGGATGCAAAGCAGGTATATAGTTAACAGGTGGTCACTACCAAAGTTATTGTTTTAATCTTTCTAACAGACAATAAACTCTGTAAGGAAGTTTTGTGTCCCATACTTTTATATATTCTGTAGAGTGCATAGTGGCATGAACATAGTGTTGTGTTTGTTGTGTCTTTGACTGTTTTAATAGAATAAGGAAAAGGAAAGCTGTTCATAATTTTCTTCTCTTAATTTTCCTTTCTCCATTCCAAGCACAAAATAGGTCTTTGTGCTATCTTTTCTTTCAGGGGATGATTAGGTTCTATGATAGAAAACAGAGGTGGCCTGTAGGCAACCTCCCTTCCTGGCTTTTTTTTATGCCTATAACTTAATGTCATTGAGGGGATTATGCTGAGTATGTCAGAGATGGAGAGGGAGGCTAACCCTTTTGAGGAAAAAGAGGTGGGAGCAGCAAGGCAGAACAGAAAGATTTCCCAAGACCATGGAGGGGGTCCAAAGCCAGTTATTTTGGGAGGTAGGGGGTGGTAATACTTCTGGAACGGGTATGGAAAGCAGTTTCCAACCCCAGGGAATATTATTGGAACATTTCTCGAGAGGGGTATGGGTAGCAGAGTCACAAGACTTTAATGGAATCTGTGGGCTTCGAAAATAGAGAGTACTTCTTATTTTTCTTAACAAATCTTCATATGATGACTTAAAACACGTGCATGTGTAATTTTGAGAAAAATAAAAAACAACCTAAAAGGATCAGCTATTACAAAAACTACGTATTAATTTTAAACACGAGTCATGGCTGTAGTGTTCTTTCTCTGATCAGATGTCATAGAAAGCATCTGATAAGAAGAATTCTACCTGTTTCCTCTGGTAAATCTCAGGAAGTATGCCTTAAAAATATGAAAATACTTTTTCTGTTTAAGTTTGGTCTGTATCAGATTTTAAGAAGTATATTTCATTCCAAAAATATCTTGAGCTCATGAGCCAATAAGACAGTTGATGATTCTATTAATTTTCCAGTTAATTCAGAAAAAAATGGCATTTGCCCAGATTTTCATACCTCCCATTACAAAATTAGAAAAAAAAATTTAAGAATAACACTGTTTATTTTGCCATGCATTTCTTAATAAGAAAATTTTGAAAAATTTTCTGTTTATATGTCTATCTACCCTCACTATATTCAAATTGATCCAATTCAGGAAGCATGCCACATAAAAATCTTGTTATATACATAATAGTTGCTCAATAAAAAAGAATGGAAAGCATGCAGACAATTCTGGAACTTAAATCAAATATAGAAAGTAAAGATTTTGGTGTAGGTATTTTGACTTCTATTTTTCTGATGATAAAAATATATATTCATTATATGCTATTTTGAAAAATAGTAGCACATATAAAAAAGAAAATTAGAAAATCACTATAAATATAACTCCCAGAGATTAAGCTCTCTTGGGAGGAGGTTGGGTCATTTCTTCTCAGGAATTCTGTGATAGATTTTTAAAACATATGCATAAGTAGTTGTATATCCCTTAACAGCAGTTTGATCCATATCTCTCTTATATTCCCTTTTATTTTTTAGAGTCTTGTGCTTATGCTAATTTATGTAAGCTCATTATACATTAAATTTGTAATATTTTTATTTTATGTGTATCACAAAATTTTATTCAATTGATAATTATCTTCAAATTCCGTTCTCTTTTTCTTAGGTGAGAAAAATGCTCATTTGTGTTATAGTGAAAACTATCTTTTCTCCAAGATGTTTTCCATTTCCATTAATAGTAGAACTTTTTCCCCTAATGAATCCTTCAAAATAAATGTTCACCTGCACTGCATGACAATGACAGTTACCAATACTGTATTGTATATTTAAAAGTTGCTAAAAGTATGGATCTTAAAAACTCTCATCACACATGAAAATATGTGTGACTACATGTGGTGACAGAGGTTAACTACATGTATTTGGTAATCATTTCACAATATATACATATATGAAAATCATGCTGTATAACTAAAACTAATACAATGTCATATGTCAAAATATAACTTAATTAACTAATAAACTGATTCATTTTTATCTGTAAATAGGCATTTATTATATATTAAATTATTATGCATGGTAGTGTCTCTTTTTTAATGTTTATTTATTTATTGTTATATTAAAGTGATGAAACACTGAGTTCTACTCTTGAAACCAATACTACACTATATATTAACTAACTTGAATTTAAATAAATAAATTTAAAAAATAAATAAACAAATATTGTACGTATTCTTGCTAAGGGTTCCAGTTAAACTTTTTAGGTCCTTATGTTAGGGCTTGATTTTATGTTTCTACTGTCACTGGG